>OX596010.1:58968018-59215173 GCA_951394025.1 Heteromyza rotundicornis | reverse complement strand
GAGTGGCGTCGGAAGCTGTCAAAGGAACCTCGCAAAGCGCTTATCAGCTGGAAACCGCATTCCGACCGTGTTATATCAGCACGATTTTGTACACGTGCAAGGAACATCACATGCATACAATGTTATGCGCCTACTGAAACATCACAGTACTCTGAAAAAGATGACTTCTATAGTCTCTTGACACGAGTGACATCAACTGTAAACAAAGGTGACATAATGCTGCTTATGGGAGACTTCAACGCGTAGCTTGGCCCGAGTAACGTAGCATTGGAACACGTAATAGGTCACCACGGGGTTGGTAGAATGACCAAAAATGGTGATTTGTTTATTGAGTTGTGTTCCAATAATAACCTTGTCATCGGCGGTACACTATTCCCGCACAAAAAGATACACAAAGTGACATGGGTTTCGCCGGATCATGTCACTGAAAATCAGATAGATCATATCGCTATCAGTAGAAAATGGCGTGGATCCCTACTAGACGTTCGCAATAAAAGAGGAGCAGACGGCAGCAGCGATCACCATTTACAATTGGGTGTGATTCGTTTGAAAGTTGCAGCATTAAAACGGAGCCAAGGTTCTCAAACACAAAGAAAATTCGGTGTACGCAAACTGCAAATCCTAAAGGTGCGCCAGGAGTTCGTTGAGTCACTTAGTGTTGCTGTGACAGCCGTATCCAATGGGGCTAGTGACAACTGAGATATCATCAAAAACATCTTCAATGAATCTGCTAAGAACCACGTACGATATCCTGAAAAGAACCGCAAACACTGGATCTCCGACCAAACATGGGATCTCATAAAGATTAGGGGACGCGGAAAGGATGCCCTGAACGTTGCCAGGACAAGAAGCGACAAGGCAGCACGCCAAAGCGAATACACCTGCGCTGACCGAGACGTCAAGCGAAGTGCGCGACAAGATAAGCGGTTATAGGTTGACAACCTCGCCATGGAAGCGCAAGCTGCCACTATGCAACGAAACCTTTGAAGAACGTAGACGGCGAACTTGTTACATCGACAAATAAGCAACTTGCGATATGGGCGAAATACTACGCGGACATGCTATCCAAACCTCCTGATAGTGTGGATGACTTGTGCGATTGCGACATCCCTGCAGAATGCCCCGACCTTCCAGAAATCGCTGATGCAATTAGATCTTTAAAAAGCCACAAATCACCGGGGCCAGATAACATTGCGCCTGAATTGCTTAAGGCAGATCCGCTAATTAGCGCCCAATTAAAAAGACCTATCATAGAGGATTTTTGGGGTTCAGGTTCCCCGCCTGAAGATCTTAAAGAAGGTGTAATTGTTAACATTCCGAAGAAAGGTAATCTTACGGAGTGCAAGAACTGGAGAGGAATTACACTGATAAGCATGGTTAATAAAGTGATAGCGCACATCATCAGCAAGCGCATTTCTTTTGCATTACAGCCGGAGCTCCGAAACGAGCAAGCTGGATTTAGGCCTAACCGTTCTTGTGTTATAGTGGAGCAATCAGTCGAGTGGCGGTCGCCGCTGTATCTTGTATTCATCGATTTCCAGAAGGTCTGCGATACACTGCACCACCATGCAATCCGTAGCGCTGTTTCGTGTAAAGGTGTCCCTCGTAAACTGGTTCAACTTATTGGTGCACTTTATGACAATGTTAGCTGTCGTATACTTCACGGGAACGATCTGAGCGATAGGATAAAGGTACTAACTGGTGTGCGGCAAGGTTGCGTTTTATCGCCATTGCTATTTAACATCGTCTTAGACATTGTCATCGGGAATGCAACGCGAGCGGACAAAGGTATCAGGTGGGGCCTGCAAAGTCGCCTGGAGGACCTTGATTATGCAGACGATATCTGCCTGTTGTCGCATACTTATTTCGATATGGAATCTAAGCTGCAGCTCATACAAGACGCAGCCAAGAAAGCGGTACTTAAATTTAGCATTGCAAAAACCAAAGTTATGCTTATCAACACCACCAACACTCGAAAATTTCAAATCGACGGTATCGAACTGGAATAAATGGAATCTTTCTGCTATCTCGGAAGCATAATCTCATCTTCGGGTGGATCAAGCGAGGATACCGCGTATCAAGAAAGCGAAGCAGGCGTTTGGTGTACTACATCCGGTTTGGAATTCACCCCATACCTCGAGGCGCACTAAGCTAAGGATATTCAATTCCAATGCCAAATCGACCCTTTTGTATGGATGTGAGACTTGGAATGCAGCTGCACTTGAAATTCGAGCTCTGCAACTTTTTATTAACCGTTGCTGGCGTAAAATACTGTGTGTGTTCTGGCCAATGACAATCTCCAATTCTGCCTTGTGGGAAAAAACACAGCAAATCCCGATAGAATTGGAAATCCAAAAGAGAAAGTGGGGCTGGATTGGCCATATCCTGCGTCGACCACCCACTGATACTTCCAGAGTCGCAATCGACTGGAATCCGCAGGGTAGCCGCAGAAGATGGAGACCTTCCAATACTTGGAGACGACTTCTGGACTCCGAAACAAAAATTACGAACTAAAGCTGGAACGAAGTGGAAACGATGGCACAGGACAGATCTGAATGGAAACAATATGTTGTGGCCCTATGTTCCTACAAGGAGCCTTTGGATTATATTATTATTCTGAAAACAACTAGCTAAAATATTATTAACAATAGTGATATGGATTTACTTTTGGATGCGTCTGTTTCGGTAAAACCTGTTTCTGAAATCGTACAAAAAGAAAAACATTGAGAAATTTTTTCCATAGTGCATTCAAATGTCGCCACTGAAAGAATATTCAGTCTCATATTTTCATTTAAAAAAATTATAAAAAATCTTTGCAAAAGAAAGTTTAGTGATCAAAATTTTTTCCGAATTTTGAGAATTTTTTCAAAATTTAAATATTGGCCTAAAATGACAAAATTACAAAAATTGGATAATTTTCAACAAAAAAAAAAGAAAAATTCTCAAAATTCAGGAAAGGTACACAATAGAACTATAAAAGGAAACTATAAATATATAACCATTTAAGGTATACGATCTGAAAATTTTGTTTTGACTGGCATATGCAGAGAAAGCGAAAAAATAGTTACTTTTTTGAGTACTTTGGACAGAAAATATTCAAAACTCGCAAATGTTGAAAAAAATAAAATGGCTGCCCAGGGTAAATGAAAATTTTAACCACATTTTCAAGCGGCATTTTCGCAGTAGTGTAATCGGGCACTAAGTGAAAAATTTTGTTTTTTTGTCTGAATTAAAAAATTTTTTTATTGAAGTTATTAAGTTATTGCGGAAATCGTTGAGGAATTCTGCCGGAAAAGTGTACATCGTGCACGATGTACACTTTTTCTTTTTATTTAAATTTTTTATTTGCCAATATGCTTACAATAATTTGTAACAACTTTTCCACAAATTCAGTTTTCCTGTAATTCGCACCATGTTCAAAATCCGTTTCTTAAAATTTCCAATCTAATCCACAAAAAAAAATTTGGTCTAAGACCCCATTTTGACCCTTATATATGTGGTTTCGGAACCTTGGACCATGTCAAAAATACGTTCCTAAACATTTCCAATCAAATACAAAAATCAAAAAAAAAGTTGTCAAATATTTTTTTTTTTTATATGGGAGCTACCCTAGTTTTTGTTCGATTTGAACTTGCTCTCGCTTTTGAAGTAAAAAACATGTTCCCAAAATTTCAAGTCGATATCTTCAAAACTGCGACCGTAATCGTGTAGACAGGCGACAGATACAAATTTATAAAACGTAATAATTAAAAAAAAACTAATTCCATGCGATGTTTGAAGACATCAATATTTTCCTATATAAAGTTAAGTTGGGTCTATCAAAAGTGGACCGAAGCCACTGAATTGAGCCATTGCCCAAAATAATTGTCAGTCTAGTGATGACCATGTACAAGGATAGATTACACAACCCAACAAGATTTTGCTCTATAAACCAAAGTAAGGTATTCTTACAGATATTTCGACGCTGAACAAAATGGCGTTCTAATTGGCGTTTCTCAATTTTTCCACCACGTCAAGTTTTTGAGGAATTCAGGATCGCAACATAAAAACAAATTGCAAGTTTCTAAATATTAATTAAGCTTGTACGAGATTTTTATTTTCGCTCAAAGTTTATGTTTCGTTTATTGTTATGACTATCTGTTACATACCCGGCGTTGCACGGGTTGTATAAAATTTTAAAATAAATATATATAGGAATTTGCGACAATTTCAATGGCGCTGTAGTTGATGGTTTTTTCCCCCCGTGAAACTTGGTGCCAGTTGTAATCCCACCCGGTAGGAATCACCCAAAAAAAGTCCAAGGACGCACTTGGTGGCAGCCACCCGGTACAAGGAAGCATTTGGTTCCAGTTGTAATCCCTCCCGGTGTGATCCACTCAAAAAATGTCCAAGGACGCTCTTCGTGGCAGTTGTAATCCCACCCGGCATGAGCCACCAAAAAAATGTCCAAGGAAGCACTTGGTTCCAGTTGTAATCCCACCCGGTATGATTCACCCAAAAAATGTCCAAGGAAGCACTTGGTGCCAGGTTGTAATCCCACCCGGCATGAGCCACCCAAAAAATGTACAAGGACACACTTGGTGGCATCTGTAATCCCACCCGGTATGATTCAGCCAAAAAAAGTCCAAGGACGCAATTGGTGGCAGTTGTAATCCCACCCGGTATGTACTTTTGTCTTTGAAATTGTACCAAAAAAGTACAATTGTACCAAAAAAATTATGCCTGATCCAGTCCCTTTTAAAAAATAAGCCATGAATGCGATAAAAATATCCTTCTGGAACGCGAACGGCTTATGCCAACATAAATTGGAACTCATTCAATTCCTCAATTCATTCTGTATAGATGTAATGCAAATTTCAGAGACTCATTTGACCCAAAAACACTTTTTTAATATACCCGGATACAAGTTGTATGACACTAAACACCCAGGTGTTAAAGCACGAGGTGGATCAGCGATTCTAATTAAGGGCAGAATCAAACACTATGTTTTACAGGAATTTTGCACCGAGTACTTGCAATCCACCAGTATTTGTCTTGATGAGTACATAAAAGGATTGACAATATCTGCAATTTACTGTCCATCCAGCTCCAAAATAACTGAACAACAATTTCAGACATTTTTTGCAACCATTGGCCCAAAATTTCTCGTAGCTGGAGATTTTAATGCCAAACACACTTATTGGGGCTCTCGTCTGAAATGTTGGCCGCCATATTGGTACAAAATTTCATACTGTTTTGATGAAATCTTAAAATTTCGGCCGCCTTATTGGTTCCGCCATTTTGAATTTCTAAATTTCGACATCAAATTCGAAATCAGCGACCCCGAAAACCCCACTATACAAAATTTCATACTATTTTGATGAAATCTTAAAATTACGGTAAAAACACGATTTCCACTTATATGGGAGGCAGGCGTGGCAGTGGACCGATTCCGCCCATTTGCAATACCCAACTCCAAATACCGTAATTAATTTCAGCAATTTCGATTTAAAATTAAGTTTTTGGCGACTTCAAAATCTTCAATGATATTAGGAATAAAGTAGCCAAAAACCCTTAATTTTAAGTCGAAATTGCTGAAATTAATTTCAAGGAAATTTATTTTCAGCTTTTTAGTTGGTTAAAGGTTATATTTTAAAAAACTTGTTTTTTACTCTTTTTTTATTACTCTTTTTTATTACTAAAATACTCTCGTTTGACAAGTTTCCGTTTTGTGTGTCAGTGAGCTTTCGTTTCCATTTCGCGCTCGGTTATTTGCGGTTTTCACATACGTGTATATTTCAGAGTAGGTTTTGAAAAGTTTAGTTATCGGGTTTTCGCGTATTCGTGTGTTTCATTCGGTCGACGTTACAATATCGCGAGGGTCGACTTCAATCCCACGCGTCGCGATTGTACTAACGGGCAAAAAAATGTGCAAGGGCGCAGTTGGTGGCATGGACCACTTAATATTCGATAGTTACTAAGTTACTTTTTAATAATATTTTTTGTTGTATGGGAGGTGCCACGCCCCGTTGTCCAAATCCAACCTCTTATGTCCTATTGCAAATTCCATTACTAACACAATTTTACCTTAAAATTTCAATAAAATCAGTAAAGCCGTGCTATAGGGTAGAAAATTGTATGGGCGGTGCCACGCCCCTTGTCCAATTATTCCCATATTCGACACATAGCAGTACAACTCCATTCCAAATTTCATTAGAATATATCCAATAGTTGCTTAATTAGCTGGTATTTAAGTTATGTGTTGTGTGGGAGGTGCCACGCCCCTTGTCCAAGTATTTACATATTCGACACATAGCAGAGAAAACATAATATACAGCTCCATTCCAAATTTCATTAAAATATATCCAATAGTTGCTTAATTAGCTGTTATTTAAGTTACATGTTGTGTGGGCGGTGCCACGCCCCTTGTCCAATTATGCTCATATTTGGCATAAAGCTTGGAAAAGTTATTATGCTACTTCGTGATAAATTTCGTATTTATTATTCAAAATTCAATTCAATAGTTACTAAATTACCTTGTAGACATATTTTGTGTTGTATGGGAGGTGCCACGCCCCTTTGTCCAATCCCGACCGCATATAGCCTATGTTACATGTCGATACCTATAGAATTTATCCTGAACAGACACACACTCAGTTTTATAATATATATAGGGATTATTCTTTAAAATAGGTTGGAAATTTGCGGCGACAATTTCCAAAGATATGAACACTTGAATATAAAAAACTGGACGAGATAGAGCGATTCTGTGGACACCATCTTGTTAAGCATCGAAAATCTTTTAGTGATTGAACCTGTTTTTTTTTAATTTCTTCAGTCTCAACAAAACTTTGTTATCAAAATCTTGAAATTTTACTCTATTTTTAAAAATAAAAATGAAAATATTACATGCATTTATTAAAGGAGCCATTATGAAAAAACTATACAACTTTTTTGGAATCGGTTTAAACATATGGAATAAGATATGTCAGATCTATTAAAGAAAATGTTAAAATCGAAGCTTGCATTCAGCTGCCAGGCAATTTTATAAAATTAGTAAATTGCAATTTAAATTGCAATTATTGGTGAAATTAAGAGTGTTACTTTCAATACTTCATATTTAAGATCAGCGACCACAAATTAACTAATATATAAAGTGTCATCAAAATCCGAGCACTATAGCCAATGTTTTTCATTTTTGTATGGGGACAAAGAAGTTTATTCCACGCCGACTTTTCTTTATCCGATTAACTCCAAACTTCACTTCAGTCCTTTTTATATGCAAAGGAACCAAACTGACCCAATCGGACTGTTCGTGAGTTTTTGAACCGTTAAACACTGCATAAATTATAGCATTTTAGAATAATATTTGCCACGCCCACCTCGAACGCCCCAATTTAATGAAATGGCATATAGCCTATGATGAGATCAATGAAATTACCTACATTTTGGTATGTGTTTCATTAAAATCGGTCAAGTATTTCTTGAGCTATAAGGGAACAAACATACATACAAACCTACAAACTCACAAAGAATTTTATATAAGTAAGAGATATTCGGATTCGGCGTTAAATATAAATAAGAAAAAGTTGTAAATGAGACAACTTTTTCTTATTCAAACTTAATTTCCATTGGAAGGAAAAATCCGAAACTTTAAAAGTGCAAAAATTTAAAAATGTTTCATATTTTTTGCGTTTGAGCTCCTGTATCTTTAAAACGAAAAGAGATACAAGAAAAATGATATTTGACGAGGTTGTAGGGCATTTCTCTTTAAAAAAACTTTCAAATTGGTGTATCTGTTCAAAAATTACAGTATAATACCACAAAAAGTGGATTTTTGGCGTTTGCGTCAAAATGAAGCGTGCTAAAATAATGCAATAAATCCACATTTGTATCTTTATATTTATTCATGTATTTATCCATTAGCAACTGTTAAAAACTGTTAGGGATAACACTACCCCTGCAAAATTTGAACATTTTGATACTACATAAACCAAAAGTAGTATTCAGGATCAAGGACTTAAAAATTAATTGAATTGCCAAAATGCAGTTATTTCTCAAGAGTAAACTAATCATTTTTAAAAGAAATGATTAGTTTACGTTATCGTTATCAAAACAAGCTATTACTCATATTTTTACGATTTTTTGTTTTGAATATATAAATTTTTTAGTTCAGTGGCATTAACTTTTTTGGAGTGTATTATAACTCTAAGTTACAGTGAAATATAATGTAGTACTCCAAAAAGCAAAAGATTTTAAAGATTTTTTGATGCTGAACACTATGTCGTCCACAGAATTGCACTATCTCATCTAGTTTTTGAGTCTAAACAAAAGCATTTTGCATATGGGGTGTAAAATTAAAAGAATTTGACAAAGTCCTTTTCATTTTACATACTTCTTCTTAAAGGATGTTGGATGCTTAACAAGATTGTGTCCCCAGTATTGCTCTATCTCGTCGAGTTTTTCTATATTTGAGTCTAAAGAAAAAACCATTTAATCAAAAATTGTAATACTTTTTTCAAATGTTCATAACTTTAAAGACAATCATAACAATAAACGACTACATAAACATAAACTTTGAGGGAATATCAAAATCTCTTAAAAACTTAATAAATATTTCGAAACTTTTAAGGTGATGGAAAAATTGAGAGACGCCATTTTGTTCAGCGTCCAAAAATCTATAAGAATACCTTACTTTGATTTATGGAGCAAGATCTTGTTGGGTTGTGTAATCTATCCATGGCCATGGTCATCACTAGACTGTCAATTATATTGGGCCCAATTTAGTGGCTTCAACCGATTACAAGTAATCGTACTCAAAAAATCTTGATTACCATTACTTGTAATCGTATTTAAATTTTTTTAAGTACGATTAAAAGTAATCGTACTCAACCCTTTTTGAGTACGATTACAAGTAATGGATTACAAATTTTTTTTTAATGCGATTACAAGTAATTGATTACAAAATTTTTAGAGTACGCCTACAAGTAATCGATTACATATTTTTTGATTACTTTTACTATTGGATCAAGAAGAAGTAATACTATATATTACAGCTTAATACATTTTTATTTATTTTTGGCCTGATTATCTTCATTCTCAAAAACTAAAGCAACTAACTTTAGTTATAGACAAAAGAAATTTGGTAAGTAAAACTAGATATACAACATGTACTTTCGGAAAATAATTTCGAAAAATTGGTTTTGCTACAGGCTAATAAAGACTTCAATTCATTTTTATTGTTTTTGTGTATGTATTTTGTACACACTGTTAAATTTAATGTTATGTTTTTTATAACCTTTATATATTAATTATGGGTTTTAGCTCATTTTCCAAAATATTTATTTTGGAAAGGGAGTACAACAACTTAGAAAACACTCAGTCTGGCAGACCTGTAGATGTAGACCTGTTTCGGATCCAGCCACGGATCCTCGTCAGCACTCTTTATGCATTTTATTACAAAATAAAAATCTCAATTTTTTACTAAATAAACATATGGAGGGTACGCCAATCAAACCAAAAACAATTTTGTTTTTGTATTTTCTGGCAAATGAATTGTTGTGTGTGTATCAGAGCACACACAATGTAAAAATTCATTTGCCATGCAACTTGCTTGCTGGGTCTTTGAGGAAATTTTTTTTTTAAAGAAAAAAAGAAGAAAAAAAGAAGAAAAAAAGAAAAGAGTAAAAAACAAGTTTTGTAAAATACAACCCTTTAACCGACTAAAAAGCAGAAAATGAATTTGCTTTAAATAAATTTCAGCAATTTCGATTTAAAATTAAGGGTTTTTGGCGACTTCAAAATCTGCAATGATATTAGGAATAAAGCCGCCAAAAACCCCTAATTTTAAATAGAAATTGCTGAAATTAATTTAAAGCAAATTTATTAATATTTTACTGTTCTATATTTCACTAAGTTCTGATATTTCATATTAGGTTGAACCGAAATAAAAATGTAATACTCAATACCGTCCAATCATTCGCCAAAATAAGAGGAGTCCCAAAATTTGGAGGCGATCGGTTAAGTATTTCTCAAGATAAACGAAAATAATATAAAATTGGCGGCCATTTTGTATGGGAGGTAGGCGTGGCTCTTATCCGATGTTGCCCATTTTCAATACCGTCCAATCATTCGCCAAAATAAGAGGAATCCCGACAGACGGACAGACGGACATGGACTAATGGACTCTGGAGGTGATGCTGATCAAGAATATATATACTTTTCCATACCGGACTCCTTATGGGCGTTGCAAACGGTGTGACAAAAACAATATACCCTTGGACACTAGTGTGCAGGGTATAAAAATCGAGATTTTTGGCTTAGCCGCAAGACATTTTTTAGCAGGAGTCATCGGAGCCGGCCAACGTTTATTAAAATCGTCGGCGGCAGCCAGCCGCCCGGCTTAGCTTTATCGGTCTCAAGACAATCGAATACAGCAATAAACAAGTGAGTAAGTTTCAGTCGGGCAAGCCGACTTATATATACCCTACACCTACTGGGCCATATTATATCCGCCATCTTGAATTTTGAAAATGCGACATCAAATTTGAAATCAGCGACCCCAAAAACCCCCCCGTACAAAATTTCATACTGTTTTGATGAAATCTTAAAATTTCGGCCGCCATATTGGGACCGCCATATTGGGACCGCCATCTTGAATTTTTAAATTCCGACATCAAATTCGAAATCAGTGACCCCGAAAACCTCACTATACAAAATTTCATACTGTTTTGATGAAATCTTAAAATTGCGGACGCCATATTGGTTCCGCCATCTTGAATTTATAAATTCCGACATCAAATTCGAAATCAGCGACCCTGAAAATCCTCCTAAACAACATTTCATACTGTTTTGATGAAATCTTAAAATTTCGGTAAAAACACGATTTTCACTTATATGGTATGTAGGCGTGGCAGTTGACCGATTTCTCCCATTTTTGATACCAACTCCTTCTAATGCCTAAAGAACGATAAATACAAAATTTGGGATCCCTAGGTTTCTTCTAGCTCCTGCAATCGTGGTTACAAGAAATGAGGACGCACAGACGGACGGATAGGGCTAAATCAACTCAGGAGTTGACGCTGATCAAGAATATATATACTTTTCCATACGTCTCCTTCTTGGTGTTACAAACATCAGACCAAAGTGAATATATTCATACATCATGGCGTGTAGGGTATAAAAAGACTTGGAAAATGTTGAAATTTTTTTTTCGGTTAGTTTTGGTCCGATTTGACTGATTATCGAACTTGATCTTAGTTTGGAGGAGAAAAACATGTACCCAAAGTTTGAAGTCGATATCTCCAAAACTGGGCAGCTATCGTGCGTACCGACTGACGCACGGACGGACAGACAGACGGGCATAGCTAATTCGACTCAAGAGGGTGATACTGATCAAGAATATATATACTTTTCCATACCGGGCACGCCTACTTATGGGCGTTACAAACGTTGTGTCAAAGTTAGTATACCCTACCACGGGGTATTAAAAGTAATTGCAAAATAATTTTACAAAAAGCTGTTTCAAATCCGAAACATTGCCGAAAAAGATTTTTGTCCAAAAAGGAGAAAAACCGAAACCGAAATTCTGTCGGTCTCTAATTTGTACTCTTAAAATTTCTAATTTTGGAGGATTTTTTCCAACATTTCAGCGAAATCCCTTGAATAGGACCCGAGTTACAGAGCTTTAAAAATTTTAGGGCGTGGCAGTGGGCGGATCTTAAATTTCAATAGTCATCCGTCTGCCCATTCACCTCCCAGCACCAAATCCAAAATTTCAGCGAAATCCCTTGAATAGGACCCGAGTTACAGAGCTTTACAAATTTTAGGGTGTGGCAGTGGACGGATCTTTAATTTCAATAGTCATCCCTCTGCCCATTCACCTCCCAGCACCAAATCCAAAATTTCACCGAAATCCCTTGAATAGGACCCGAGTTACAGAGCTTTTAGAATTTTAGGGCGTGGCAGTGGGCGGATCTTAAATTTCAATAGTCATCCCTCTGCCCATTCACCTCCCAGCACCAAATCCAAAATTTCACCGAAATCCCTTGAATAGGACCCGAATTACAAACGTTATCGTTAAAGCATTGTTGCCAGTATATTCGTACTGAATCCCACAAAAAGCATGTAAAAATCCTTTTTTTTTGTTATCAGAACCAATGTTTGGGAAGTAAAATTTTCTTGTCAGCCTTCTTGTTTGTGACAAACGATTCAGTATTACTCTTCCATTGTCGGGTTTTCTTCAAGAAAAGTCCATGGCTTTGACAGCACCGCTTAAGAATTCATGATATTTCTGGATACCCTACAAAAGTATCGGCAAAATGCCGAAGAAAGTCATTTTTCAATTCTGCTTCGAATCTGGGCGTAAATGTTTTTCAAACGGTCCTACAGCTTCCAAAACTTCCTAAGCAAACATCACGTTCATAGCCTGGCACTTCATCCGTTGAAGAATATTTATACCCCCACACTCACTGTGGCAGGGTATACTAACTTTGACACAAATGTTGTAAGGGGCGTGTCCGCTATGGAAAAGTATATATATTCTTGATCAGCATCACCGCCGGAGTCAATTAAGCCATGTCCGTCTGTCTGTCCGTCCGTCTGTCCATCCGCACGACAGCGGTCGCACTTTTGGAGATATCGACTTGAAACTTTGGGTACATTTTTTTTTTTGTCGATTTCATTGAAAATTTTTAGAACCGGATTTTGGACATGCTCCGGGCTCCAAAACTATTTATAGGTGGCTCAAAATGGGGTCTTGAGTGGGGGTATTTTAGCTTCGGTATAGACGAAGATAGTCCACTCTCTAGTTTTTATATACAAAGGAACCAAACTGGCCATAAAGACACAACTCAAAATTCCGGTTTTTGGAGTTATGAATGCCACTAGAATCCTCAGATATTTATCGGCATGCTGTCAAAAGACAGAATTCATATATTTAATTTTTGATGTATTTTAACATTCTTTAAAAACTTGGAATCCATATAAAATACGGAAATTTTAAATTTCAAATCATGATTTCACAACAATATGATTTTTTTAGTTGTGCCTTTATTGCAGGGAATGAGCGAAATATCGAATTATTAACATTTTCAGATACTTCTTCTTGGCTTTGCTTCACCTAACCATGTTAATAATAATAAAAATGGATTTACACTGCAACCGTCGGTCTTTTGGGACCTAACCATGTTAATAAATTTGGAAAATATTAATGAGTATCTTGACGATAAAATATCAATGTCTGGAGTAGGGATTGGAATCCTGGCCTTTTTTCAGTCCCGATTGTTTCATGTATAATTTGCATATTTTAAGTATGTGGGAAGATGCAGCAGAGATTCTTTTGATATTGGCGATTAGTAAACAATGCTATGTTGGTTAGATTTAAAGTTTAAAAATCCACTTTTTATTAAAACAAAAAAAAAGGAAACTGCGATTTTTTGTTTATTTTTATTCATTGATGCTTCCACTGAAGTTCGAAAGTGCTGCTGTATTGCGACGGTACATATTTTCGTACAATAAAACTCGCGATTTTAATGACAATAATTTTAATAACAGACTGATCCACGATCTCATTTCACTGGGATGTTACGACTAATTTTCCAAAAGGTTATCAGTTAAATAGCTGGGGTCAAAACTAGAATCAAAAATATACTTTAAAAAATATATTTTTTTTCAAGAAACCCCCCCCCCCCCCCAACCCAATTCCTGGCTACGGGCCTGACTGAATATGTATATACAAACAATCCTATAAAAATATTATAAAAATTAGTGAATTTGCATCCCATTGATATATAATTTCATTAATACTATTAAATACGAATTTTAATTAGTTTTCCTATTAAAGCCCGGCATTTTCATCTGCATACCGCGCTTTAATAATTTCGTGGAAAAATAACATAATGTACAGAGTAAAGTATTTTCTGGCAATTTAAATTTGTAATTTAAAAGTGATTGTGAGTGATTCCGCAGTAATAAAAATTATTTTCACATTGATTTCGCTAATAATTATTTTTATTACGGTAGGGGTACCGAATTCCGTCATAGTGCCTAATTCCGGCCACTTTACTTATTTGTCGATATTTACAATTTATCCATCGAAAATGAAATTTCAAATTATTTCTTATGGTAGACCATGCCTTTGCACATCATTCTGCAAAAAAACATTGACAGATTTGTTTTTGATTTCCTTACAAGAATTTTAGTTGTCACGAAACGATCGTTTTGAGTGAATTTCAATGTGCAAAATGCTAAAAAGTAGAAAAATTTTAAATCAAGTTTTCCACAAGAAAAAAAAAGGAAACTGTTAGTTTTTTTTATGTAGTGCATACGTGTATTATTGAGCTCACAAAAATACAATACTTTAAGTTGTAAACATAAAATACAATAAATTATTAACAAAATAGAAGTGGCCGGAATTGGGTACCACTAAAAAGTGAAGTGTTCCGAATTCCGTCCAGTGGCCGGAACTTCGGTGTTTCCAAGCTTGTCACATTAATGTTTCTAAACAATATATTTTACTCAATATGAATTTTTTTTCTTTTTTTATTTGATTGTTTACACATTCATCTACACAAGGACCTAAATCCGTCATAGGCTATGTGTTACAGATTTTATGCAATCAGCTTTTCAATTCTAACATACTTATGTAAATTTCTTAAGAAAAGGCAGTTTTGACTCTGTGAAAATTTAATTGTAATGTCGCTTTTAATTGATCTTTTACAGGAAGAAGCTTCAAAATTTAAGTTCTTTATGCCTTTCATATAGTTTTTTAAATCGTAAATATAAAGTTTAATAACTTTTAGACAAAATAAAAGTGACCGAAATTGGGTTGCACTAAAAAGTGAAAGTGAAGTGCTCCGGAATCCGGCCAGTGGCCGATACTTCGAATTTATAACTTCATCTATTTCTTGTCCATTATTTTTTTATGGGTTTTAGCTAATTGATTCCAAAAATAATTTGGAAAAAGTGGGCGCAACAAAAAGAAAACTCTCGATTGTGGCGGAGGGTGCAGCTGTGTCAGATTTGGCTTAAATGTATTTGAGGGCCCATTCGATTTCTGCCCTTCTTTTATTTTTTTTGTATTTTGACGTCCTAAAACCGAATCTGCAAACATATTTGGTCGGAAAAATCTACTTTCCGAGATATAATGTTTAAAAGTAACGATTTTTCTCATATAAAGTGTTCAATTTGTTCTTCATTTTCCTGTATAATTGGTGACTTTTGAAAAGGTGTCTTCACTAATTTTGGGCACAATTTTCAAACAATTCAACAAAGAAAAGATAAAATCTTGAAAAGTCTGACTAAGAAAAAGCAGGATAAAACCAAAATCTTATTTGACTCCACCAAAACAACAGGTATTGATAACAAAAATAAAAAAAAAGTTGAGTGTTACCTAAAAGGAGATTTTGTTATCATAAACTATGAAGAGGAGTATTTCCCGGGTTTGATTCTCGACGTAAAGGATGAAGGTATGTTAGTAAAAATGATGGCAATGAGTGGTCACTTCTAGAAGTGGCCAGATAAAGATGATGTTCTCCTGTATCCGCCAAGTGACATTGAATGCAAAATAGAGACACCTTCCATGGTGACAAGTCGCGGTGTTTACGACGTTAAAGAAGTCAAACATTTTCGAAAACAACATATGTAATTGAATTAAGCACAATATTTTACTTTTATATTATGATTTATGAATTATTTTATATTTTGCCTATTGCTTTTTATGAATTATTTTTATTTATCTTTTTATTTTTCATCTTAAAATTGAAAAAAATAAATTCTTTTTCAATTAAATAGCATTTTGTAGCCTAATTTGTCTTTGAAAATCTGGTTGGCCGGAATTAGGAGCGCAGGTGGCCGAAATTCGGAACAACTGAAATAAGTGGCCGGAATTGGGAGCATTTTTTTTGTTTCGCTCGCAAGAGTTAAAATTATTTATTTTCATTAGAAACCTCAACCATTTGGAAAAAACACTTATATTTAATAAAAGTTAATACCCGAGACTATGTGATAAAAATATTCGTTCCTGATTTTGAATGTTTTAAATGGATCTTCCAGAGCATTTAATTTGGCCTGCCGACCAGTGTCCGAAATTCGGTACACTTACGTTATAGCGAATACGGGTTGTCAAAATATCACTGTAAAACAGCGTTGCCCAAAGATCGTACGCGTACGCAATCAGTTTAACCGATTCACACCGATATAACCTCACGTTCGAGAAAAAAAATTTAGTTTCTGTTGAGATTTTATGAAAGCAGGTTCTCGCCGCTTGGATTTATAAAGTCACCCTACGGGAAATTTGGAGTCAATTACCCAAAAAAGACCGGTTCTGGGACCGGTGAAAAGAGGACTTGTACAGAGTCATGCACAATAGTCTGCAAACGGTGGCAGTTCGACCCGAGCTCAACTATTTCTGTCGATTTTTTTCGGTTTTAAAAACGAATTCCAATTATATCACTCCATTTATTTGGTTGGCCGTTCGTGATTTTCATTTAGTAGCTGCTGATCGCTCTTAGAATTCGGTCATTAAATATTGTAAAAAGTTGTGTACTTGTGTACTTCTGATACAAAAATATAAAAACTGAATATTGGCTTAAATTCATGTATGAAGTACATACATTAAAATCAGTGTGGTCAAAGAGAGAAGTGCATAGCAGGGTATATAAATATATTTTGTTGAGAATGGTTTCATATTTGTTTTTTTACAATTTTTCCATATTTTTATTTTTTTAGATTTTCTTTTATTACTTTTTTTAAATTTTTACCAGTTTTTTCCTTTTTATTACAGATTTAAAATTTTTTATTTTGTAATTTTTACTTAAAAATTTAATTTTTTTTCTTTTTTAAAGATTAAAATTTTTACAATTTTTGTACAAATTTTTATTTTTAGACAGTGCAATCGAAATCAATAGTCGTGTTTTGGTTGCAAATTGCAAAGAAATAAAAAAATAAGCGACAAGTTTCGACAAGATTGCGATTGCAACCAAAACACAACCAATTAATGCATTTGACCCCCAGTGCAAATTGACCGCCAGTGCAGTCTCTCAGGAAAGTTCTGCGACAGTCGTCAAGTGTGTATATGGTGGCAATTGCCCTTTAATAAGTTCCCTTGGGACAGTCCTGGGACAGACTCCAAGTGCCTGTATGGTGGCGAAATACCCCCTCCTATAACAACGCAACGTTAAAGTGACCGGTTGCTTTCATATAAAGGTGACATTTTTGGGACCGATCCCTGTCCAAAAGGGATCTGTCACGTGACTGTCCTGGACCGGTTCTTTTTTCCGTAGTGCAATGACAAACCAACAACAAAATATTTCGCTGCGAGATCTCCACCACACACACAAAATGTAACAATATGAGTGTGGCCATCGCTGCTCTAAAATACTCAGAAACGACCTCGGTTTTGATTCTTCGGCATATGACAACCGAAATGGTAGTTCCCTTCAGTTTTCGCTTCGTTGCTTTTTACAAAGTTTTATTATCGTTCAGTACATTTTCAATCGATTTAGTACACTTTTAGAGTCGATTCGATACGAAAAAGAGATTCTCAAATTCCAACACTGGTATCCGATGGTATATTGTTTTTGTCACACTGTTTGTAACGCCCATAAGGAGGCGTGGAAAAGGATATATATTCTAGATCAGCATCACCTCCTGAGTCGATTGGGCCATGTCCGTCTGTCAGTCTGTCAGTCTGTCTGTCTGTCAGTCTGTCAGTCTGTCAGTCTGTCTGTCTGTCAGTCTGTCAGTCTGTCAGTCTGTCAGTCTGTCAGTCTGTCGGTCTGTCAGTCTGTCAGTCTGTCAGTCTGTCAGTCTGTCAGTCTGTCAGTCTGTCAGTCTGTCAGTCTGTCAGTCTGTCAGTCTGTCAGTCTGTCAGTCTGTCAGTCTGTCAGTCTGTCAGTCTGTCAGTCTGTCAGTCTGTCAGTCTGTCAGTCTGTCAGTCTGTCAGTCTGTCAGTCTGTCAGTCTGTCAGTCTGTCAGTCTGTCAGTCTGTCAGTCTGTCAGTCTGTCAGTCTGTCAGTCTGTCAGTCTGTCAGTCTGTCAGTCTGTCAGTCTGTCAGTCTGTCAGTCTGTCAGTCTGTCAGTCTGTCAGTCTGTCAGTCTGTCAGTCTGTCAGTCTGTCAGTCTGTCAGTCTGTCAGTCTGTCAGTCTGTCAGTCTGTCAGTCTGTCAGTCTGTCAGTCTGTCAGTCTGTCAGTCTGTCAGTCTGTCAGTCTGTCAGTCTGTCAGTCTGTCAGTCTGTCAGTCTGTCAGTCTGTAAGTCTGTCAGTCTGTCAGTCTGTCAGTCTGTCAGTCTGTCAGTCTGTCAGTCTGTCAGTCTGTCAGTCTGTCAGTCTGTCAGTCTGTCAGTCTGTCAGTCTGTCAGTCTGTCAGTCTGTCAGTCTGTCAGTCTGTCTGTCAGTCTGTCTGTCAGTCTGTCTGTCAGTCTGTCTGTCTGTCAGTCTGTCTGTCTGTCTTCATTCCGCATTATAACTGCCGTAGCTTTTAAGCTATCAACTCCAAATTTTGGCATTCCTCTTTTTTGGCGAATGGTAGGACGATATTGAAAATGGGCAACATCGGATAAGAACCACGCCTATCTCCCATACCAGGGCCGCAGCCAGGAATTAATTTCGGGGGGGGGCGGGGAGATAAATAACAGATGGAGCAACGATTGCAAGAATCTTTTTGTTCAGAATCAAACTGGCTTTGCAATTACATGGCAAATACTATAGAAGGTGGTGTATTTGAGTTGAAATTATTAAGAAATTTAAAACAAAATTTCATAAGGATATTTTTAAAAAAGTATTTCTTCCTTTAATCGAAAAACAATAACGCCAAATTTTGCAATTTTCCGGACCCGTACATTCCCCCCCTAAATACGGCCTTGTCCCATACAAAATGGCCGCCAATTATGTATTATTTTCATTTATCTTGAGAAATATTAAACCGATTTGGACGCGGTTTTTTGCATTGGATTGGATAATTTCCAACCCAATGCAAAAAACCGCGAACGAAATGGAATTGGAACAAAATTTTTTATTGGATCATGGAATTGAAATTATCGATAAATATTGAAAAATTATCGATAAAAAATCGATAAATTTTCGAAAAATTATAGATAAAATTATTTTATTTTATTTTTAATAAAATATCGAAAAATTATCGACACAAAACGACAAAATTTTGAAAACTTATTTATTAAAAATTGAAAAATTTTCGATAAAATATCGACAAATCCTCATACCTCCCGTACAAAATGGCCGCCAAGTTTTGTATTATTTCGATTATCCTGAGAAATACTGATAGTAATAAAAAAAAAACGATAAATTTTCAAAAAATTATCGATAAAATATCGAAAAATTTTGAAAAATTATTTGAATATTGAATATGGAAAAATGTTCAATAAAATATCGACAAATCCTCATACCTCAACCATACTATCAGTGTTACCATATTTACAGATTTATCTTTTTTTTACAGAATTTTTGAGCTCTGTCAGATTTTAAGATTTTCTCCCAAAAACTACAGATTTTTTATAAATGTAACAAATTTTACAGATTTTTACAAAATAAATTTAAATTTACTCTGATTTTTCTTAAAATGTATTCTTATCTAGATAAAAAAATTGTATTTTGGAGTAACTGAAGATCTTGTAACACATAACAACAAGAGAAGCTACATTTTTTCACTTGAAATCTCAATTTTGTTTTGCCATTGTGAAATATAATAAGAAAAAAATTCGACTAGCGCCGTTTTCTTCTGAAACCGTAAAGAAATGTAAGAGATTGGTGGTTGGAAAACTAAAAAATTCGGTTTAATCTTACTGTTCCATCTCCAATTTGTATGCGGGAAGTGCGTTATCTTTTCAATTCTAAAAATTTATGAACATTTTTATAACAAAAATTAATTTTGCAAAATGGTTTGTTATTGAATAGCGGAAAAAGGTCGAAAAATAGTTAGTTGCATCCTAGCACATCAAGAAAAAAATTTTTATAAAAATTGTGCTAGTCATAGAAGGAAATTGAAATTTTTAAAAATGATTTTCCTGCTTAAGGTGCCCTGGTACTCATTCGAACTGTGTTTTCAGTAGTACCCAAGTTAAAATTCTTAAATAAAATGGGCGCCAAATTTGTACTGTTTTCCTTTATCTTGAGAAATACTTAACTGATTTCGACGCCGTTTCTTGAATGTGATTGGAAATGATGTCGGGAACGAAATGGGAATAATACTGGAATTGGAACAAAATTGTGAAATGAATCGGGAATGAAGTGGAGGACAAACAATCAAAAAATTTTTATAAAATATCGAAAAATTATGAATGAAATATCCATAAAATATCGCACATGGTCGCAGAATGATCGTACTCTCATGTGCAATGTATTTTTGCTTCGGCCAGACCGAAGATAATTCTCTTACTAGTTTGGATTAGGTTTTGGGTAGTAAATGGGCAGAGGGATGAATGAGATCTATTTTTATTTCAGTCGCTTTAAAATTACTTAGTATAACATTGACGAGAAAACACAAAATTATTTCAAGCGAAGCTGTGGGTATAAGCAAATAATTTATAAAATTATCAAAATGCAAAAAATAATAAATGTTTGGTCAAAACACCACCATGAAAAAATCCTATCGGTGGCCCTGGGTGTATGGCATTTAGGTCTGGAAAACGTCAAAAAAAATGACCTTTTCTGGACCCATGCTATACTTAAATCCAAATTATCACAGGGCGTATTCATGCTACTTTTGCGCATACTTCATCCTTAGACATAATAAAACTACTAAGAGCGAAATAAAGTGCGTAGCCATGTCAGGATCTGTAGCTCCACAGCCACATATTTTTGGTGACAGAGTAGCAACTGATATGGAGCTCGTTTCAACAATAACTTATTCTACTATAAACGAGGGGATGACCTACTTTTAACTTTCAAAAATAAAAGAATGACATCGCCTGCCAAACTACTAAGAATATTGTTTTACTTGCAAAAAAAATGGAGAGTTTTTATGCGTTTTATAAACTAGGCCCTCCTTAATTCGTAATTCGCAATAAACATTGTTTTATTTTTTCTTTAAAGAAAATGTTTTTCAATTAATTCTAAGAATGGATAATTGGAAATGGGGAATTATTTTTTTCTCGCATTTTTCCGGGTCTATCCCTATTTTTTTGCCCCATACAAATGTTTGCTCGTTTTGGCCAAGTTCTACACTAATGTGGTCCGTGTTGACGATTTCGGTTCGGCCTTAAACTTCATTCTTACATGTTTTGGGTCTATTGGCATAAAATGAGACATTCCTGAAAAACATCGAACGAATTTTTTTTGGGACATCTGTAATGTATTAATGCTATATGTATTTTATTTTCAAATGACATTAATATTATAATTAGTGTGTTATGTATTGTATTCAAACTGTTTTAAAATAATCGTAGCCTATCGAATTTTTCCTGAATACGACACTGTATGAATGCAATATATTCATTGGGTCACTGCTTCGGAACGGTAACGATTTCATATCAAATACATTGTATCGTAATCAAAATGAAATGATCGAGAACTGCGATGTCAACTGTGATATTACAGCAGCGTTAAAAGTTTATAACATTATATTTATTGCTGGTTAGTTGTCAAATCCGACAGCACAATAGAGTTTCAGTTGTGGCTAAAATGAACACAAATACAAATCACAATACATACTGCATTTGGTTTCAGCTAAAACGTTAAATGAGCATTTGTCAACTGGCGATATTTTGATGCGGTGCCACATTATGTGTAATAATGAACACTCTTCCTCAATAAAACGAAAAATGTATGGCGGGTAGCGCAGCAGTAGAAAACCACATGAAATGGCAGCGAAGTTAATATAAGCAGCGGAAAATGGTGACCCTGAGAAGTGGGACGCAAAGCGAAGCAAGTGCTACTATCCGCGCTGCTTCCAAAAAAACTTGATTGCGCCGTAAACGCTCGCGAGCAAAAAATAAACAAACTCGGAAACAGAAAACTTCAGCACCAACGTGACGACAGCGACCGCAACACAAACGATCATGCCTAAGTACAAGTACTATGATACGGCAACAGTGTTGCCACAGTAGTTGCTGTGAAATGCATTGATGTTGTTGTTGAATTTCCAAAGCTCCACACAGAAGTTTCGACGCGACGCGACGCGACGAACGACTGCGTTGACGATGACGATGCGACACGAAGAGGTGGGGCTGGGGAGACTTCGACTACCATAACGACGACAACCGCGGAGCATGCCACACACAGTTTAAATATATGAAATTAGTACAAATCGTGATTTCGACGGTGAACGACGAACGTATGAACGCGCTGCAAACGTTGCAGACGGAGGCAACAACACCACTAACACCGTCAGCAACAACAACAACAACACGAACAGCTGACAGCAACAACACCGCCAGCGTAAACTGCAATCATCAGCAGAAAAATAACACACGAAACGTTTGCCAAATTTAAGTAAATTAGAACAAACGACTTACATTGAACCAGTTATCTGACAGTAAGTCCAATTCAAACCATTCCAAACGAATCAACCACCCAGTTCAAACATTCCCGTCTACCACTGAACACAAACGCAATGTCAACTGGTAAACTTGGCAGCTCCTCCGCCGCCATAACAACGGGCGATACCAGCAGCACCTCAACCGATCGCATTGAATGGTCACGTTCCACCATTCTCGGCTTCATCGAGGATTATCGTCGACAACGTGTGCTTTGGGATCCCAACACCAAAGGCTACCACATAAAACAGACGAAGTATGAGGCGTTGAAGACGCTCGGCAACAAATACGGTACCGAAATACGTTCGATACGCAGTAAAATCAAAAGTCTGCGTTCATCGTTTCATCGCGAACATGGAAAGGTGATCAACGGCAGGCGTAAAGGCGTACAATACCAACCCATGTGGTTTGCATACGAAGCGATACGCTTCATATTAGACAGTGAATCGTCACATCAACCATCGACTGAGAGCGGTGCTGAGGAAACAGCAGCGGAAGAGAAACTCTCGAGCGTCAGGGGGGAAGGTGAAGCTACTGCTTATGGCGACGAGGTGGAGGAAGACGACTACATGCGGGCGACGACGGGGGAACAGCCACAACTGGTCGACGACGAACTGAAAGTCGAGGTGGCCGATCAGCTCACCGCAACTCCAACGACGACAACAAAGACCACAACCACTACGATGATGATGAGAGCGACGACATCCACGAATGCATACGCTGATAATAACAATATTGTTGCGCGTGTTGCCGCAACTGCTGCTGCGGGCTGCAGTATGGATGAGTTTGCTGTAGTAAGTGGCGTTAGTGGTTATGTATTAGTTTGTTTCGATTTTTTGTATGTCTCATTTGCAACTTTAAGTGCTTAGGCCTGTTTGATTGTGAGGCAGGCTTAGATGAGGTTAATTATTCTATGAAAAGGTATGCCTATTCGGGCCTATTCAGAATGAAGCATTACATACATTTTATTGATTTACATTGTTTAGTTTACAATATACTCATACTGTGAATAGGTAGGTACTCACTTCAACGAAACGTTTTTTTTTTCAATCTAAAGGTCCTGAGAGGTAACTCCCTGCATACTCATCGCTAGCCTTAAAATGTACTATTGGACTATATATTATTAATTACTGCAACTGTTACCAAACATTTCAAAATTGACAAAGTTATTGAGAATTTATTAATTGCCTTTTTAAAAAATATTAGTATGGTTTACACGTGCTTAGGTTAATTCGAATAAATGTAGCATTTTACTGCCCAACGCCTAAATCTGTTTAAGAGCTACGAAGATTTCGTTTTGAAAAACAAAAAAAAAATTAATAAAAATGTATAAAATTTTAATTACAGGCGTGTAATGATTTTGATGCCGATTCTCAAAATTATTGCAATATCAGCGCCGAAGATGTCAAAACAGAAATAGTAAGTTGACTGACCTAGCCCTCTTGAAAACGGTCACAGGTTGTAACCCACTTTGCAAACACTTACTTTTGTAGATAGAAAGCGATTCGCCCGATCCGTCCATAATTCAGAGACCGCATACTTCAACTCCTTCTCCCGTTAACTATTGTAAACAAACTGACCGCACCTACAACAGAAAACGCAAGATGCAAACGCCATTGCAGAGTCTCAGCTATGATTTGACATGTCAATCCAAACAACAACAACATTCCAATTCAATCTCCAGACAAATATCACCTAGCCCAACTACACCCTCCTCCTCTTCCAGCTCGAAGGCAGCAAATCAAGCCGATGAATATGGAGTCTTTGGGGAATACGTTGCCATAACCATACGGAAGCTGAAAACTTCCAAATCAAAGATTGCCGTGAAACATTTGATTAACAATTTGCTGTATGAAGCCGAATTGGGTAAATATGATCATGGCATTCCATCGTCAAAAGAACCTCCGCAATTGTACAAGATGTAATGGCCGTTCCCTTGCCTGGTCACTAGTCAAAATGTGTTGTAATTCAGGGAAAACAAATCGAAACGAATTGTAGAAATCATACCATATTTACTATTAAACTCAGGTGCCTTTTATTGTCGACTAAGATGTTATTATAAATATAAACATGTTTAAATATGTATTACATATATGTATGTATGTAGAAAATAAATAAGTATGTTACAAAATCAGTAGTCATTCATTCATTTTTCTAATTAGCTAGGTGACACTGCTATATAAAGTGGTGACTTCTACTCACTGCCCTTTCTGTTACCGACAATCTGAAATACGCAAAGATTGGATCACTTCTATGTAAACATCGCCGACCTACACAATATGTTAATTACCACATGTGTACATATTAATTTATAATATTGCAAAATTCGGAATATTGTTTTTCTTGCTGCAATTGCATCAGAAGCAATTTTTCAAATGTGAAACTTTTGATTTGCATTGCTGAAATAGATGGGATATTAATTGTATAGTATTGCATAACACTGTGCCACAAAATAACACTTTTTTTCTTGAGCATGAGGTTTTTCAAGGTGAATGGATAGAGTACATCCCAAATAACTATATAAATTCGGGGTTTTGCTGGCGATATTTAGGACTCTTTTAACTTCAAAGTTGAAAGATCCTTATTAGGTAAAATAATTCGAAAAACTATGATGGAGTTATTCGATTTTTGTCATTAACAGCTTGTTAAAAACACTCGAGCGCGCTTTAAAATTATTTTAAATCAAAAATTTCAGAATTTTCGTATGCAATTGAAACAAAAGTGAAGCGGAGCTCCGCTAACCTAGGTTAGTGTTTTAGAGTTGTATGTGTATCTAATCGAATTATACCTCACAAAATTTCCAACCGATAACTGAATTTTTTTAAATAAAAATGAGTTTTTAATATATTTGCTGTCTTGTCCGCAAATGGGTTAAACCGAATGTCAGAAAGAATTTTTTGATGTCAGAAAAGATGACATTTAATGACTTTTTAATAAAAAAGAAACTTAATTTATTAGTTCCGAATAATTTTTTTTTTTTAAATGCAGTTATCGGTTTGAAATTTTGCAGTGAATTATAATTCACTTAGATACACACACAATTGCATATGAAAGTTCTAAAAAATTGTGAAAAATTTTGTTTCAATATTTTCATAAAAAAAAATAAAAAAAAAAGTATTACTTTTCTA
Organism: Heteromyza rotundicornis; assembly: GCA_951394025.1. Taxonomy (NCBI): domain Eukaryota; kingdom Metazoa; phylum Arthropoda; class Insecta; order Diptera; family Heleomyzidae; genus Heteromyza; species Heteromyza rotundicornis. Next base: position 59,189,575 of record OX596010.1, on the reverse strand, counting down.
ACAAGCTGTTAATGACAAATATTGTTATTTGGGATTACACTATCCATTCCACTTGAAAAACATCATGCCCGAAAGTACTGTCGCACAGTGTAATCCAAAATAGATGTAATCATACAAAATCAGTGCTGTTAAACAGTTGCAACAAGAAAACTATCGTATGTCTGGAAACGTTACACAATTGAAAATGTTTCGTTTTTGAAATCTGCGAAAAACCAATATTATTGTCTCAATTAATTCAAGTATCGGTCAACCTTTTGAATTAATGTGCTTGGTTATCAAAAAAGGCAGACAGCACTTAGTAATTCAATTGCTCCGTCTGATAACAACGATCCAGTGGTTCTCCGCCCGTTCGCCGCACCTACAGTGGCGGCCAGATAATTAGGGACAGCCTATTTTAGTATTTTTGAATGACTTACAAAATTTTAAGAATATTAATGGGTACCATTGCCGGTTCTAACGAGTATAAGGATGCATTAATCCGTTAAGTACCTGTAACCTTTTTTTATTTAAAGAATTAAAATTTGTAGTAAAAAATTACCCCAAATTTTTAGAATTTTTTTAAAAATTTGGTTTTTTATAAATTTGTATGGAAATGATAAAATTTCGTAACTTTTATCCCAAAACTAAGCTTTTTTAAAAATTCTCAAAATTCAGGTTAATTTTTAATTACAAAGCTTCCTTTAATAATGTATCCTTATACTCATTAGAACGGGCTCCTTTCAAAATGATTGAGGTAGGCTGCCCCTAATTATCTGGCCGCTACTGTTCATACTGCAAAGAAATTCAAACAAACAAAGCCACTTGCTGTTTGCTCTCTCTCTCAGAGGAATGACGGAATTCTATTTTTAGTCAATATTTTGAATTTTACTTGCAAATTATAAGCGTTGCTCCGCATATAACAAGGGCTGTCAAGTTAATTGCATTTGTATGAACACTGTACATTTGTATGAGGTGAGATAACATTTTTTTTACCGTGCTTTATAGCAGTGCACGTTAAATTGGACAAAATCGTTTTCGTACATAATAGATGTGATATTAAGTGTATTTAAGGAAATCCCACTATGTATTATCTTAAAAATTAAAACACAAATTTTCAAAACGTGTGCCAAAAAGATAAACAAAACAATGTCTCAATACGTTGTATGGAAATTTTCCATACCAAATGAAAAGGTATATGAAATATTAGAAAATATTTAGTAAAAGCAAACACAGGTGTGAAATTGGAATTTCCGAGCAGAACTACATTGCTGTACCTGGGATTTCTTGGCACGACTGAAATGTTTTTAATAAAATGAAAATAAACATTGTAGGCAAATGTTGAAATAGATTTGGTAACAGTTGAATTAGATCCTATTTCCGCTCTTTCAGCTAAAAACAAATCAAACAACAGAACTTTACTATGATGAAATTTCTGTCGAAAATTGCTGGGCATTGCAATAAATTCGAATATAAATTGCAAAAAAATGAGTATGAATGAATTAAATTGACTTTGCACAGCTACCAACAACAACAAAACCACCATATAGCAGACATGTTGGAACTGATAAGCAACAGCAATAAAAGCACAACAATTGCCACAAGGTTTCATTTTTTTTCTTTGCATTTACTTTTTATTCAACAACCTGACAATTAATTCGTAAAAGCTGAAATGAAATTATAAACTATCAACAGAGTAGTATGATTCATCGATCACTGTGAAGAAGGCATACTAAGGCAATATGGTAAGATATAAACTTCACCTGGCAACAAGTTACCTTCGTTATTAGCACAATCTTTACTATTGCAAACATTTTTATAAGTAGTTAAATATACTTTTGCGGTTTGACTATTACACCGTTCGACAAAAATCAACTTTTGTTTGCATATTTGCATGTTACATTTTTCCCCTGCACATAAGAGTTCTTCAAAAATTGTTGGATTTGAAATGTTAAATATGCACTTGTACTTGTAAACATCCTACAAATAGAAAATTTTAAATAAAAAAAAATATTTGGGTTTTATTTAGTCTAGCATGATGAGTTTACATCCTATCGCAAAAAGTGTACATGTTTTCTAAAGGTATGGGTTTCATCTAGCAAATGCATATTTAACATTACAAATCCAATAATTTTTAAACTTCAATGAAAACGGTAATTTTTGAAGAGTTATTATGCACTTAGAAAACAACACATCCCAATAACCACGGTGGAGTAAACCAGGTGCAAGTACGAATAATGCCCTCATTTCAATTCCTGTCATCCCTCTGTTTTTCTGTGCCTTCGTTTTCAATGACGTTCTTTCCAATTCAAAAATTAGTTATCGCGTTGCCTTTTTCAGCATATTTGAAATTTATCAATACATTTCCAATCAAATATGCCAAAAACGGTAACCCTGAATCATTTCAATTCCTCTTTCAATGATGTACGGCAGTGGAAAAATCTGACGTATAGCAGAAGAAAATTCTACTTGCCTGACCTGGTTTACTACACCGTGCCCAATAACAAGGAAAAAGTTTCCTCAAACAAATTTCTCTCGTTTGAATAAAATGTCTCTGGTTTGAATAAATTTTCCTTGAAATGAGTAAAAATGTTCTCATTACTTGCAACCATGGCTCAAGAAAATAAGGTTGAACGAGTCGCTCTTTCGGGAGAGCAACATATGTTTTTGATTAAATGCAGGTTTCTGACGTTTAAAATGAATTAAAAATAAAAAAGCAAGAAAATTTTATTTTCAAATTGAAAAGTTTTATATTTTTGAAAAAAAAATGAGTTGTGCAATGAAAAACTATTCAAATTCACGTTATTTTTGCACAGGAAGCTTTGTGTATTTCTTCAATTTTCCGAGAATAGAAAATATAAGGCAAATGTGGATATTGGAATGCCAAGCACACAAATATACACAAAACGAAATATAAACAAAGAAATTTTTTTCAAAGCAAATGATAAAATTAGAATTGTCAAATTGAGGGGCTGAAATGATTTCGATTTTTTTTTACTGAATATCAGGAAGTAATGGGATTCAAACTTTATCATTAAAGCATTGTTGCCAGTATATTCGTACTGAAATTCCCAACAAAAGCATCTAAAAATCATTTTTTTTTATCAGAACCAATGTTTGGAAAGTAAAACGTTCTTGTCAGCCTTCTTGTTTGTGAGAAACGATTCAGTATTACTCTTTCGTTGTCGGGTTTTCTTCAAGAAAAGTCCATGGCTTTGACAACACCGCTTAAAAATTCATGATATTTATGGATACCCTACAAAAGTATCGGCAAAATGCCGAAGAAAGTCATTTTTCAATTCTGCTTCGAATCTGGGCGTAAATGTTTTTCAAACGGTCCTACAGCTTCCAAAACTTCCTAAGCAGACATCACGTTCACAGCCTGGCACTTCATCCGTTGATATTTATACCCCCACACTCACTGTGGCAGGGTATACTAACTTTGACACATCGTTTGTAACGCCCATAAGGGGGCGTGTCCGGTATGGAAAAGTATATATATTCTTGATCAGCATCATCGCCGGAGTCATTTTAGCCATGTCCGTCTGTCTGTCCGTCCGTCTGTCCGTCCGCACGATAGCGGTCGCACTTTTGGAGATATCGACTTGAAACTTTGGGTACATGTTTTTCTCGTGAATACTGCGATCAAGTTCTATAATCAGCTAAATCGGACCAAAACTGGGCGTGGCTCCCATACACCGAAAAAAAAGATCAACATTTTTCAAGTTTTTTATTGCTGCTGTTTTAGATTCGATTGGAAATGTTTAGAAACGTGTTTTTGACATGGTCCGAGGTTCCGAAACCACATATATAAGGGTCAAGAAACCATTTTTTTTTTGGTCGATTTCAATGAAAATTTTTAGAACCGGATTTTGGACATGGTCCGGGCTCCAAAACTATTTATAGGTGGCTCAAAATGGGGTCTTGAGACCACATAATTTTATGTTCGAGGTACATCTTCCTACTGTGTCAGCTTCGGTATAGACGAAGATAGTCCACTAGTTTTTATATACAAAGGAACCAAACTGGCCATAAAGACACAACTCAAAATTTGGGGTTTTTGGAGTTATGAATGCCACTAGGATCCTCATATATTTATCGGCATGTTGTCAAAAGGCAGAATTCATATATTTAATTTTTAAATTTTTATATTAATTTTTTTTTAAAAACATTCCAAGTGCTGAAATCCATATAAATATTCGAAAGAGAATTCCATTTCAATAACGAAAATGCCAGAAGTTATGTATTGTGAAACAGGAAACTATTTTTAAACATTTTTTAAAGATATTGCAAGTTTTAAAATCCATTTATCTTCGTTTTACCTCCATGTGGATTGGACCACTTTGCCTCCAAACGCCTCAAATAATGTTGTTTGAAATATGATATCTTTAGTGCTCAATAGCGAAGATTTTTATATTTTAAATGTATAGTTATGTGTCCTATCATGACAACCCATGGCATCAAAATAATGGTAATTGTCAAGCAATAATTATATTTACAAACTAGGGAGTGAACTATCTTCTACTTCAAATATAGCAATTAAAAAGATTTGGAAAATTTGAACTTGGTTTCAGTTTTGAAGAGGAAAACGTGTACCCAACATTTCAACTCGATTTCTCTAAAAATGTTACCGCATTAGTGCGGACAGACAGACATAGATAAATCAGTTTTCGATGCTGATCAAGAATATATATACTCATGGGCGTTACAAACGTTTTTTCAAAGTTAATATACCTTGCCATTGTAGTGTGTGGGGGTATAATAGACCAGTATTAATACCATGATATTAGGACAAAAATAGGAGAAGAAAACTTTATCTCTAAATACAGAAAATTCCACTTTAAGACACAATTGTGCCTGTGAAATTAACGAAGGTAAATGGAAGTTATACACCATTGAAAAGGAAATATTATTACCTTTTTAATAAACCTTAACCTGATGCTTGCACCAAAAAAACATTGCAAAAGATTAAACAATTTCTTACACTAAAGTAGTTTTCTCTTTAACTTCGAAACGGTAAATCTCCGTTTCAATACAAAATTTTGAAATGGCACTTGCAAAAATTTTGCGATTAGGGGTCGATTTCATCTGTTTTATCGTCCATATTCCATACATTTTTTCAAGTTTTTTGTCCATATAAAAATCAGCCATGGTTATAAGTTATGACCAATATGACAACAGTGATGTATTTAATTTTTTTATAAAAATTTGTAAATTTCCATCAAAATTAATTTCTTCAATTATGATTTAAAATTAAGGGTTTTTGGCTACTTTGTTCCTAATATCAGGGTTTGAGTCGCCAAAAAACCTTAATTTTAAATCAAAATTGCGAAAATAATTTTCTGCTTTTGGATAGGTTGGATATTTTAGCCATTGAGCATGGGGTCGACTTTAAAGAAACATTTCTTATGTTTTTTAAAAGTATATATAGCACCCCAACTCGCAAGCTTCAAGGACTTTTAAACACATAACCAAAAAAGCTTATAAAAGAATTATAAAAGTTTTTAAAAAGTTACAGAAAAATGTACTTGAATCGTTCTTTAATTTGTCCGTCGTGATTTTATCTTATTCTAAAACACTGTTCGACAGCTTAAATAATTCTACGGTTTTGACAGAGGCTTAAGGAAAAATTAGGGTCACTGATATCGAATCTTGGGTCAGTTTTGCTCCGCTATATCTAGATTTTTTAGAATCGACATCACTGACCTCAAAAATGAAAAAAATTGTTTTTTTTTCTGCATTTAGCCATTTCTAAAAAGTTGGGTAGACTTTGATAGACCACCACAAAAAAAACTACAATATAATAATTCAGTAAATTTTTAAAATGGAAAAATAAATTTTTTTAAAAATGACATTATGTTCATTTGAAGTGGACACAAGGACAAATGACTTTATGGCGGTTTAAATATTGATGTTATGACCATTTTGGCTTTTCTAAATTGACTTTATTGCCATTTACCGAAAAACAAAAAGGCTTTAATTCAGTGATTAAGTATTTTCCTTATTTAAATATTATATAAAGAAAGGTATCATTTAAACATAAATGGAGTGTATAAACCAAAATGGCCGAATTTTTATTTTTTTAATTTTGGCCAAAACCGAAGCCGAAAAAACCAAAGAAACAATTGTGAGTTTTCATGTAATAAAGTGGTACATAATTAAGCTTATTAGTAGCCTGAAATCGATCATTTTAAGTTCAGATCATAAATTAGATGAATTTAGAAGCAAACTATCAAATGCGTGGAAATCAAGAGTAGTAGAAATTACTGTCAGGGTAGTAGATTTCAAGAGAGGGGAGTAGATATGGGTTTATCGTAAAGTACTAGAAATTCTACACTCTAAACGTTTTCTGCTGAATTTTACTTCTACTATCGTCGGCAACACATTTCCCACTGAAAATGCTTAAATTCACATAACTGCATTTTTTACATTTATACTCTCTTAGAGAGAGAGAGAGGAATTGGGCAAAGAAATGTGTAAATTTAAAGATTTGCAAAATGCGCTCTCATTTCCCCATCCCATATACATAACTTAACTGCAAAGTGTGATTAAAACGATTTGCTAAATATTTTGTATTATTTTTGTATTTTAATTTTCGAATGCAAACGATACAAGTATACAAATGATTAAGTAATAAATGATTACAATATAAATGATAAAAGAAATTGTACAATAATTGCAAATACATATATACATTAAAACATAATTTCATTTGCATATTTTCAAATTTCTTATTGCAAACAAGACAAAACAAACACTACAGATTCACAAAAATTATTGCCTCTTTGGGCGTAGAAATTCAATTGGTTATTTAAAATAACCGATTTTCACAAAACTTTCTTATACATTTCATATAATAATTTAATAAAAACTATCGCTTATAATAATATGAAATACATTTTATATAAACAGCAACCACAAATAACACGTCTACGCTCAAAGAAGGGAGCTGAGAACTGATAGAAACTGTGTTCGCTTTGTTTAGTGTGGAGAAAATTACACACGTTTTTGTGTTTTTGAAATGTTTAAATATTTTTGATTGCATATTTTAAATTTGCAATATTTTGTACCTATAATTAAACTATTTCTCCTTTTTTGAATTCAATGAGCAGAAAGGCCACTAATTTTAGACAACCACTGAAAATTCAGCAAAAATTTACTGAAATTTTGATTGGAATTTTCAACGAATAATTTAGGGTGTACGAGAGTAGTAGAAATTTCTGTCGGGGAAGCAGATTTGTAGAAAGAATAGTACTTTTGCTTTGTATGAAACTCGCATAATATTTTGAGGAGTAAATTTCTTACCATAGTAGTAGAAAATATCTTGAGGGAAGTAGAAAAATCTGCTACCGTAGAAGAGGAGTAGAAATTTATAAATCATTGCGAGAGTATTAGATCTACTCCGATAGGACATGTCTTCTTTGTCGCTTCTGATTTTTTCCAGCACGCCGAAAAAATTGCATTTTTGGTGCGTGCGGTAAAAACTGCATAATAATTTCTACTCCGATAGGACATGTCTTCTTTGTCGCTTCTGATTCTTCGAAACTATGATCAATGCTTAAATTTGTGTTGCATACCGCTTTTATCCACTTGGTTGTTCCTTATGTATTTTGATACGCTAAATCCGAATAATGAAATTTTTCCAGCACGCCGAAAAAATTGCATTTTTGGTGCGTGCGGTAAAAACTGCATAATAATTTTCGTACATAAGAATTTGTCTATCAAGTATATTTAACACACAAAAAGTTCAGTTTTGTCGATCAGTGTAATCTTTGTTACATTTTTCTATCAAATTATTCTAAGCAAACTAGCAAATAACAAAGCAAAATAAAAAAAAATAAATAAGTAAAAAATTAGCAAATAAATAAAAAAAATTTATTTTTTTAATTGGAAATATGGGCTCAAATTATTATTACGGACGATTAATTTATTCTCACATAATCCTAAAATTATGAAATATTAATCATAATTTATGGTTTTTGTTTACCCAATCTCTTTCTGCTGATCATTGGTTATGTTAAAAGGGAAAATAATAATTCATGTTTAAGTGGAACAAATCAAGCAAACACAAATCACAAACTATGATTTTCTCTTTTACCAGTTCTTATGATTAAGAATTCTTGATTATTGACTTCTTATTAATAGATCAATATCGTGACTAATTTTTACTTAATTGATTCCTATAAAACATAATTTCAGCAAGCATTTCACTTCGTGTACTGTCCAAGGACAGTACACCGCTTGTAACGCCCATAAGGAGACGATTTCGGTATTTAAAAGTATATATATTCTGGATCAGCACCCTCGTCGATTAGGCCATGTCCGTCTGTCTGTCATTTCGCACGATAACTGTCGTAGGTTTTGAGCTATCGACTCCAAATATTGGCATTCCTCTTTTTTTGGTGAATGGTTGGACGGTATTGAAAATGGGCAACACTTTTGTGAGTCACTGTATGTCCATTTCGGAAAATAAGTATTGCCGATATGACCATTTGGGATACGTCCATTTCGGATTTGATCTTATGCCCACTTCTGTCTAAAGGGGCGTCACCTATTACACGTTGTAAGTCTGTCCAACAAAAATGACAACTGCATACCAGGAATTTTGAGTACACACCGAAAATCTGAAGTTAGAAAAACCAATTTTTGTCGGTTTGATTGATAACTTTAGAAGCATAAGATTTAAAAAAGAGAAACAGACGCTTCATTCGGTGTATAATTTTATTTGCGAGATGGAAAACACAGAAGTTATTACTGTAAATATCGCGCAGACACCATTTTTCAACTTTTTTGTACGGTTTTTTTCGATTTAAATTTTTTTATATAGCACCAAAGCTGGGCATAGTTAATCGAGAATTTTATTTCGTTAACCCAGTAAAAGTTAATCAAAAATTTAACTTCGTTAAATTAAAAAGTAAATTTCGTCGAAAAGTTAACTTTGTTAAAAGTTAAATTAAATAGTTAAATTAACACATAACAAAAACCTTTTAACTATATTCAATTGAATGCCTGCACTCAGAGAACCTTTTTCCCGGTTTCTATATGCGAATTTGCTTTAAAATAAATTACCAACATTTTTATCAAAAGCGAAATTTTGTGTATGAAACAATTTATTTATATTCATATAGAGGCATACAAATTTTATTTGAATATTAAATAATAAGAATGAATCGAATGATGTTTGGTTAAGAACAAATATCACTGACCATTCTAAACATAATGGCGTTCTCAGCTTTTCGGTATTTGGAGAAATTTGAGAAATGGAAAATACGATGTAAACATCCTGACGATGTAAACCTCACGTGATGGCTGAGAACGCCATTGTGTTTAGGATGGTCCATTCATACATAAAAATAGAATACAGATCACTTCGAATTATATCGGCTTGTGTATTTAATTGTTTTGTGAAATAATTTTTATATTAAATGTCAATATCAGTTCAAAAATAGTATGAATTCTTAATTTTAAATTTTTTTTCATTTTTTGTTTTAAAGTTATTATGCTAGTTAATTGAAGAAATTTAACTTAACTAAATAAAAAAATGTATGGTTTTCAAAATTAACTGAAACGTTACTTAACTAGTTAATGCCCAGATTTGTATAGTACCATACTAAAACAAAATTCCAATTCCGCTTTCAACGAGCCAAAATCCGTTCGAAATTGACTGCAGTATTTTATTTTTCGCTGGAGCATTTTTGCTAATTTGGTAAAAAATTTTACGCCTCATAGTGAATATGGTAACCCTATATTAACGTCAATTGCCCTTAATTACATTGTCCTTATGTCATCCTGCCGTAATAGGTGTGTTTTAGTTGAAACGAATCTACTAGTTTTTTGTTATTCTGAAGAAATAAGCAACTAAAAACCTTATCGCATAATTTTATATTTGATTTTCAAATGAAAAAAACAAACTGTACTAAAACCACAAAGGCTCGAGCTTTCCACAAACATAACAGAAGTTGTCAAGATGTTAAGCAATCACACATTTTATATAGGGTTGCCAACTTTCGAAGAGCTCAGACCCGAAAGATTCGAAAAACAACCTTTTTTTTTGGGAAGACCCAATGGAAATTTCTAGGAAATTGAACACTTAGATAAAAAATCTTGTTAAATCAACCAAAATTCAACCAATACTGTGGGTAGAATTTTTCAAAATGATTCGTTTATGTTAATTTTATTTCGTAATTTACTTACCATTCTATCGTAAATATTCACTTTAAAGTCAATTTTGTCACTTAGATAATGCAAAAATATTTAATGTTATCCCATACATTTTTTAAGTTATAGTTGTTCTGTGTGCAATATAATTTAATTTGAATATGACTCAATGGTGTCAAAAAAAATGAACATATTTCTGAAAGTTCGGTTAGGCTAAAGTGTTGAGATTTGCCTCAAAAAGACCGTCTTTCATTGTTATCCAGTCCTTCCTTTGTTGCTATCGAATCCGAAAATGTTGGGTCACCCTGGCAGGCCAATAGTTTATTGCCCTCCGGTTTTTGACAAAAACATAATTTTATCACATTTTAGGACCCCAGGCGAAGGGAACTTGCATATTTTGAACAGTAACAAACCAAAATACATCCATATAAACTGCTGACAAAAAAGTTTATAATATAATTTTTCGATAATTTATAGAGGATTTTTCGATATTTTTCCATAGTTATCGGTAGTTTTTCGATACTTTATCTATAATTTTTCAATAGTTTATCGATAATTTCCATTTCTACTTCATTACCAATCAATTTAAAAATTTTGTTCCTATTCCGGTCGAATTCCACTTCGTTCCAGTTGCATTCCCGACATCATTTCTAACCAAATAGAAAAGACCCGCATCCAAATCAGTCCAGTATTTCTGAAGATAAACGAAAACAATGCAGATTTGTCGTCCATTTTATATGGAAGGAAGATAGGCGTGGTTGTTATCTTCAATGTAGTTCATTTTCAATACCAATCATTAGCAAAAAACGAATGACGGACTTGGCCTAATCGACTCAGGAGGTGATGCTGATCAATGATGAAAAATATATACTTTTTCATACCGGACACACCTCCTTATGGGCGTTACAAACGGTGTGGCAAAAACCATATACCATCGGACACTAGTGTGCAGGGTATAAAAATACCCTGCACACTGACCAGAGTGGAATATAATATTCCACTTCTTTAATATTTTTGAGCTAAGTGGAATATGTTTATTTCATAAAATATTCAAATATAAAAGTGGAATATTTTTGGGGGAAAAATGTTAAAAGGAAAATAAAAAAGAGTAAAAAACAAGTTTTTTATAATATAACCCTTTAACCGACTAAAAAGCAGAAAATAAATGTCCTTTAAATTAATTTCAGCAATTTCGATTTAAAATTAAGGGTTTTTGGCGACTTCAAAATCTGCAATGATATTAGGAAGAAAGTAGCCAAAAACCCTTAATTTTAAATCGAAATTGCTGAAATTAATTTAAAGGACATTTATTTTCTGCTTTTTAGTCGGTTAAAGGGTTATATTTTAAAAAACTTGTTTTTTAATCTTTTTTTTTGTTTTTTGAGGAACGAAATATTTTTTGAATTTTGTAAATAAAGTTTAATGAAAATGTAAAAAAAATTTTGGGTGATATCAAATTATTAAGGAAATTCACAAGGTCTCATAATGTTGTATTGTCGAATCATCATGTTTGAAAAACAAGTGAGTAAGTTTCAGTCGGGCAATCCGACTTATATATACTCTACACCTACTGGGCCATATTGTATCCGCTATCTTGAATTTTGAAAATGCCACATCAAATTCGAAATCAGCGACCCCGAAAACCCCACTATACAAAATTTCATACTGTTTTGATGAAATCTTAAAATTTCGGCCGCCATATTGGTTCCGCCATCTTGAATTTTTAAATTCCGACATCAAATTCGAAATCAGCGACCCCGAAAACCCCACTATACAAAATTGCATACTGTTTTGATGAAATCTTAAAATTTCGGCCGCCATATTGGTTCCGCCATCTTGAATTTTTAAATTCCGACATCAAATTCGAAATCAGCGACCCCGAAAACCCCACTATACAAAATTTCGTACTGTTTTGATGAAATCTTAAAATTTCGGTAAAAACACGATTTGCACTTATATGGGAGGTAGGCGTGGCAGTCGACCGATTCCGCCCATTTTCAATACCAACTCCTTCTAGGGCCTAAAAAGGATAAATACAAAATTTGGGATCCCTAGCTTTCTTCTAGCTCCTGCAATCGTGTTTACAAGAAAAGAGGACGGACAGACGGATAGGGCTAAATCAACTCAGAAGGTGACGCTGATCAAGAATATATATACTTTTCCATACCGGACACTTCTTCTTCTTGGTGTTACAAACATCAGACCAAAGTGAATATACCCATACCTCATGAGGTGTAGGGTAAAAAAACCGGAGCTACTCGCCAATATTTCAAAATTCATATGTTTTGACTGCACATCTGCACAACTGGACGCTTTCCTAGGGGTTTCTCACTTTAAACGAATCGCCTTATTGTTACTATAATATCAAGCATCTAAAATTTGCAAAAAAAAAAACCATAATTTTGTAATATTTAGTACCAAAGCACCGAAATCGTAAGTGTAATTTCAATATTTTCAGTTAAAAATTGTGATTGAAAAAACATCGTAGGTGCCATTCCCAAGGATATGAGCACGATTTTCATAGCTTGACAAAGCAGTTCTTAAGCCTTTTCTTTACTATTTTAGAAAAAACATCGAAAAAAATGAAAACCGATAAGCTGTGAAACTTTTTTCCGACTCCTGAAAAATTTTTACTTTGTTCGATACGATGTTTTTCCTTAAATGTAACGATATCAAAAAACTAATTAAAACTATACAAAAGACTAAATACTATCTTTATATTCATTAGGTTTAACAAATAGTTAAAATTGTGTTTTTGTATGAAATTTTAACCATTATTTCTAAACAAATCTAGCATTTAACTATTTTGACTTTTTTAGCCCCAAATGATTTTTTTTTAAAGCAAAATTGACGTTTTTCTGTCATTATCGCCTGACAACACTGCTTGTAGTACCAAATTGACAGATAAATATCTCACAAAAAATCTTACTACACTGCTCATTGCGAAATTTCATGAATTCAATGAATTTGTCAGTACTTACATATCGGAGCCAGATCCGTGTTCAGTAATTTCCTTTATACAATTTAGTATAGCTTACGCCCTATACTAAACAAATTGTGTCTGTTTCCCCCTTCAAAAAATCCGTATTGTTTATTTTATAGCAACGCCCGACAATACCTAAGTCCCAAGAAAAACTCATTAACAATCACTCCTTGTCAGTTTTTCTAGATCAAATTATTTACGTTGAAAAATTGTGTGATGCTACTTTATTATTCATACACTGTGTATGCCATTGACCCGTAAGCAGCGTGACCGTTGGGACCCCAGTGGAGTGGTTGGAACCCCAGGACCCCACTTTGCAACAAAAGTATGATAGGACCCTTTTTTAATTTTTTTTTTTAACTAGATAAAATTTATTTATTGAATCTTTTAAAATAAAAATTAGAACTAACAATACTTTGAACAAAATAATTAGACATTACATAACAGATTCAACATAGTTGATCTTATCCACTGATTTGGACAACTTAATGTCAACTTAAATCAAGGCGATGTAGGCGTTGACTGGATGTCGGCATCTACAGGATGTCGGCATAGACGAACGGCTGCATCGACGAGGGTGCCCCTGAACTATCTATTCAAAGGCAATAGAATAATTTCGTTTTAGACGTAAGGGTCGGGTGGGTTTTATTAAGGTTCGAGCTAGAATATTAGGGTGCAATTTTAGCTTATCTTAATTTAGCAATTTAAAATTTACATTACGACTTTTTCTTTACGATATAATATTGAAATATTATTGATAACAATATTTTAGCAAAACTGGCTAAAAAATCGTTCTATTAGTGGTTAAAAAATCGATACTCTTAGCAGTAATAAGAAAAGTAATCATTTGCAAAGTAACGATTGGTTGTGCAAAACTGACGTGAAATTCGGTTGAATTCCCAAATCTATTTTTTTCTCAAAAATATTACGTAGTAACGATAGCTGGGTTTTTTGCTCATTATTACATAGGTACGTTTATCGAATCGGAAAGCAACCAACTGGTTGATAATTTCACATCGTCAGATACCTCAAATCTAAAAGTAAAAATTTTTTGGTTTATGAATTTTATGTTAAATGTATGTTTTTGTTCTTGTTATATTCAGTGGATTGTTAGTTTTGTTGAAATAAATACATTTAACTACTTTTGTTATGTGTTTTCGTAATTTTTTTATTGGGACCCTTTTTTAAGCAACATGCCCCTGTTTGGACCTTTGAAAAACGTCAATTTGGCCTTTGAAAAACCCCATTTCGGTTTAAAAAGCGCCAAAATGGTTAAATGCTAAATTTGTGAAGAAAAAACGGATAGGGTATCATTTTATGAGTATATTTTATAAATATAAAAAAACAATGAATAGCAAAACCAAAAATAAAGTACTTATTCTTTGAAGTTTCACATTGTATACATATGCAGTCAGCGTCAAAAATAAAAAAGAATAAAAAACAAGTTTTTTAAAAAATAACCCTTAAACCAGTGATGGCCGCGTACAATTTTTTTACGTCAACACGTAAAATTTACGAGTACAATTTTTTTGTTGACGTCAAATTTGACTTAACTTAAACCGACTAAAACCGAATAAAAAGCAAAAGATAAATTTCCTTTCAATTATTTTCCGCAATTTTTATTCAAAATAAAGGGTTTTTGGCTGGTTTGTTCCTAATGTCAGATTTTGAAGTGGCCAAAAACCCCTTAATTTTAAATCGAAATTGGGGAAATTAATTTAAAGGGAATTTATTTTCTGCTTTTTAGTCGGTTAAAGGGTTATCATTTAAAAAACTTGTTTTTACTCTCTTTTATTTTCTTCTTTTTTAAAAAAATTGTTGTACCCCTTTTATAACCCCCCCCCCCTCCTTTTTCCCCCTTTTTTTATTTTTTTCCCGAATGCGAACCTAAGTACAAAATTTTAGTCATATAGCTTAAAAAATACGAACGTTAGTCCATCCCGAACTTTAAAAAGGCTCCATCCCCCCCCCCATCAAAGGGTGTAAAATTTTATTTTGTCCATAAGAACCCACCTACCAAATTTCATCATTGTAGCTCGAAGGAATCGGAAGTTATGCCATGTTTAAGAAAAAGGGGTTTGAGTCCCCCCACGGCCCCCTACGCCTCTTTCAGCTCTTTCATGTGGAAGTGTATGAAAAAGTTCGCAGCAGATTTGAGGATATATATACCGACATATATATATATATATATATATATAGTCAAGCCAAAGCAAGTTAATATAAGGGTTTTTTATCGTTTAGATTAACCGATGGAAATTGTTTCCGATTTCGTGTTCTCCGAACTTTTGTATGGGTTGGTAAATTAACAATTTTTTTGGTTAGATTTACCATCCAAAAATTTGTCTGTGCACTATGTTTTGCCCGTAAGGTATCGATATGTATAGGCTGAAAAACTAAAATTTTCGCTGATCGAAATGTTGTTGTGCGCAGTGTGACCGTTTGGTGACTAAAGTGGCCACTTCAGTCCCCCACTTTCTCAAAATATCAGAAATTGGACCCTTTTTCAAAATTTTATTAAAAACATGTTCAATATAGCAGTGCTTTTAGCACCAAATGTAATTGAGAAAGAAGAGCCTGAGAGCTGGGGTAAAATTTCGAACGAATTTCGGGTGGGTCCCTTTGTGACTCCTAAGCCCCCTTTTTGTGCGACTTTTTGAAATTTATCAACGGTCGCAACGATTGTGTGGATATTAAGGCATTCAATCCCGAAGTGTTTTTGAAAATCCCGGGATTTCGGGATTTGAAATCACAATCCCGGGATCCCGGGATTTGTTGGGGATTTTCGGGATTTTCCAATTAAATACAATAGTTAATATAAAATTAAAGAAAAAATTGTTGCAACAATATTTTAAGTTTAATTCGACAAAGAAAACATATTTAATAAATATTACATTAAACAAAACAAATAATATTTAAATAAATATAGTCAAACAAAAAGTAATTCTTTTTAAATTAGATTGATCGAAAAAATTTTTAATCATAAAATTCTCCCAGCTCCATTTCATGCTAAACACGGGAATGGATACACCAATTGTTGTTTAAAACTTTTAAAATTGGTGTCCATTCAAAAGTAAAACACACACAAAACCATTTATCCAATTCGTAAAGTTTTCAATATACGGTCAACAAAATAATTTAAACATATATCTTTTTTGAAAAAAAAAAAATTGTTTAAATTGAAAAAATTTTATTCAGATCGATAAAAATTGTTTGTTAACCGTTATTGACAAAAATCTTGTAAATTTTTGTGTGTTTGTAGCACTAAATCTACAAAAGTGGGGTTTGAAATTTACCAATTAGATTGAAATTAAATGCACGAAAGTATTTTTGGGGAAAAACGTCAAAAATATCTTAAGCAATGCATGAAAAATGCATTTTTGAATCCCGGGATTCCGGTTTTCCGGGATTGAGAAAACTTCCGGGATCCCGGGATTTCGGTATTCGGGATCCCGGGATTGAATACCTTAGTGGATATTAGGGATTTCAATCCCGAAGTCTTTTTGCAATCCCGGGATTTTCAGAACTGAAAATTGCAATCCCGGTATTTTTCGGATTTTATACATTCACAAGCAAAATGCATTTTAAAAAAATTAAAAAATGTTTTATATATATTTTATTGCAAAACTGATAGTTTTAGCTTAAATAAATAAACATAAACATTAATTTCAATTTATTAAAGGTACAAATTAATGGATTTTTTTATTTTCAGTATTTGAGTTTCCGTTTCTTTAGGAAAGACACAATTCAATTCAAAATATGCTTGAATGAGGTTTCTGAAATTATTTTTGCATCAGTTTTCAGTTCTACTTAATTATTTTTACTAAGCCATTCTTTTTTGTGCGCTCGCTAAGACTGAAAATACCAATTTTCTTCTGAAATAAATATAAATTTATATTTTCTTAAAGAAAAAATTTCAAGCATAGACAATTTTATACGTAATTTTTTTTAATTAATTAAAAATTTTTAAGTTTTGTGTTTTCTAACTAATTTTTTTTAATTTTGGAGTTGTCCAAATGTTGTCAAAAACTATTTTTCTGCTTACACGATTTTTTTTATATTTTATGAGCGATGAAAAGTTGTATTTTTCCTGTATTTTTTATGGACTAATTCATTTAAAATGTAGTCCCGAAAAACCCGGGATTAAGGAAAAAATATCCCGGGATTTTCGGGACTAAAAATTAACCGGGATCCCGGGATCCCGAGATACGGATCGAAAGCCCTAGTGGATATCCAGCATTTAAAAAAACAAAAAAAATTTAAAAAAGGTTGAAATTGCTCAACGTTTGGCCCTTGTACATCGAGGTCAAAGGTCGATTCAGTCCAATACAAAAAAAAAACAAGTGATTTAAATTTTTTTTGGTATTTTTTAATAACAAAACTTCCGAACTATTTATTACTTTTGACCCGAAAATATTTTTTATTTTCGTTTCATCCCTATATATATTATAAAACTGAGTGTGTGTCTGTCTGTCTGTCTGTCTGTTTGTCCGAGCATCACGGCTAAACGGCTGCACCGATTCTCTTGAAAATTTCAGAATAAATTCTATAGGTATCGACATGTAACATAGGCTATATGCGGTTGGGATTGGACAAAGCGGCGTGGCACCTCCCATACAACACAAAATATGTCTACAAGGTAATTTAGTAACTATTGAATTGAATTTGAATTGAATATTGAATAATAAATACGAAATTTAGCACGAAGTTGCATAATAACTTTTCCAAGCTTTATGCCAATTGTGAGCATAATTGGACATGGGGCGTGGCACCTCCCACACAAGACATAACTTAAATACCATCTAATTAAGCAACTATTGGATATATTTTAGTGAAATTTGGAATGGAGTTGTATTGCTATGTGTCGAAAATGGGAGTAATTGGACAATTGGCGTGGCACCGCCCATACAATTTTCTACCCCATATCACGGTTAAACGGCTTTACTGATTTTATTGAAATGTTAAGGTAAAATTGTGTTAGTAATGGAATTAGCAATAGGACATAACAGGTTAGATTTGGACAACGGGGCGTGCCACCTCTCATACAACAAAAAAAATATTAAAATGTAACATAGTAACTATCGAATATTAAGTGGTCCATGCCACCAGCTGCGCCCTTGCACATTTTTTCGGTGAATCATACCGGGTGGGATTACAACTGCCACCAACTGCGTCCTTGGACTTTTTTTGGCTGAATCATGCCGGGTGGGATTACAGCTGCCACCAAGTACTTCCTTGGTCATTTTTTGTGTGAATCATACCGGGTGGGATTACATCTGCCACCAAGTACTTCCTTGGTCATTTTTTGGGTGAATCATACCGGGTGGGATTACAACTGCCACCAAGTGCGTCCTTGGACATTTTTTGGGTGAATCATACCGGGTGGGATTACAACTGCCACCAAGTGCGTCCTTGGACTTTTTTTGGCTGAATCATGCCGGGTGGGATTACAGCTGTCACCAAGTACTTCCTTGGTCATTTTTTGGCTGAATCATACCGGGTTGTATTACAACTGCCACCAAGTGCGTCCTTGGACTTTGTTTGGCTGAATCATACCGGGTGGGATTACAGCTGCCACCAAGTGCGTCCTTGGACTTTTTTTGGGTGATTCCTACCGGCTGGGATTACAACTGGCACCAAGTTTCACGGGGGGAATAAACCATCGACTACAGCGCCATTGAAGTTGTCGCAAATTCCTATATATATTTATTTTAAAATTTTATACAACCCGTGCAACGCCGGGTATGTAACAGGTAGTATATAATAAAATGTATAGATTAACTATTCTTATCCATGATCATCACTAGACTGACAATGGTTCAATTTAGTGACTTCGAGCCAACCCCTAGAGCTATGCAACTGGGTGTGTACAATTTTAAATGAATGTTTTATAACCAAAATCGACAATGTCAAAATAATAATTAAGAGATAAAAATTTAAAAAATGTACATGATGTGGGAGAATTCCATTACCTTTCCAGTAAGCTATAAGCAAAATCAGGTACAAAATACGGAAGTAGTAATAATTTTATCACAACAAACAAAACTTTTTTTGCTCTCCCTTTTTCCCCCTTTTTACTCTTTTTCCCCAATGCGAACCTAAGTAAACAATTTCAGCCCTGTAGCTTAAAAAATACCAAGTTAGAACTTTAAATTGGCTCCACCCCGCTCCCTTTGCCCCCACACCCCCCTTTCCAAAGGGTATAAAATTTCATTTTGTCAATAAGAACCCACCTTTCATCTGTGTAGCTTGAAGGAATTGGAAGTTATGCCATGTTTAAAAAAAAATTTTTCAAGCAAAAAAACGTCAACAAGTCTTGAAAAACGTCATTTAAGGCGGATTCACCAACCACGATCTGAACGTTTTCAACGTTTTTTTTATATAGAGTTTTTCTGTTCTCTATCTCCTCACTCACAATGAGAGAGTAACGAGAACTTGCAGCCACTCTTTGACCTAATTAAATTAATTTGTGGTCTGCTCATTTTGGGACGCTGTTGCCAGAATTGATTTCAGATGAGAATTTTTTTTTATGAAGCTTCAAAATAGTTGAAATATTGAATATGGCAATACTGTTGTTGTAAATTGCCAATAGAAAACGTTCAGACCATTTTGCATGTCACAGAACTGAACTGCGACACATTCTCTTTGAGAGATCATGAGAGCGGTAGCTGAAAACGTTCAGCTCGTGGTCAGTGAATCCGCCTTAATAGGCAAAATAATCGAAACGTCATTTTGGTTGATTGTGGGAATTGTGAAATTCAATCCCGACCCAAAAAGTGGTATTTTGCCAAACAGTGTAATTTAAAAATTTTTTTTTTTAATTTGAAAATTAAAAAGTAATCTGAAATTAAAAAATGTAATATTATTTCTTAAGTTGTGGTTTAAGGTGAAAGAAAAATACAATATTTAATTTTTTTTCAATGGTTTTTTTTACAACAATTTGGTGTTTTTGCTGTAAAAATTTTAAGTTTTTTATTAGTTTTAATTTATTATTCACAATTGTTGTTTTTGAGTTTGGTTAAAATCTTTCACAATTTGTTGAAATCTTTTCTTTTTGAAAAACTTAACAGTAATACACAATCATATCAATGATAATAATAAAAAAAGTTAATACATGCACATGTTTATAATAAATAGTTACCATGTAATATATACTGTAATTTTTAAACTTTAATGAATATCATAGTGTATGTGAGAACAATGTTTCGTTTCTTAAATTTTGTGTTTTGTATTTTATATCGCAAATGTTTTATCGCAAAATGTTATAGGGTAAAAATTTTAAAAATTTTATAAAATAAGTGGTGGATGTTTAATTTTAAATTGAGTGGGCTAACTTCTTCAAGCTATAACTTAGCATCTTAACCAGTATCACATTTCCATGAGTCCGAGATTTTGGCAAATACGTTTTTGTGTGAATGTATGTATGTGTGTAGAAGCCGCTATCTTGGATTTTCATGTTTTTTTCACATTTTGTTTGTTTTTTTATCGTCTTACAATACCTAGAAAATTACTTACGAACTAATGGTGTAGTTGCTGATGGTGAAGAAATCACATAATAATTGTAATTAAGATATTCAATGAGAATATGTGTGTGTATTGGTATGTATGTGTGTGTATGTGGGTGTGTGTGTGTATGTGGGGTTCGAAATCGCCTTCATCTTCTTTTTTGTCGTTGAACAAATCACGATGAGGGCGTTGAGATCGCGGCACTTCCACCACTACCAAAGCTATAACTGCGCTGTTGTGGCGAATACAGTTTATGCTTTGTAATTGTGAATTCCGGGCTGATGGTAATGGTGCGTGCCAGACTCTTCATGAATTGTGGCAAGAGTGCCGTCCAGCCGCGATGATGATCCTGGCGCAATGTCAAATACACCTCAAACGTAGATACCGTTTCCGGGTCTAACTTGAGCGAAGCGATGCGTCGCGAATTGTTCGGTTCATCTTCGAATTCGATATAGATAGTGCAACCGCGTATACCGCAGGCTTCCTTTTCAGAGACCCGTATTATTTCCGCTGCTATGCTGGGAGTGAGATCACAGGGAAGGGAGACTTCGGTGCAGGTGAGGTGTCGCGATTTAGCCGCACGCAGCTCGTCAAGCAGTCGCAACGACAGTTCATTCACTGCGGTGGAATCGATGTCATCATCACAGTAAAAGAGTTTATTAATGCTGTTCGGGGGAACGATGGCGTGCTGACGGTAACTGGGATGATTCGTGGTGGCGGCGGCGGAGATCGTCGAACGTGATTTACTGCTTACCTCCGCGGCGCGTTTCGATTTTTTATTAATACTGTTTTTGATTTTATTGGTTGTGTTATTCTGCAGATATGGTATGTTGGTTGTTGTGTGTGCCATGACAGTCGACAACGTCGGCGTCGGTGTCAGTCCGCTAGTGGTCCAATCTAAAAGCGAAACAAAAAAACCAAAACATCAGTAACGCAATTTTATTGGATACTTTTAAAATACACATTTTTTTGCATACATATTCGAGAAATGTGTAGAAAAGCAGTCGTAAGCAACTTGTGCACTTGGCAACAAGGTACATGTTGGCAAGCGATAAAAAAGACGAATTGTGATGGTGTGTATGCAGCAGTAAACTCGTCAACCAGTTGCAAACATACATAAAGAAAGCGATAAGACACTTTATGAAATAAGAAACCTTTACGAACTTTTACAAAACTCTTCATGCTAAAGTTGGGTTTCCATATCTTAGGAAAATACTAGATTCAACAAAATTGTGCTTATGAAGTGCTTACAAAATTTCTAGGGTTGGGTACGAATCCTCAAATCGAAAATCCTCAATTTTTTATTCCGTTTAAAATTTTATTTAAATGTGATTTGAGGATTTCTTAACTTCTTAACAAATTCCAGTTTTACTGAATAACGAAATTTGTTAGCCTTTTGCACAGACTCAATTTTGCCTTGTAGTGCTGTGTACAAATTTATTCTTGATTAAAGATTTAAATGGTAATATGTAGTTGCTGTTTTGTATTGCATTTAAACATTTTATTTTAGACGAAATGTCGCAAGAATGAAACTATAGTACAATAAATCTGTAGCCTTGTTGCAACAAAGGGGCTAGGTTGCAAAAAAAAACTTTTAAATGTCAGCAATCAAATTTTATTCCTAAGGTCTTAAAAACATTTTATTTTATTTTTTTAAAATGTTTTGTAAATTTTTTTTTTTTAAACTTACCTTTAACTTTATTTGACCCGATTACGCCGTATTGTGACTGGTATTGTTGCTGCACAGCTAAAACTTCCATTTTCATTTGTAATTAATTGAAAATTGTCCAAATTTGCAGATAATTTTTTGTAAGTGGATGTAATACATAAATTTATTTTCCGGAAAATTTGAACTCCTTTACGTAAAAAACTTGTATCACTTTTGAAATTTTCTTGGCTATCACAATTTGTTGAATTTTTTCATTCTTTTGTTACGTTTTTTGCAGAAATTTTTTTTTTTAATTTCCTCGATTTTTTCGTTGAAATCACAGCACTTAAATTATAAATTTTTGTTTTTATTTGTAAAATATCACTTTAATGGCGTTGGTCCGTTCCATTTATTTTCTGATGGCAATTGAAAGTTTTTCTACAAGTATTTGTCGGATTGTTGTCATTAGTACTAAAACGTATGTATCTTTAATTTTATAATATAGAATTCTTCTGGAAACAATATCTTTTCTATATGCTACTAATATCCTCCTTTGCCGATGTGCACTTCACCAGTGTTTCGAAGCTACTATACAAACCGGCTCGACCGAACAGGCTATTTATAGGTTTCTTTGTACCAAGTTCGGGTTCGTTTTGTTCGGAGCATATACGAGTTTTTTGCTCGCTCGTATTTGTTCTGCGCGTTTGAATGCTCACGTCTCCCATCTTTTGACTATGGGCCGGACAAGATGAGACGCACGGTAACGACGCAGTCGGTCGGTCGGTCGGTCTTCGACAATGTATAGGAACGGGCTGCTGGTATATGAGTAATTAGTGGTTGATTTCTCAGCGATTTCTCAGCGAAGAGCACCATGGTTTTGTGTTTGCTTTTGAGGCAGTGAGGAGCAAACAGGTAACTTGGTTTGTATATTCATATTTTTTTCAGTGATGATGAAAGTATGTACGTATGTATATTACATTTAATGTCTGTACATATGCATACATACATACATGTATCAACAGTCCCAACTAAAGCTGGCCCTATGTATTTGCTACATTTCCCATCAGCTGTTGTCCATATGTAAGTCGTTTCCTTGATTGTGAGCGTTTTTCTTCGTGGTTAGTATGCCTTCGGTTAGTATGTCTCCTGCACTTTTCCGGAGCGGAGCGGAACGGTATGCCCTACGTTGTTGTGATGTATGTACGTGAATTTTGTATGTAGGATGGCATCGTTACAAGTAGGAAAAAGTGGCTTGTTTCATATATACATTAAACTCTGATAAATTGTGTAAAGTACGTTTAAAATTTTTCAAAATATGAAATAAGTATTTAGATGACGAAACCAATTTTAATATAAGTCATGGTTTAAAAGTGGTAGATATTAATGCAGATACGTACATAACTGCAAAAGTGCCGAATTTACAATGCATAGTTAACTATTCCTCACATAAATTGACCATTAAAACTGATATATGTAATCCATAATTTACCAAATACAAACATCCATACTATGAATTCGATCCTCAGTGACTAAAAAAGCTTTCGTACTAGGTAGCAGGCATATACATAATATGGAAATAAAAAGGCAGCAGAACTAACCTCTAAGATATTTATTATAGACGCAAATATAAAAGAATTGTTGTTTTGTTTGTAAAATTTAAATAGATTTAATTTTTAATTTAACTTGTAATTCAAATGCGTTTGAATTGTTGGAATGGAAACCTTTGTATACATGCACACATATAAATTAGACATATGTACATATATCGGATATTAATCCATTCTTCATGTACATATGTACATTAATGCATATATTCATATTTCAGTAAATTTGTGGTTCATACTAGTGTCTTATACGAGGATTTGAAATATAAACTGCAAATCTCTGAAGTATCTACAATGTATTAGTCTCATAGGGCGTACATTTCACAATTTCAAAATGCTTCAATTACAACAAACATTGAACCACAGTGTATATATGTATTTATATATTTTTCGTTTCTTTAATTGAATTGTTATTCTGGCCTTCCATACAACTATTTGTTTAAAATATATTTTCGCTTTGAGTATGTTTGCTATATATTTTTTTATATGAATTTTGAAAATAATACATAAAAAAACTTCCAAAACCAATTTATTTAAAAATGGCATATTGTAAAACACTTTTAATTCATGTTTATGAATATATTTATTTAAAAGCATCATATTATATTGAATTTAATATTAAAAAGTTATGTATGTACATAAAACCGGCTTCAATTAGAATATGTATCTGTTCCACCATTCATACTTGTTAGGAGAGAGAAAACTAACAAAGGAAAGGGTACGACAGGCCTCCTAGAAGCAATGCCAGAAATTACGAGAAGCTAATACACCAAAGAGATTGAAAAAATATCCGCTCTAAAGTGAGAGAGATTGCCATTCGAGGAAAATCTGCAAAACCATTTCTCTTGTTTATTCTCTAATATTTTCAGAACCAGCATTGCCAGATAGACGATCAAATAATGATTTGGACGATTTTTTAAACAAATAACGATTGGCTGGCTTTCAGGCTGCAAATGCGGATTTTCAATTTTAAGTTTTATTTTTTCAATACAATGCACATTAATATAATTATCATAAAATATAATTTGTAACAATTACACATTGCCTAGTTACAAAGAACCAAAACTTTGGAAATTACTGCAGAACATTTTTTGAAAACTATTTCCAATATTATTATTTTTTTGTCAAGATTTGTTGCGGAGTTGATGTGCTTACCTCATTTGTCAGCAGATATGGAATGTATAAAAAAAAATAAAAATATATAAGTACATAACCTTTAGTTCACAAAGGTCATAAAGTCATATTGTTGTATAAATATACAATAGTCATAAAAATGTTGTTGCTTTTTTCCATACAGAAAACTTTACGACCAATACAACTCAGCAAACTGTGTTTTTCGACTCTCATACTCAGGGTTTAAAAGCAAAGGGAGCAAAAGCAAAAAATCCGGTTTTGAATACTTTGCTTTGACAGGGAGCAAAAAATTTATTTTTGAAATACTTTGCTTACTGTAAAGCATTTTAGAAAATACCTTGAGAACAGTTTACCGCGTCAAAGTATTCGTGTCACAATACCGTCAAATTGATCCCTTTTCAATGCTTTGAATACTTCCTTTGCTTTAAATTACTTTGTGCGTATACAATTTGGTCCAAGTCAACGATTGAAAGAAATACTGGGGCCGAATTACGGCATTCGTGAACGAGCAACTCGTATCGAAATTTGTATTTCAATTTCAATTCAATAGGAAAAATAAGGATTGGAACACAAATTTTGATACAAGTTGCTCGATCACGAATGCCGTACTTCGGCCCCTGACTTTTGCAACCTTTGTCCCGATATTTTCCGTAAATCGCACATGCATTTATGCATTCAAAAGATCACAAACTAACTTTTACCACTTGTAGAATTGTTTTTTTTTAATTGAACAGCTGGCTGATGAAATGTCACAAATCACTTTTACAAGATTACGCAAACGTACAAAAATTGGGAAGGGAAGATGTGGAAAGAGCTAAGAACAAAATTTCGTTTTTTTTGTCAAGTTAAAGACTATTGAAATAAAAGTTACTTATATATCAGACCCTTGAAGCTCGCACAATGAATTCTCTGAAGGCCCATTTTGTGTTTTTTATTTTTAATTTTTTTAATTTTAATGTTAATTTTAACCTTTATTTTTTATGATAATTCCTATTCTGTTTTTTTTTCTTTTTAATTTTATTTATTAATAGAATAAATATTTTCTATCATTTTGCGGTTTATTTTTATTTGTTTTCCTTTTTTTCCATACAAAGCAATTTAAAGCAAAGGAAGTATTCAAAGCAATGAAAAGGGATCAATTTGACGGTATTGTGACACGAATACTTTGACGCGGTAAACTGTGCAAAGTATTTCAAAAATAAATTTTTTGGTTATTGTATCAATGTAAGCAACAGTATTCGAAAATACTGCAGCAATTTAAACCCTGCTCATACTCACTATTCCTCTCACTTTAAAGTTGTTGCCAAAAAAGTTGTAGGAATTTGTGAAAATTTAAATAGCATCATTTTTAATGCATAAAACGTGCACGACTTGCCGAAAATATTTCAACAAAGATCGTGGAGACCACCAAAACTCTTCCGACCATCAACTTTGGCCAGATGGTCACTTGCACAACCGGGCACATGAATGCCGGGCCCAGAGGATTTTGGAAGCATTTTGAATGCATTAAATATGTGCGACTGCTTGAAAATATTGAAACAAAGCTCACGTGAACCACAGAATTACTTCCGACCGTTGATTTAGGTTGCATCGCCACTAAGGCATTCAATCCCGGGATCCCGAATCCCGAAATCCCGGGATCCCGGAAGTTTTCTCAATCCCGGAAACCCGGGATTTTGAGTCCGTAATCCCGGGATTCAAAAATGCATTGTTTTTGACGTTTTTCCACAAAAATAATTCAGTGCATTTACTTTCAATCTATTGGTAAATCAAAAAAACCCACTTTTGTAGATTTAGTGCTACAAACACACAAAAATTTACAAAATTTTTGTCAAAAACGGTTAACAAACAATTTTTATCGATCTGAATTAAATTTTTTCAATTTAAGCAATTTTTTTTACAAAAAAGATATATGTTAAAATTATTTTGTTAACCGTATATTGAAAACTTTATGAATTGGATAAATGGTTTTGTGTGTGTTTTACTTTTGAATGGACACCAATTTCAATAGTTTTAAACAACAATTGGTGTATTTGTTCCCGCTAAAATACTAAAACTACTGAGAGTAAGTTTTTCGTGTTTAGCATGAAATGGAGCTGGCAAAAAAAATAATTTGTTCGATCAATCTAATTTAAAAAGAATTACTTTTTGTTTGACTATATTTATTTAAATCTTGTTTGTTTTGTTTAATGTAATATTTATTAAATATGGTTTCTTTGTCGAATTAGACTTAAAATATTGTAGCAACAATTTGTTCTTTAATTTTATATTAATTATTGTATTTAATTGGAAAATCCCGAAAATCCCGAACAAATCCCGGGATCCCGGGATTGTAATTTCTAATCCCGAAATCCCGGGATTTTCCAAAAAACTTCGGGATTGAATGCCTTAATCGCCACCTCCGCGATTGGTGGCGTGCACCCCGGGGCCAAAGAATTAGGTTAGTTTCGATATTTGAAATGTAAGAGAGTTTATTTTGAAATGAGTGCGCTCACAACTATCGAATTTTTTCAAATATGATTATATGACAATATGACTTTATGATTACTTGTGAACTTATAATACGAGTTCGGAATTCTTTTCAGTTTCACTGATGACTAGGGTGCGGATTCCTATGCATTAAAAAATCGAAAATTTCCACACAAAATATGCACAAAATGACCTTTTTGCGGTTTTCATACTGTAACTTCAAAATGGATACATTGATTTTAAAAATTTTAAAAGATTTTTAAAGAAAATTGTCAGCCATACAACTTTTTCAAACATCACTTATTTGTATCTTTTATGATTTTTAAGATACAAGAGCTCATCCGCAGAAAATACAAACAATTTGTCAATTGTTGCCCTTTGAA
Source organism: Heteromyza rotundicornis (assembly GCA_951394025.1). Taxonomy (NCBI): domain Eukaryota; kingdom Metazoa; phylum Arthropoda; class Insecta; order Diptera; family Heleomyzidae; genus Heteromyza; species Heteromyza rotundicornis. The sequence continues at coordinate 59,161,717 of OX596010.1, read as the reverse complement.
AATTACGGAATTTCCTTTGTAATGGTAATTCGGATTTTTTTTCTAGTTTTTAAATAACGATTTTTAAAGAATTCTTTGACTATTTGTAAAAAAATATTATGGCAACGCTGCTTACAAAAAATTTTTACACTACACTCAGAAAAAAAAACTATGAAATAAATAGGATTTTACTGTTAACTCAATTATTTTTACTATTAATATTTGGTCAATGGGATTCAAACTACTATAACAACCGAAATTCGGTTTCGGTTTTTCGGCCAAAAAAAGCTGTTTCGGCCGAAAAATAAAATATCGTTTTCGGCCGAAATTTCGATATTTCCGCCGAAAATTTCGGTTTGATACGAAAAATGTAACAAATAAATAACAAAGATTACACAGATCGACAAAACTGAACTTTTTATGTGATAAATATACTTGATAGACAAATTCTTATGTATTTTGCAACGCTGAATACAAAAATAATAATGAAATTTTTACAGCATGCACCAAAAATGCAATTTTTGTGCCATTTTCATTGTTATTTTCGGATTTGGCGTGGCAAAATACATAAGGAACAACCAAGTGGATAAAAGCGGTATGTAACTCAAATTTAAGTATTGATCATAGTTTCGAAGAATCAGAAGCGACAAAGAAGACAAGTCCCCAAATTGTATTAAAAAAAGAAAAATTAAAAACTTTGAAACTTATTTTCTTGTAAGAATTTGTATGTTACATACCGTCTTCATCCATTCAGCCCTTCACAGCGTTCTCACTCTTCTCGTATCAGAGTAGATCTGCTAGTCTCGCGATGATTTTCAAATTTTTACTCCTCTACTACGGTAGTAATTTTTTCTACTTCCCTCAAGATATTTTCTACTACTATTGTAAGAAAGTGAGAGCCCTGCCCATTCAATTGATTTCCACGCATTTGTTTCTAAATTCATGTACTGATACGTTTAATTATGTACAGCTTTATTACATTTAAATTCACAATTTTTTCGGTTTCGGCTTCGGTTTCGGCCGAAATTTAAAAAATGAAAATTCGGCCATTTCGGTTTCGGCCGAAAAAAATAAAAAAAGCGATTTCGGTCGGTCTCTAATGATAACTACTTCGAAACTATTATTCTAATAATTCAATTGTATTATTGATTTAATAATATTTCCATTTAAAAACAATTGTACATCCTATTACTCAAACAATAGTACGCTTTATTATTTTAAATGTTGACCCTATTGATCTAATAGGACAACATTATATTGTTTAAATGGGATGATCCCATTAATCAAATAAGATATCTATTATTGTTTTAATGGGACAGTCATATTATTTTAATAGTATGACCCAATTAAAACAATAGTGTGATGTATATAGTATATACTATTAAATTAATAGTCCGAGTAACTATTAAAATAAAAGGAAAACCATATTGTTTAAATAGTATATACTATTAAATTAATAGTGAGAAAAACCATTGAAATAAAACAAAGGTTGCGCTTTTTAAATTTAATTTTTTTATTTAACATTATTATAAACAAAAGTAAGACATTAAATTCATAAATGTATAAATAATTCAAGAATACATGTAAATAAATGAGATCCATAAGTAGTCTTTCAGTATTTCTTAACTTTAAAAGTCTTTTTCCCAGAATTTAAAAGATATTGATGAATTGGAGGGCCATCGAATTCAGAAATACAGTGCAAAGAAAATACATTCATATTTTTAGATGTTATATGTATATGCTTGATAATGTTCACTAAAATAGTCGACATCCCACAGCGTAAATATAAAATAAACATCGAATTGATGCAAAATAATTTCTTCAATTTCATATAGAAAGACGGATTGTAAATGAGTTTTAGTTAAAAAGAAATGTTTTTTATAAATTTTTCCACGAAACACAAGTTTTTGAGTACAATTAGCTTCTGACAAGTAAATATCTATCATATTGCAATTGGTTCCATTATATTTCAAGTTCAAGTTGGAAAAATATAAATCTCTTTTTTAAAATATGATAGGATTTGAAATGTTGAATCAAAAGTTTTGATGAATTAAAGATATCTTGACATAGAAAGCACTTCATCTTGAAAATTTGAAAATATCTCAGTATTTATCTGTTAAGATATTCTAAAACGCTAAGTACGTTTGGGTTTAATTCAGTATTGAAGTTATAAAAAAAATGTTCTAGTAAATTGTACATATTTCTTCCCTCTTTGGGATATTCAAAATTCATAACATGAAACAATTTAAATGTAATGTCTAAACATTTTAGAAATGAATCAATTTTGTACACAATGCCATCATGATATGTATAAAAGTATTTCAAAGCTATTTTCTCTTCACCTCCCAGCCAATCACTTTATCGTTAAAGAGCTCGTAAACGAAAAATTTTCGATCGAAATGCGGACAAAACAATCGTAGGCGTCACACAATAACGATACGTTTACGAGTCCGACTTCGTTCTAAATTTTGCATCGAAACGAGTTATCTCGTTATCGAACCAAAATGTGCTCGTTAACGAATTCGTTCGTTCGTTAAAAGACTCGTAGACGAAGTCGTTAAAGAATTCGTTAACTAAGTCGTTAACGAGTTCGATTATGAAGACGTTAACGATATATTATCTACGAAATTACGACTATCGTAATATACGAGTGAATGTCGGACATTTCTCGAATATTTTTGATCGAGAAAAGTTCGTAAAATACGATCTTCGTAAAAAGTTCGTACAATTATTGGCTGGGCTATTACAATTATTAAAGGCTGCAATGTCAATCCTTTTTCGAAGTACTTAGCTTTTAATCCCTCCACTTTTGACATGAACTGGGTGACAGAATGCAACACTCTTGCTAATCGGTTATGGATGGCTTCCACTTAGTCTTCTTAGCACATTTTCGCACCGAAAGTATAATAGGCTTTAAAACAGCATGAAGTAGCGAGGCAATTATGCAATCGCGCGAATCTAGTATAAACATTCAAATATCAGATTGGATAAATCAGTGTACAAGGAAACAAATACTTACTATCATCAACAACAGTATCCAATTGTTTTAGTAGATCTAAGGCGCTTTTGTCTTTAATGTACATACATTTCAAAGTAAATCGGAATTTTTACCGTAAACATAGGCCATAATTGGAAGAATCGCGATGGATTTCCACTGTGTAGTCAATGTCACTCTGAAAAAATAAAAAAAAGGTTCGCACAAATTTAGTGTTATGTACAGTAAACCGCCTCGAAAAAAAAAGTTGCTCGGGTCACCCCCTGGAAATGTACTTTGGTCTATTTTATGGTGATTCTCAAAATATTTCGGCTCTAGCAACTGTAATCCGTGAGCTGGACAATTTACAAAAAAACCTCTATAAATCATGTTTTTTACATGCACGTATTTCTTTATATTGTTTAGGGTGAAATAAATTTTATGAAATAATAGACATTGAAAAACTGCACAAACCAGGACAAGTCCGATATTTTTGCGATTTTTTTTAACCACTTTTAATCGATTTTATGCACATTTTTTTTTGGTTTCGGCTAAAAAGTGACAGGAATAAGGGAATTAGAAGATCAATGTATTCAAGAAAAATGTTCCCCGTAATATTTTACTATAGGTCACTGAATACACGAAACACCAAATATGTCTGTTTCTCATGTTATAACGTTTTTTTTGCGTCTTCTTAGATTTGAAATATAAAGTTGATTGTGAATATTTATTATTCAATCCACAAACTTAAAGTAAATTCACAATTATTGGTTCTGAAATTTGAATATTGTATGTCGAGGTTGATGAAATAGCTACAAAGTTCTGATAGAATTCTATTTTTTAAATTTATGAAGAATACTTTGTGGGTTTTTCTGTACTATTTTTCAGAACCAAAAATGCAACAAAGCTATAAAAAAATTGCATAAAAATGCTAAAAAAAAAATCACAAAAATAAGGGACTTGTGTGGGTTTGTTAGTTTGTCGATTTCTATTATTTCATAATGTTTATTTGACCCAAAGCAATATATAGAAATAAGTGCATGTAAAAAACATGATTTATAGAGGTTTTTTGTAAATGGTCCAGCTCACGGACCGAAATATCTATTGCTAGAGCCGAAATATTTTGAGAATCACCATAAAATAGACCAAAGTACATTTCCAGGGGGTGACCCGGGCCACTTTTTTTTCGTCCATACAACGTGAGGCGGTTTAATGGTCAGTGACACACATAAGTTTTGACACAACAAAATTACAAAATGTTTACTATGGGTAAGTAAGCATTTTAAAAAAATGTTAAATTTATATCATTGGAAAGGTTTAATGAGTACAAAAATCTAGCAATGTTTCGGGATTTTCGGGATTAAAGAAAAAACTGTTGCAACAATATTTTAAGCTTAATTTTATTTTAATTCAACGTAGAAATACTTTTTAATAAATATTGCATTAAACAAAACAAAATTTAAAATAAATAAAACCAAAAGTTATTAATTTTAAATTACTCTGATCGAACAAGTTTGATATTTTATGAGTTAAATTGAGTTGCTTTATTATTTATTTTGCTACGCTGTCACAAAACAATTTTATTAAATATATCTACTCTTTTGTCGAATAAAAAAAATTGTTTCAATTTGAAAAAGTTTTATTCAGATCGATAAAAATGTTTTGTTCACTGTCATTGACAAAAATTGTCTTAATTTTTTGTGTGTGTAGCACTAAGTCTACGAAAGTGAGCCTTTTGTGTTTACCAATTAGATTGAAAGTAAACGCACTGCAGTATTTTTGTGGAAAAGAGTCGAAAATATCTTAAACAATGCATAAAAAATAAATTTTTTTAATCCCGGGATTCCGGACTCAAAATCCCGGGTTTCCGGGATTTAGAAAACGTTCGGGATCCCGGGATTTCGGGATTCGGGATTGAATGCCTTACGGGCTATACACACATTTTTTTGAACAACGCAACTTTTTGCATCAAACAAAAATTTGTATACAGCCCAGATGATATAAATAAACCTTCCCAATGATATAAATTTAACATTTTTTTAAAATGCTTACCCATAGTAAAATTGATATTTGAAAATAAATGACCGAGACTGTACTTAAGTTGGCCATTTGTTTGTTATCCCTTTGTTCTTCTTCCATGCAATGGGTTTGTTCATAAGACTGCAAAAGATGAATACCTTTTTCTGAATTTTTCAGCAATTCAGTCAATGTAATATGGTTTATTGCGGTATTATTGCGAGAATAAGGCGGAGATGACGGACTGGAGTCAAATGAAAATGATTAACTTGCCGACGGCGAAATCAAAGCGATCCAATCGCTGCAATCAGTGCTAGTAACTGAAACTGTTTTAGACTAAATGGAAATACAAAAATACCCTTTTCAATATCATAATGCACAGTTAAAAGATAGCAAACTCATTTTGCTCTCGTTCCCAAAAGAGGCGTAGGGAATAATTCATTAATTTCGGATTCCGTTGCCATTAAGAGACTTTCGACGTCAAAATCGTTTTCTGTTGTGTTTTTAAAAATTTCGTAAATTAAAATATAAATTATTGAAAGTTGTTTTTAGCAAGCAATCAAAACACGAAAATGTGAAAGTTGTGGAAATTGTGGGACTGTTTTCATTGCATAAATCGAGCGCGGCTTTGCTGAAAATATTGAAACAAAAACCGGGTGTATCACTAAAATTCTTCCTACCGTCAACTAGGACCAGATGACCACTTTCGCTAACGGGCGCATGGGTGCCTGGCCCAGAGGTTTTCGGAAGCATTAAACGTGCGTGACTTCATGAAAATATTGAAACAAAGCTCACTTGATCCACACAATTTCTTCCGGCACTTTTTTTCGGCCGTATCACAATTTCCGCATGCCGGCGCCCGCGCCACCAAATTAGGTTAAGTTGAATGTCACTTTCACATTTGAATGTAATTATTCCTGCGGACTATTTTGCAAAGAAAATGCAAATTAAAAATTAAAATTCCACTTACCGACATCGCGTTGGTAAATTTCTTCACGAAATCCAAATTTTGAGCATATAAGCTCCTTCAAGTCAATGTCGATGTTTTCCATCGCAAGCGAAACGAACGCGTTTTGTCACGATGTCAATACGTCGCAGGTGTCCGCACTTGATTAAACGATGCAAATTGTGGTAATGATTCGAACAACGGAATTGTTTCAAATACAGAATTACATGATACCGCCATGAAGCTATGTGCTGTAGCAAGTAGCATGACATCATAAGACACTTTGGCAGAAAAGGGCGAACGTTGCCATTGATAGATTTTTGGTCCTTTATGCACTAAAGCATTTCCTTTGTTTATGGAAATGCTATAGTGCATTTTAAATTGTTGTTTGTAGATTTTTCGTAGATTTAGTGGGAAATTTTGAAAGGTGCTCAAAAAATTTTCTCATTCATATCTTTTTAGCAATGCCGGCTATACATACCGGAAATACATAAACAAAAAACAGACATTCGATTGACAAGTATATTGTGACGAAACGACAAAATGACAATAGTAAAGCTACGCGTCATGGCGGCATCTTTGTTTCTTAAATATCAACGTACCGGATATTCACTATTACTTTAATTGGGAAAACACATAAAACCAATAGTTATTTAATACCATTGAAAAACAATACTTTTGAACTATTGGAATAATAGTACAACAGAATAAAAATAATTACATAATTTTTATTAATCGTATAATATTAATTATGCGTCATATTAAACTGTTAAAAGTTTATGCCCTATTATATCAATAGTACATATTTTCTCAAATACTATTGAATTCATTAGAAAATAATTGATATAATAGTAAAAACTTATTAAAATTCGTACTATTGATTCAATAGGCGTCCCATTAACAAGTCAATGGGGCGTTTTTCTCTGAGTGTAGACTCAATTAACTGTCTTATTTTTAAGTCTGACCATAGACGCAGTGGGACGGGAAATTTTGAATGTAAACTTCGGAAAGAGTACTAATGTACACTAGGGATGTCAATTTTCGAGACCTTTGCCAATCCCGGGATTTTCGGGATTGAAAATGCAATACAAAAGACTAATCCCGGGATTTGGATTTTTTTCAATTCAACCAAAAATTAGTATACAAATGTTATATTACATCGAATTGAATTGCGTTTAATATACCCATACTACAATATTTTTGAAATTGTGAAAATAATCAAACAATATTTAAGGTTTTTATTGGATTTTTTTTAAATTGAATAAGATTTTTTTAAAAATGTGTCCACATTTCTCGACCAACTCTTGACCTGAATATTTTGCCGAACATTTTAATATACTGAACTGGAACTTGTATTGCATGTCCCGAACGAAGTTCGATGTATTTTTATTATGGTCCTTGCAAAAACGAAACCATTCACAAAGGAATTATTCATGATTGAAAAAGTTCCTGAATTTATAAAATTAAAAAAAAACTAGAGAGTGGACTATCTTCGGCTATGCCGCAGCTGAAATACCCCCACACAGTAGGAATTTAGAAGTACCTCGGACATAAACAAATTTGGTCTCAATACCCCATTTTGAGCCATTTATGGTGGTTTTGGAGCCTCAAACCGTATCCAAAATCCGTTTCTAAAAATTTCCAATCAAATCCACAAAAAAAAAGTTGGTCTTAAGACCCTATTTTGACCCTTATATATATGGTTTCGGAACCTCGGACCATGTCAAAAATATGTTTCTAAACATTTCCAATCAAATACAACAATAAAAAAAAGTTGGAAAAAAAAATTTTTTTTTTATATGGGAGCCTACTCTAGTTTTAGTCCGATTTGGCTGATATTCGAATTTTTTGCAATTATAGACGGCATATTTTTGAAAAAATTGCCCATAAGACTTGTCCCGAAATTCGCACTGACTAATCCCGGGATTTTCGGGATCCCGGGATTGCAGATATTGCCAGCGGCAAGTGCCGAATGGAAGCTCCAAAGGATTCTAAGGTAGATGTGTTATTACGACTTTTTCGATATTTTGTCATTTGGTACTGTCACAACGCTGTGGAAATTGAGAAAATTGTGTAACATTCCAGTACATCGAAAAAATGGATTAAATAAAAATGCGTTTTATAATGAGAAAAATACGTGCAAAAAACCATAATTATCAATTTTGGGCGGTCGCCCCTTTCCAGGAGCAATAATAAATTTTGTTGGCCTTCAGAAAAAAAATATTTACAACAAAAAGAAATAATAAAAATACGTTTGAGAATGAGAAAAAATACAAGAAAAAAAAACAAAATTATTGGTTTCCCTGATAACCTCCCCAATATGACCCCATTTTTCTTAAAAAGGGACATATGGCCTCGTTAACGGGGCGAGCAGGAACAATCAACCATTTTGTTTTTTTCTTGTATTTTTTTGATTGTGAAGCTTATTTTTATTTATTTATTTTTTTGTAAATATTTTTTTTAAACGCTTAAAAAAACCAAATTTTGATTTATTAGTCCTGGGGGAGACGACCGCTTAAAAAGGATGATTATGGTTTTTTCTCGTAACTGAAATGTTGCACAATTTTTTGGCAGTACAAAACGTCACAATATCGAAAAATTCCTAATAACATATCTTACTTTGGAGCTTCCATCCCGCACTTGCCGTTAGCGATATCTGCAAACAAACTCTCCTATAGACGCTCGCTCCACCTTAATGTACACACAGACAAAAACGCGGTCAAAACAAATTCTGAAAGCTCTTGAAAAATTGTATCGAACAAGTATTTCCCCCAACAATGATATATTTGTATTAAGATTAATTATTTTAATTCAAATACTATTTGCAAATGCTGCGCTCTTCACACAACAGTTGAAAAACTCTTAAACTGAAAACAATAATACAAATTTTCACTCAAATATAAAAATGTTGCCGTGAGAATTGTATTCTTGAAAGTCTAAGTTGAGAGAATTTGAGAACTTATCTTTACTCCAAGTGCGAAAAACTGTCATCAAAACTGTTTACGTTGTTGATAGCATGAATCAAGAGACGTGAAACTGCTTAATCCAATATGGCCGAGTAGGTTTGATGAATATACAATATAAGTCGGCTTTGACCTACTGAAACTTATTCACTCTCTTATAAGAGAGTGCGATCACAACTATCGTATTTTTTCAAATATGATTATATGACAACATGACTTTATGATTACTTGTGAACTCCCTTATTATGTATTTTGACAACACCGCCCTTAATATTACACTGTACAACAGTGAAAAAACACCGGGATTTCACACTTCTTTTCTGGTATTTTGTGGGCAGCTGATCACGAATATGCTATCAGTTTTCTCGGGTAACCACTGCTTTGGTCAAAAATGTCCTTTTAAAATTATATCGTTTAATATCCTGAAAGTTTTTCTACGAAAAGTTTATATATTTAAGACCAAAGTATGCACCACCAAATTACAAAATTTCATCTTAATAACTTCATTGGTTTAGCTTATAAAATTTTTTGAAGTTTCTTTTAATAAATAAAATATATTTCCGATTTTGGAAATAATAAGGATAAACGTTTTGTGAAGTGCTCTGTTAGCATGATTTAAAAATGAAATCGGTTTTTCTGTAACCCTTACAGTTGTTGAATAAATAACGAATTGTATGCTTTATTTTCTTATTTAATCATTATGCAATGCATAATATGCATCGAGTGGTTCTTGATTCACTGATTTTGTAACTGTTACCTAAAAGATTTAGTATAACAGTTCAAAAACATTTAAATAGATTCATTATGGGGTGAAAATAAAGGAAAAGAGTCACTTTTTTTTTACCACTTACATTTTTTTGGAATAATTTTATTTAATTCTAATACAAATTTTGTATGAAGTAATAATCATTGTTGCCAAAAATGCCTTTTTGCAATTTTTTTTTGCAAGCTATCAACAATATATTTTTTTCTTCCAGCAATTGTGATAAAATTTCTCGTCGAAAAATTTTAATCAAATAAATTTTAAATAATACCTTTCCAAAAATAACATATTTCATATAATTTGATGATATCAGACTTTCTGAATTTTGTCTATGGGACAAATCACTGTGGTCACTCCCAAAGATATTGGAACGAAGCGACGATGAGAAAATTTCCTATTTCTCACTCTATATAAACAAAAAAATTATAATAACTAACCCTGCAAAAAATCACTATCCAAAACTGCAACACACAAGCAAAATTTTCGATAGAAACTTATCGACTCTCAGCTACTTGTCAATATGTTAAAATTTTTTTAGAAAGAGGCAACAGTTTTTACATATTGAAATGTCAAGTCAAACTGTTAGTGCTACGAAACTTTTTCATGTCAAGCAGTTGAGTATTGTTGTAAAACCAATTTTTATTTCCAAAATATTCAAAATATTTTCAATAGCAAAAATTATTCAAATTATGAAAGAACAAGTGAGTAAGTTTCAGTCGGGCAAAACCGACTTATATATACCCTACACCTACTGGGCTATATTGGATCCGCTATCTTGGAATTTGAAACTCCGAAATTCGAAATCAGCGACCCCAAAAACCCTCCTATAAAAAATTTGATACTACAGTTGAACTTCTCTATAGTGAACTTCTATACAATGAAGCTCTCCCTAAAATGAATTGAAAAACACAGCTTTTTAGTTCTACTTTTGGTGTATTTTGATCTCCTTATAATGAATTTCCATTCAGTGAATTTTTCTCTACAATGAACAAATTTTGCAGCTAAAAATTGTACTCTCATACGTTTTGTGTCTATATTATGAATTTTTTCAAACAATTTTCACGTTTATTAATAACATTGTGCACCGAGATAAATGTAAAACATTATTAACAACAGAAAAAACTAGTAAGAGAATTATCTTCGGTCTGACCGAAGCCATAATACCCTGCACATGCGAGTAAGATACATTCTGAGACCATATGTTAGTAATTTTATCGAAAGTCGGTATTTTATTGATAGTTTTTCGATATTTCATGGATATTTTATTCACATTTTTCGATAATTTATCGATTTTTTTTATCAATAATTTATCGATAATTTACAGATTTTTTATCGAAAATTTTTCGATATTTTATCGATAGTTTTCCAATATTTTTCAATACTTTTCCAATATTTATCAATAACTTTAGTTTCCTGATCCATTTAAAAATTCCATTTTGTTCCGGTCTAATTCTATTTCGTTCCAGTTCCATTATAATTTCGTTCCACACCTCATTTCCAACCCAGTGCAAAAAACCGCATCCAAATCGGTCCAGTATTTCTCAAGTATTTCTTGTATGGAAGATAGGCGTGGCTCTTATCCGATGTTGTCCATTTTCAATACCGTCCAATCATTCGCCAAAATAAGAGGATTCCCAAAATTTGGGGTCGATAGCTCAAAAGCTACGACAGTTATCGTGCGAAATGACAGACAAACGGACAGAAGGATATGACCTAATCGACTCAGGAGGTGATGCTGATCAAGAATATATATACTTTTCCACACCTCCTTATGGGCGTTACAAACGGACTTGGACACTAGTGTGCAGGGTATAATAAGAAAGTTTATTGGGACACGAAGAGTTTGAAGCTAGTACTGGATGGTTGGATAAATTCAAAAAACGGTACGGTATTGTTCAAAAAACCTTATGTGGGGAAAGTTCTGATGCCAACATACGCGATCGTGATGAATGGATAATGAACGTTTTGCCTAGATTGATACAAAAATATAATCCAAACGACATCTTTAATGCCGATGAGGCTGGTTTGTTTTTCAAATGTTTACCAAATAAAACACTGGCGATTAAAAATGAGAAATGCTTTGGTGGAAAACAGAGCAAAGAGAGAATAACTGTCCTTGTAGCAAGCCTAGATGTTCTAAAGGAATGAAATCTCTAGATGTTGATTATGAATCCAACAAAAAAGCATGGATGACAAGTGAAATTTAAAAAATTGCTTTTAAAGCTGAACAAAAAATTCGGGTGATACATTACCTACATTGGGACAAATTTCTTCATCAGTTGACGTACTCCGAACCTTTGTGAAGATTAGTAGTAACGTCATGTAATTGAATCTCTAAATGTTTTAGAATGTTTGGTTGATGAAGATAAATTTAAGAATGTTATTCAAACTGAAATACTAGATTATTTTAAACAAAACTGGAAAAAATGTCATAATTTCTGTATAATGAAGTTTCTATATAATGAAGTGATTTTCTGGTCCCGTGCGAATTTGTTATAGGGAAGTTCGACTGTATTTTGATAAATTTAAAATTATTTTAAAATTTCGACATCATTTTCGAAATCAGCGACCTCAAAAACCAAGTTTGGAACTATTTAAGCGGGATATAAGTGAAAACACGATTTTCACTTATATGGGAGGTAGGCGTGGCAGTCGACGGATCCCGCCCATTTTCAGTACCAATTCTTTCTAGGGCCTAAAAAGGATAAATTAAAAATTTAGGATCCCTAGCATTCTTCTAGCTCCTGCAATCGTGTTTACAAGAAAAGAGGACGAACAAACAGATAGGGTTAAATCAACTCAGGAGGTGACGCTGATCAAGAGTATAATATATAGTTTTCTATACCGGTGTGTTACAAACATGAAACCAAAGTGCTTACAGCCATGCCTCATGAGGTATATGGTATAATAAGCAAATTAATGATAATATATTAGGAAAAATGGAGAGAAAATTCCTTTTTATTGCCTAGTTACTTGTCGAGTAGCGAAGAATTCGCGAAAATGTAAATGTTCAAAAAATAAAAAATATCACAAATTTCGGTGAAAAAGTGTGTTGTTTAAACATTTTAGAGTAAAATGAAATCAGAATCAATAAAATAAATAAAAAAGAAACTTTTGCAAATAATCTATCAGTCCCGATCATGTGGTTGATTTTTGCCGAACGGTGTAATATAGGCAGTGCAATAAGAAATTTGTATCCACTGCAGAAAAATTTCGACTTGCACAAACAAAATACGTTGCTTTTTCCAGTGCTTTGGTGGACAATGACGAAAGGGGAGCTTCTTCCATAGCAATATCAGCTGAGCTTAAGTCCCCACTTGCACTATTCCATTGGAAAAGAGAAAAGAGCTTATCGAGCAACGTTGAAATATACCGAATGTAACATTCAATTTAGGTGAATTATGATCTGTCTGATTTTAAAATGCAATTTTATAAACAATTTCAAAATATCTTTTTGCAGAAGTATTTGTACTCCTAAGAAAGTAAGGTGACTGTGAAGAGGACATATCAGTTAGTTTGCCGCATGAATGGTGAAATTCAAGACAAGTAAATTTAATAGTTTATTTTAAAAATTTTAAAAATGTTTGTAAAATTTAATTTTTAGTTATTTTTAACAAATATAGAAAGAACCATAAATATTGAATTGTAATTTTTTATTTATGCATTAGTCGTACCTAATAATTACGAGAGGCCTACTCGTTTTGGACGGTAGGTGTACCTAAATTGCATGGTAGGCCTACCTACTATTTACCCAGATGAATACCTGGTAGCGCTACCATGAATAAGGAGACAACTATATTTTAAAAGATACTTGACATGCAAGTGTAAGAAAGGGACCAAAACTTACACATATAAATGGCTTTCGGGTAGTTTTTTCCCATCGGCTTTAAGAAGCTAATAGAAACTTCCTCATATAGCCTATCGGAACAATCTATTAGTACAACTCGTAAAATCACAAGGAATTTAACTGGTAGAGTTTTTGCAGGGAACCTAAGTTCCAACCCACCCCAAAGAGGATAATTTTTCAGTTCAAAATTATTGAAAACACATTCTTAAGTTACTTCTTAGTAAATTATTGGATTCTGCCTATTCGACAATTTTTTAACTTCTTGATCCTACATGCAGAAGCTGAAATACCTGCATACAGTATGATCCATTTAGAAGTGCCTCTAATATAAAAAAGCATAATTGCGCTGACGTCTAATTTTTACTACGTTTCACATAAGGCATTCAATCCCGAAGTGTTTTTGAAAATCCCGGGATTTGAAATCACAATCCCGGGATTCGTTCGGGATTTTCGGGATTTTCCAATTAAATACAATAGTTAATATAAAATTAAAGAAGAAATTGTTGCAACAATATTTTAAGTTTAATTCGACAAAGAAAACATATTTAATAAATATTACATTAAGCAAAACAAATAATATTTAAATAAATATAGTCAAACAAAAAGTAATTCTTTTTAAATTAGATTGATCGAACAAATTATTTTTTTTGCCACGTTGAATCCGAATATAATCATAAAAATCTTGCCAGCTCCATTTCATGCTAAACACGAAAAACTTACTTTCAGTAGTTTTAGTATTATAGCGGGAACGGATACACCAATTGTTGTTTAAATTGGTGTCCATTCAAAAGTAAAACACACACAAAACTATTTATCCAATTCGTAAAGTTTTCAACATACGGTCAACAAAATAGTTTTAACATAAAACAAAAATTTTTTAAATTGAAAAAATTTTATTTAGATCGATAAAAATTGTTTGTTAACCGTTATTGACAAAAATCTTGTAAATTTGTGTTTGCGTTTGTAGCACTAAATCTACAAAAGTGGGTTTTTTAAATTTACCAATTAGATTGAAAGTAAATGCACGAAAGTACTTTTGTGGAAAAACGTCAAAAATATCTTAAACAATGCATTTTTGATCCCGGGATTCCGGACTCAAAATCCCGGGTTTCGGGGATTGAGAAAATTTCCGGGATCCCGGGATTCGGGATCCCGGGATTGAATACCTTAGTTTCACACCAGCGGCGGCAGTGGTGCAGTGATTAGAACCTTTGCTTCACGATCAAAGGTATGAGGTTCGACTCTCGCCTGGGGCAAGCAGAAATTTATATTCATGCCAAATATTTTTATACCCTACACCTCATGAGGTATGGGTAGGGTTACCATACGTACTCTTTTAAAGAGCACAGTATTCTTTTTTAGGTCCTCCTCTTTTTGCTCTCACTTTTTTCCCGAACTATTAAGTACTATTAAGTACTCTTTTTCTTATTTATGTGACTTTACCACATAACAACTGAATGTATCAGCTCAGTAAGTTACCAATTTTTACTATTCGTCAGAATTAAAAAAAAAACCTTCAAATATTAGGGGTTTTCACGAGGCCCTGTGTAACGGTGTAAAAAAGTAAAGTGTAAAATTTTGAATTTCTTTTTTCAATGCATTTTGTTGTCAGAAAATTTTTTTATTTTACACTTTACTCTTTTACTTTGTTACAGAGAGCCCCGTGAAAACCCCTATTATGTTTGTTTTGCATCTTTCGTCACATTGCATTCAAAAAGTTACAAAAATTCTTAAATGCTAGGATCAAAATAACAAATTTAGTACCTATAATTTTTTTAACCGAAATATCAAATACAATTTTGAATGTCTTTATCGAAAACAATTCAAATATATATCTAAATTTTTCAAGTATATTTAAATTTTAAATCGACTAAAAAAATTTTTTTTTTAATTTTTGAAAAAAAATAATTTTTTTAAATATTAACTAAGTTTGGATTCTAAAACTTTTTTGAAGAAATTTTTTTCTAATTTTTTTGTTTTATAAAAAATATGTGGTGTAAAACCGAGGAGTTTGGGACCCCCTGCAACTCTGTACTCTTTTTTACTCAAGAGAATCTGGTAACCCTAGGTATGGGTATATTCTCTTTGGTCTGATGTTTGTAACACCAAGAAGGAGAAAAGTATATATATTCTTGACCAGCGTCACCTCCTGAGTTGATTTAGCCCTATCCGTCTGTCTGTCCGCCTGTCCGTCTGTCCGTCCTCTTTTGTTGTAAACACGATTGCAGGAGCTAGAAGAAAGCTAGGGATCAAAAATTTTGGATTTATCCTTTTTAGGCCCTAGAAGGAGTTGGTATTGCAAATGGGCGAAATCGGTCGACTGCCACGCCTACCTCCCATATAAGTGAAAAACGTGTTTTTACCGAAATTTTAAGATTTCATCAAAACAGTATGAAATTTTTTTTTGATGTAGCATTTTCAAAATTCAAGATGGCGGATCCAATATGGCCCTGTAGGTGCAGGGTATATATAAGTCGGCTTACCCGACTGAAACTTACTCACTTGTTTTTTATTTATATCAATTCTATTTCTAGAAATTTCAAAAAATTTTGGAAAACTACTTTAGACGTATACAAAACAATTTTGTTTTCTTTTTATTTAAAACGAATTTCTTTAAATAAAGTTAAAATTTACTAAAATTAGTAAAATCAAACATATCAGCAGCTGCTGTGGTGCGGTGGTTAAGACCTTCGCTTCACTATCAAAAGGTACCGGGTTCAACTCCCGCACGGCGTATTCAAAAATTTATATTTATGCGAAATATTTGTTTTTTATTTTTATTCTATTTTTAGCGATTTCTATTTTGAAATACTCACTTTTTAACAAAAACCTGAATCTTACTTTCAATTTATAAAAATATCTTTCTTAAAAACAAAGATTTTTACTAAAAGTAAGTATAATTTTCTTTGAATTTAAAATAGGAATAAATACTAGAATTGAGGACACGTATACTAAAAAAAATATATTTTCCATGTATTTTTAATATTTCTTTAAATAAAGTTCAAATTTACTCACAATTAATAAAATCAGCTGTCTTTAAAATAAAGAAAATGTAAATTTTTTTAAAGAGGCGGAGATTTCCGTTTTAAGGCACTTAATTCAAGAATTATTCCTTAAAATTAGGAAAAATTCCTTAAATTAAGGAAAAAATTTGTCTTTTAATCAATGACCAAATTTACTTGGTTTTAAAGCTGTATTTTTTTTCAGTGTACTTATTTCTACGTTAAAACAACTTCATTAAAATAACTTTAAAATAAAGTTGAAATACGTCAAACTAAAGTCGTCAATTTTGAAATAAAGTAGATAATTTTAAAATGCACCACTTCAAAATAAAAATTTACGCGCCCTAAAATTTAAATGAATTTTTATCAAATTGAATTTTTAAAGTAAAAAGCTCTACTTCAAAATAAGTTTCTAACGAAATTTTAAGCTCAAAATGAGAATGTTTCGGACTTGTTTTGAGAATTTCCAACTAAACTAGACTTTCTGGAGCAAATATGCTTCGATGCCAATATTAAATGCACAATCTTAAATTAAAATTTTTACAATTTTGAAATATATTTTATAATTAATAAAATACTATGAGAAAAACTCATAAAATTAGTATAAAGCGTTTTTCTTCAAAAATCTAGCATTTAACCATTTTGACGTTTCTTAGACCAAAATGAGGTTTTTTTAAAGCCAAATTGACGTTTTTCTGTCAGCATCACCTGGCAACACTGCCTCTAATTTGCAATAAAGGGAAAACTAGAGAGTGGTCTATCTTCGGCTATACCGAAGCTGAAATACCCCCACACAGTAGGAAGAAGTACCTCGAACATAAAAAAATGTGGTCTCAAGACCCTATTTTGAGCCAATTATAGGTGGTTTTGGAGCCCGGACCACGTCCAAAATCCATTTCTAAACATTTCCAATCAAAGGACATCGCTAAATCGACTCAGGAGGTGATGCTGATCAAGAATATATATACTTTTCCATACCGGACACGCCTCCTTATGGGCGTTACAAATGTTGTGACAAAGTTAGTATACCCTGCCACAGTGAGTGTGGTGGTATAAAAATCGTGAAAAAGAATTCAAATTTAATTTCTGTTTTTTTACTCAAATGCTTATTTTCTTTAAAATAGATGGGGTTTCAACAGCATAAAAAGAAACTGGGTTTGAAAAATGTTGTTTTAATCATTATTTTTCAAAAATAGATATAGGTAGAAGGAAGAGGATTCGCCACTGGGGCGCATATGCCAAACTCTTTGAAATTTATCTTATGTGCACACAGAAAAAAAAAAGATAAGTTAATCTAACCAAAAAACGTTGTGGAAAACACAAACAACAACTACAATTGTTGTGGTTAATCTAATCGTCAAAAAATTGTTAAATGATTTGCCAGCATGGTCGTATTTCGGCATATGATTCGCAATGTCATCGCTCGATGCAGAAATGCAACCATGCCGCAAATATTTCATAATTTGAAACAGCATGACATTTAATACAAGAGAGAAAAATTTTTATATATGGCTGTCTCGTTTACGCTCTCAAAGCAACAAATGCTGCATAATATATGAATAATTTATATTCGACACTTGACTCATGAAGTACTTGGTTCCATTAGTATGTGATACTATTATTGGTATTTTAGGGAAGTTTGTATGAAAATTGTTGGGTCGTAATAATAAAAACGTCTTAGAGCAATTGCTACGTGCTTTTACTTCAAATCAAAATTGAATGAAAATTATAGTAAAAAGTATTAAGTATTCACAAGAAAGTATCCGGTTGTATCGAATACAAAAAAATCGAATTTTCGCAGCACTAGAAGATGGCGTCCAATTTGTTTACATTTTACATTTTTGATATTTCGAAAAGAATTTTTAAAATCAAATTATGACTATGTTATAATTAATTATTAACAAATATTGTGATTTTACGATTTTATAAATTGTGCAGAATGTTTTTCAAATCGTTTTTTCCCGGGAAAACATTAATTTCAATATTACAATATTATTGTAAACTTAATGAAATATTAAAATATTGCGTTTTGTGGAAGCGCGTTAGTTCTAAGTAATGAATATTATATATATTCGCAGTAGAAATGATGTTGCCCGACAAATTTGTGTACGAAATGTAAATTATCTCGTTTTTAAAGTCTTGGGCTTACATTAAATTAATTTAAGCTTCATAAATATATTTCAATACAACACATCTACAGAAATACCAAACACATCAGTTATCTTTTTCTTGCATTCTTTTTCTAATATGTATCTATTTTTTTTTTCGCTCAATTGGATAATTGCTTTCTCTGTCTTCCATAAAGTAATATACGAACAATTTTTAATTGTAAGCGAACAACTTTGAGTCGGTTCCATTTACAACGTTTCTTGGTTGCTGCATTTTTAATCGTCTTTTTTGGTTAGATTTACCTACTTTTTTTTTTTGTGCAGTTGGTGCATGTATTGATAAAGTTTCGTCCCGAAAAATTTTTTGGGTAAGTAAATTTGGTAATAATATATTCAGTTACAATTGAACTTGAACCTAGGGCTGCCAGGCGTACCCCTTAGGGGGGGATTGTCCTTCGTAGATCCCCCCTTTTCCCTTCAATACCACAAAAAAAAAGTTCAACAGACATATAAACTTAAAATAAATTGTGCTGTATTTTTTTTAAACTAGCGGAAAAATTGGAAACTTTTAAATATATTTGAGTAGTTAACCCATTTCCGTCCAGAACAAAAAAAATCCAAATTTTTTCGAGATTTTTGGTGAGATTGCTTATTTTGTTCAAAAAATACTCCACGTAAAATTTTTTGGACTTTCGGTTTCGGAGTAACAGCCTGTTGCGCAAACGCATCACTGGTCAGATATGGGGTCTAAATTTTCATATGTAAAAAGGTACTTTGTATAACAATTATATTGAAAAATTGCATTAAAAAATTGCGGTAAAATTGCATTAAAAAATTGCGGTAAAAACCATCTATCTGTTAAATTGACAGTTGATACGCGTTAATAACCGTAGCCTAGTGGGAAGATGTCCGGCTGCCACCCGGGAAGCCCGGGATCAAATCCCGCTACGACCGTATCTTTTTTTTAATATAAGAAAAAAATGAATTTTTACTGTAATTTTAATTTTTTTTCTTTAAATTTTTGTATTATGTTCCTTAAGTACCTTTTCACTTTTATGAACTTCATCTATACAAGTTTTTAACTAAGTAACAATTATCCTATTGTAATCGCCCTGGACAAGGCTTGAACCTGCGTCTTTCTGGTTGATAGTCCGACATCTTATCCATCGCGCCAATGATGCCATTCATGCGGGCATGGCAATATATGAATAACTTAAATCTGTGAAACAGGTTCTGTTCAAAGCTGGGCATTAACTAGTTAATTAGTTAATAGTTAAATAACGAAGTTATATTTTTGGTTAACTTTTAACGTTTCAGTTAATTTCGAAAACCATTAACTTTTTCATTTAGTTAAGTTAAATGTCTTAGATTAACTAGCATTAGTTAACTTTGAAACGAAAAAAATTTTTTATTATTGAATGTAAAAAAAAAATTTAAAAATTTATACTATTTTTAATAATCTACCTAGCCACACTGTTGAAAAATTGTAAACACAGAACTCTTTTGTGTTGTTGACAAAAATTTAAAGTTCCAAGTCGAGACGGCGTGCCTAGCCCGCCGTCAAATGTATCGGCTTAGTCGGCGGCGAAATATTGAGTAGATTGTGTCGGCTCAACCGATATTGACATCGATTTGTTCGCACGCCGATTGAAGCCGATTATGGTCGGCGCGAAACTGTTTAGCCGCCGCCGACATTTTCCAATCAACTTGGAACTCTGGGTGCGTAGTGACAATCAAAAAATCAATCATCGGCAAATTCGTTTTGTAAAATGTTTACAAAGTTTTCATTTTTTAAGTTAAATTTGCATATAGAGAGCTGAAATCGACCGAAAAAAAGGTCTGTGCAGGCATTCAATTGTATATAGTTAAAATGTTTTTATAACCCTTATATTAACTTGCTTTGGGCGGACTATATATATATATATATATCCTCAAATCTGCGGAGAGCTTTTTCATACACTTCCACATGAGCTAGAGAGCTGAAATTTGGAACACTGATAGAACTCCGGTGACAATGCATTCTATTAAATTTTGGGGTTCATCAGAGGCGTAGGGTGCCGTGGGGGGACTCAAACCTTTTTTTTTAAACATGGCATAACCAATTCCTTCAAGCTACATTGATGAAATTTGGTAGGTGAGTTCTTATTGACAAAATGAAATTTTGTACCCTTTGGAAAGGGGGATGTGGGGGCAAAGGGGAGCGGGATGGAGCCAATTTAATGTTCTACCTCTCGTATTTTGTAAGCTACAAGGCTGAAATTTTTTACTTAGGTTCGCATTTGGAAAAAAGAGTAAAAAAAGGGGAAAAAATGGGGGGGAGAAGAACAAAATTTTTTCAAAAAAAAGAGTAAAAAACAAGTTTTTTAAAATATAACCCTTTAACCGACTAAAAAGCTGAAAATAAATTTCCTTGAAATTAATTTCAGCAATTTCGATTTAAAATTAAGGGTTTTTGGCGACTTCAAAATCTGCAATGATATTAGGAATAAAGTAGCCAAAAACCCTTAATTTTAAATCGAAATTGCTGAAATTAATTTCAAGGAAATTTATTTTCAGCTTTTTAGTCGGTTAAAGGGTTATATTTTTAAAAACTTGTTTTTTACTCTTTTTTTATTTCTATATAACGAAGTTAAATCTTTGATTAACTATTTCCGGATTAACGAAGTTAAATTCTCGATTAACTATGCCCAGCTTTGGTTATGTTCTCTACTATCAGAGTAACCAGAGTTGCCATTTGAAGGAACTTTCCTTGTTTTCCGGGGAATATCCCATCAAAATGAGAAATGGGCAAGGAATTCACGACAATGTGAGAACACTTTAATAAATACGTACATAAGTAAAAAACGGGTTTAGTTGTAGTTGAACAGAAAACCTATCTCCTATCTGTTAAACTGTCTGTTAGACACTCTGCGGTTCATAACATCATTTTGATGGTTTTCAAATCTGTTGAAATTTGGACTAGTTGGTTGAAAGGCCATGTTACCACCCGGGATGCCTGGGTTCAAATCTCGCTGACTGCTAAGTTTTTTTTTCAATAGGGTTCTGAATTGACAGTTTTTTTAACAGTTCGTAAAGTTAAAAAAAAGTTAGTTCAACAGCAAAAACTTTTAAATCAAACAAAATTACTTTAAAACAACAGTTATTCTGTTAAAAACAGAATAACAGTGAACGACTGTCATTTCTACTGCTATCTTTTTTCTCGGTGTAGGATGATATGGGGGTAATATAGGGACCCCGTTGGGCGAAGATAGGATGGTGATGGGCGGGATATAGGGACGTTATACTTTACTTTTTTGCTTGCGATCCTAGCGACAGAGCATAGAATCGATTGCGCAATTGTGAAGCATACCAACAAGAATAATCATATTTTTGCTACCGTTTCCGCCCAGTGATGCGTTTGCGGAACACTGTTTGGAAAATTTAAATGCAAGTATTATTTTGCTTGCAGCGATTGCTTTTTTCTTTTCTTCATTAGATAAAGGTTCAAACTAAATAAAACCAAAAAGTTTTCATTAAAAAAGTTTGTTGTAAT
The DNA here is from genome assembly GCA_951394025.1 of Heteromyza rotundicornis. Lineage (NCBI taxonomy): Eukaryota > Metazoa > Arthropoda > Insecta > Diptera > Heleomyzidae > Heteromyza > Heteromyza rotundicornis. The sequence continues at coordinate 59,139,587 of OX596010.1, read as the reverse complement.
ATATTTAAAAAATCTTTGAAAAAGCCTAATTTTTTAGGTAATTTTTATGGTCTCGGTGGGGGCGGGGGAGTGGTTAAAAGTCTATGTATCCAATATTTTTAGAAAGATTGAACCTTAACTAACGAAAAAGTATCTTTGTTTTTTTTAAAAAAAAAGTTTTAACTAATGGTTTAAGAATCCAAAACGTTTTTTTTTTGTTTTTGATTCATAAGATTATAACCATAATGAATTGATGAATTAGTTCAAATCGTTCCTCGTATTCCTTGATTGCTAGAGACAAACGTTGAAAAAAGGATTCAGAAGTGGCACTCACCTTTTCTGAACTGATTTCATCCCATATATGTGTCAAGAGCACTAATTTTACCAAATATGTATCCCTAAATACAGAAATCTAATGGGTTTAGATCTTGTGATGATGAGTGATATTCTGTTGCAGTTATAAAATCGAGAATTTGAGTCAGTGTTCAATGTTTAACAATTTGATGAGTTCCTACCAGCAGGTAGTTACTACCTGCTGGTAATAAAATTTGTTGTTGTATAAAAAATGGCAGTCTTAATTTGATTTAAGCTGCACTTGAGCTTGAACCCGACTATACAAAATCATTGTTGAACAATTTTATTTTATTGATTCACATATCTCAGTATAGTTATAGTTTAATAACATTTTGGTATTATTATTATTATAAATTTATTTAGCAATAAATTAGATTACATTTCAATTTAACAAATTACCAAAAAAAGTTCAAGAGATTTGATTGTTGATAATTATGCCACGCTGAACCCGATGGCGTCATCAGGTTTTTCCAGCACGTCATAATTTTATTGAAGTCGAAAGTGCATTCTAACAAAATATAAATATAAATAATATTGTACTAAGGTCAAACCAATTTCTTTTACCGTATCGATTATAATTATCAAGAAGTATCGAATTAATGCATTGGCAACACAGATTGTCGTAGTACAGCATGCTATCGCATCCGAATTTTTATATAATACATAGCGATACCTTAAAGCACAATGATCCTATGTCCGTTTTCATGGCCGTATTTACGGGTCCGGACCCCCCCGAAATGGTGGACCTTAAAAAAATACATGGAGAAAAATATATTTTGATATATTTTCCCAGCGGCTCAAATAACAAGCAGATAAAAACCAAAAGAAAAAATAATTAGAAATTCGAAATAAATTTTTACTGGAGTCTACATCAAATTTCCCTAATAAAAATATTGTTAACGTACGAGTAGAGACATTTGGCCATCGTAACATTATGATAAAGCATGAGAAACTATTACCAAAATTAATGTACATTTGGAACCTACAAAAAAGCTACTAAATGCTCCAAACACAGCATTAAACAAGAGCTATTTCACAAGAACATACATTAAATGTATATTTGTATAAGTATCGCATTTGTAAAGCTTGATTTCCGCATAGGTTATTCCATATCGACCTGAACGGAAAATCTAATAGGGAATCCTTGCATGAAGATCAGTGTAATTCCTTGTCTAATCCAAACGATTTTTGAAAGAATTACCCTCGACCTCTCCGATTTTTGGATTTGAAAGGTAGGTAATTAACAGCGAAAAAACAATATAGCTTCTCGTGGCTGAAACAGGATGGAGCAATGATAGCATATACATTTTTGAACTCGAAAATATCAATGAGTCTACCAACCGATTTGGCTTATTTTTTTTCAAATGTACTTTGACCTAATACCTAAGTGCTTCAATTAAAAGAAGAAATACCTTATGATTTTTTTTTTAAATTTCTACATAATTTCAACTTAAATACACCTCCTTTTTGTCATGTAATTGCAAAGCCTGTTTGATTCTGAACAAAAAAGATTCTTGCTCCATCTATTATTTATCTACCTTCCGAGTTTCTATAAAATCGGAGAGATAGAGAGAAAAAATCTTGTCGATTTGATATGGAATTACTTATCTTGTATTTGGTAAAATAATCTTAAAAATTTAACTATGAGTTAGAAAAGTTTATATGAACTGTTTTGGGTGACCTCATCAAAAATTATCACCTGTCGAGAAAGAAATTTTTTTTGGATTTCAGTATTTCTTCGGTACATTTTTTTGGACCACCCCGAAATAATTTTCTAGAGTTTTGAAAAAATGGACATAGGATAGTTGTGCTTAAAGGTATCGATGAGAGAGTATTTGCACTAAACTGGTATAGAGAGCTGATTCAAGATACAAGATGAAACTCCTGTGCCGTTTAACTAAAACGTCGTTAAGATGTAAGCCGTCAGTTTATTTAAAACAAAAAGAATAAAACATATGCAAAAAAAAAGTCGCTGAAATGCCGCACTGACTGTGGCGCCCGGGGCGAGATGTCCAACCCCCCCTTCCCACGGCCCAAGGAGCATCTACCAGACCTGCTGAATGCACGCGATAATTTTTATTATCGTGGCTATCCTGTTAAAGGAAAATTTTTTTGAAAGGGCGGGTACTAAGGCATTCAATCCCGAAGTGTTTTTGAAAATCCCGGGATTTCGGGATTTGAAATTACAATCCCGGGATCCCGGGATTTGTTCGGGATTTTCGGGATTTTCCAATTGAATACAATAATTAATATAAAATTAAAGAAAAAATGGTTGCAACAATATTTTAAGTTTAATTCGACAAAGAAAAGTAATGTAATAAATATTACATTACACAAAACAAATGATATTTAAATAAATATAGTCAAACAAAAAGGAATTTACACTGACATGGGCATGACGAAATTTGACAGTTTTTATATGAAAATGTAAATAAACGAAGCATGGAGTTGCCACCTTTTACGTTTTTTGTATGGATTTTCGGTGCAAAATGTTCTATCCCGTTTTCACTACCGCAGTTCTTATTAGCTCTTTGTCAGATTTTTCGTCATGGAACTGATAGTGTAAATAGGCTCTTTTAAATTAGATTGATCGAACAAATTATTTTTTTTGCCGCGCTGAATCCGAATATACTCATAAAATTCTGCCAGCTCCATTTCATGCTAAACACGAAAAACTTACTTTCAGTAGTTTTAGTATTATAGCGGGAACGGATACACCAATTGTTGTTTAAAACTATTAAAATTGGTGTTCATTCAAAAGTAAAACACACACAAAACATTTTATCCAAAAAAAAAAGTTTAAATTGAAAAAATTTTTTCCTGATCGATAAAAGTTGTTTTTTAACCTTTATTGACATAAATGTTGTAAATTTGTGTGTGTTTGTAGCACTAAATCTACAAAAGTGGGTTTTTGAAATTTACCAATTAGATTGAAAGTAAATGCACGAAAGTATTTTTGTGGAAAAACGTCAAAAATATCTTAAACAAAGCATAAAAAATGCATTTTTGAATCCCGGGATTCCGGACTCAAAATCCCGGGTTTCCGGGATTGAGAAAACTTCCGGGATCCCGGGATTTCGGGATTCGGGATCCCGGGATTGAATGCCTTAGCGGGTACGCATTGTCTTAGACATAATTTTCAAAGGTCTAATACAGTGCAACAAACAAATTGTATGCCAGTGAAAAATGGTCAAAATTGTTGGTTGACACACAAATATTTGCACGCCACAGTTCTGACCGAAAGTTTCGAATTGTTGTAAGTATATATGAGGCGTTTGCAAGCAAAGAGGTCCAATCCACATCGAGGTAAAACGGAGATAAATGGATCTTAAAATTTGCAATATCTTTAAAAAAAATGTTTAAAAATAGGTTCCTGTTTCACAATACATAACTTCTGGCATTTTTGTTTATGAAATGGAATTCTCTTTCGAATATTATTAAAAAACATATTAATGATGATTATTAAAAAAAATTTTGTGGGTTGGACCACTTTTGCACTCTGCAATTTTGTAATAAATCAAACAAACATGTGGGTTAGACCATTAAAAATTGTTTTGTTTTTTAAAAATAGGATAGACAAAAGTTGCTTCAATGCGAAAAAAAGAAGAAAACCGGAAAAAATATGGTGAGCTGATTAAACTTAAAATTACATATTTAAAATGGATTAGGGTTCAAATTAAATAAAACAATAACGTCATTACCTTCATCTTCGCACTCTCCAAAAATTCCGTAGTCTACAAGGAAGGCCGAAGATTATAGTTCTAGATAAAATCCATGGCAAACAGGTGGTATACATGGCAACAAGTCATTTAAATATTTAATTTTTAGCTCATCAATTGGCCGACCATTAGAAAGAAGCTTAAGTAATAATTCATTTAAGGGTATTGCATTCCTTTTTGATAATATTTCGAAATAAAGAAGATTTCAGCAAGAAAATGTAATTTAAAATTTTGTTAGCAATACTTTACTATCAGGTAAATAGGTAGGTAGCAAAGAAAAATTAAAAAAAAAATAAAAATTAGTGATTTGAAATCTGTAACTAATGAATAAAAACATATTACTATAATGAAAGAAAAACCAAACAAAATATAAGAACAAAAGAAGCAATCGATCTCCGTGTCCTAATATTTGGCATACAAATTTTTCAATGTGGGTTGGACCACTTTTGCACTGAAAAATTTGCCTAAATTGTCAGTGCAAAAGTGAAACATTTATTTATCATAAATTAGGGAATGCAGAAATCTGCAAGGGTGATTTGTTTTTAAATAATGTGAACCCAGTAGAAGCATAAAATAGCATAAAATCGATTTTGAATTTTTGTGGATTGGACCACTTTGCTTCCAAACGCCTCATATTATCGTGGTCCAAAATTAACTTTTTTCGCTTGAGATTCAATCGTTTCATTCAACATTAACACGTGCTCCCCGAGACTCGTATTTTTTAATATAGACTCTATGACTAAAAATGTTTTTCAAAAAATTAAATTTTTCCCATACAGTTTATATGAAAAAATACGAGTCGGGGGACACTTGTTAATGTTGACCTAGGATCTTGAGGAAGATCGGGAATCTGAAGCGAACAAAAAATTGTTTCCATACGAATTATGGTTATACCAGTGCACAGTGTAAAGCAATGCATAGACCGACAATTGTATTTTCCTATGACATCGCGATGTTAAAAGAGTTTGAAGGGGGTAGAGGGATAAATTATTAATTTATTCTCTGGAATAACGAATTCACAGTATTTGATTTAATTTCAATTTTAATAAATTAGGTATTTGAAATGTATTTAATGGTTTTAATGCTAAGATTATTGTATCTTGTACCATTGGGATGACTTAATAAATAAATATATAAATAACTAAGGAATTATTATTTGTTCTCTCGTTCTCCTTTCGTTCCAAGCCCACCTTTTTAAAAAACTGCTTGTACAGCTTTTCTCTGCAAATAAAAAGGAATATTTTCGATATTACTTATTTCACTTAATTTTTCACTTATATTCCGCTTAAATAGTTCCAAACTTGGTATCTAGGGGTCGCTGATTTCGAATTTGATGTCGGAATTTCCAAATTCAGGATGGCGGAACCAATATGGCCCAGTAGGTGTAGGATATATACAGGGCTGGTTTTACATGGACGAAAAACTTGAAAATATGTATGGAATATGAACGATAAAACGGGCGAAAAAGGATGAAAAATAAGAAATATTGACGATAGATTTCATTATTTTTGTTTTTTTAATGTATTTTTTTACATGTTAATTCATTAATAATTGTAATAAGTAGGGGAGAGTGCTCACCTACTGGCACCCAAAGGTATTGAGGCCATACCCTGAGAGACAAAAAATTCCAAACTGCATGGTTCTGATTTGAAACGTGTATCGCTTTAAAAAAATCAACACTCCGCAGTTCTAAAATAGAACGTGAAATAGTGTCAATATTTGACAACGGTTCCGAACGTTTAGATAACGTTTCGATTTGATTTTTTCTTCGGTGTAACTTTCGTTTGAAACATATTTCCACGGAGCTCTTGGTTTCATTCAATAGCAAACAGGAATTTCAAACGGAACTTAAAAATTTCGAATAACGATTTTGGCAGTCAATCTGGCAAAAGTCTCGAAAATCGATTTTTCAAAAAAGGTGCCCAGCTACTGGCACCCATTTAAAATTCCTTGTAAAAATTCGAAAATGAAGCATAAACACAAGTTTTTTAATTTTTATGTATTGTTTATTCTTTCTGTGGTCCACACTGAACATCAGGACCTTAGCCAATTTTACCGAAAAAATACCAAAAAGTAACACTACCTGACAACCAAAACAAAAACTGGGATAACCAAAACTAATTTCTTATGTAAAATGATTTAAAACAAAACATAGTTAAATTTTGAAGATTATTTTACCATATTTAAGATGAGGGCTCTTGAAATTATTCGAATAATAAAAAAACCGGTTAGCCGAACGTCCGATTAATAACCGTTTGTATGAATACTATTCGGTTAATGATATTCGATTAGTCGCTCAGCATCGACTATTCGATTAACCGTTCACTGTCGACTAGTCGGTTAACCGTTCATATTCGGTTAACCGAATAAGAGTTCAAATCGAAATCAAAAGTAAAAGTTTCAAATGCCAAAACGAAAATTACAAACGAAATTAAATTTGCTAAATGTCGCACATTGCATATGATTTCTCTTTTGAGCGTGTCATTGAAGATTTCGATTTTTAAACTCATAATATTCGACAAACCGAATATCAACGGTTAACCGACTAGTCGACAGTGGACGGTTAATCGAATAGTCGAATTCGATCGACTAGTCGAATATTTCTAATCGAATAGTAATAGTCGGATAGTTAAGTATCCGGTTTATTCGGGTAATCGATTATTCGACTAACAAGAGCCCTAGTAATTCCATATCAAATCGACAAGATATTTTCACTCTAACTCTCCGATTTTATAGAAATTTGGAAGGTAAATAAATAACAGCTGGAGCAACGACTGCAAAAATCTTTTTTGCTCAGAATCAAACAGGCTTTGCAATTACACTCTCCGAGTATCCCTGAAATATATACATGACAAATACTGTAGAGAGAGGCGTATTTCAGTTGATGTTTTCAAAAAAAGTATTTCTTCCTAATATCGAAAATCAATAACCAAATTTTGCAAGCACTTATTTAATAGGTCAAAGTACTTTTGGAAAAAAAATAAGCCAAGTCGTTTGGTAAACTTATTGATATTTTCGAGTTTTGGAGATATCGACTTGAATCTTTGAGTACAGGTTTTTCTCTTCTATACAAAGATCAAGTTCCAGAATCAGTCAAATAGGACAAAAACTGGGTGTGGCGAAAAAAAGGCGAAAAAAATGTCATAATTTTCCAAGTATTTTTTATTACTACATTCGATTGAAAATGTTTAGAATTGGATTTTTAACATGGTTCGAGCTTCCAAACCCACATTTAAATGCGTTAAATAGGGTCTTGAGATACATTTTTTTTTGTGGATTGGATATTTTTAGAAATAGATTTGGAACGTGTTCCGAAACCACTTACAAATTGCTCAAAATGGGGTCTGGAGACCAAATTTTTTTATATTCGAGGTATGGATCATATTTTTTTACATTTTGTGAAACATTTTTCCTAAAAAAGTAATTAAGGCATTTATTTAATGTTTTATTTTAGTTTCTGATATTCAATACATAAATAAAATATTACATTTACCGAAAAAGTCTGTGCATCTTTGGCGATTCTACCTCATGGGTGGGGCAGTTTCGCCGTTTTGGGCATTTTTTTAAATTCGTTATAAAAGTAGTGGAAAGCTATTAGATATATGCTTTCAGGCGCTAAAATATTTAAGTCAATAAATGTAAGTTACGAACTGTAAAAGAATTCGTAAGAAACGATAATTGATTAATTTTTAATAAAGCTTAAAAAACGTGGCGAATGCTCTCGCTTCTACCCTACTGTGCAATAAGCACATAGTTTTATTTTCGATTTTAAAAATGTTCGTATATTAAATAACTATTTTGAATAAAAGTATAATTACCTCGTGAAAAAGGCAGGTATGTACGTTGCCAAAATTCAATATATTCTGGTTTCATCCTTAATTAGTAGACATTTTTAAAAACATAAATGTGACCATATAAACAACCACGGAAGCTACCTAAAATCACAAACGCAATTTAAAATCTGAAAAACCATTAAGTACTTTGTCGGGACAAACCCAGATAATAATTTGTTTAGTGCTGATATTCCGAAAATAAGAACATTCTAGCGCCAGCAGACAATCGTAAAACCATAAGGTAGGAAAATAAAAATTGTAGCGGGCCGGTATTGTACGAATACAGGACTCATAAGCCTACCTGCGAAGCATAATAAATTCATAAATGCATGCAAAACAATTAAATTGCAATTATCCGTAATCAGTGGGAAAAGTTAATCACCGCCGCAATAAAATACAATAAGAACTGGAATTTCCAGGTAGCTCGAAATATTGGTCGATCGTTAATTGGGAAATGTGCAGAAATTCAACTATGAGTCTGAAAAAGTGCGATTTCGGTACATGTCCCGAATCTGTATGTGCTTTTTCTGGACATTGAAAGAAAATTTGTTTTATTATATTGGCATACTTTTATAAAATAGTAATTTAATAATAATAGCAATATGAAATATACATTGGCACACTCAAAGAATTATTGTGTTTGGGGCACGTTTGCTGCAAATATACTTCTTTCAAATAAAAACTTTAACGAAAAAACCAGTACAGTACTTTTGCTCCAACTTAAGTCGCACAGTGTAGCGTCTCCATAGTAAAAGAGGAATAATAAAATAGTAAACGTTGTTCAATCTTTTCTAAATTTGGTATGAGTAATACTATGACTAACTCGAACTTATATAAAATAAAATAATATAATCAAACCCACAAATAAAATATAAATCGGGGTGAAAGTTTCTGTAAAAAATTTGTATCTTCATAGGAAAAAATAATAAATTTCTACGCCTAAATTTATTGCTTTACCCCCACTATACTTGGAAAAATTCGCAAAACAATGAAAATTGATATATTTTAGTGAAATTTTCACATAGCCCGGTATGCAGATGGGAAAAAATTCCGCTCCCATAAGCAAACCTATGTAAAAAAACGAAGCGAAAAACAAACAAAATTTTCATTCCGGAGAGATTTTTCACATTTTCATAAAATTTTATTTACCAAATTCAAAAATTTAAATGGCAAAAAATATTTCGCTCTACACAAAACAAAATATATGTCAATTCTCCAAAACGGAATTTTGTCGCATCTGCGAACCGGGCTTAAAGTGGCATTACAAAAAATTAATTGATAGGGTCTATTAGAATATAGAATGTGCAGTTTCAATTCATCAATGGGCAGTTTCAAAAAAATTTAAACGTTTTGTTCTCAAAATCAGAACATTTAGTTTTGGCTGGAAATTGACAACGGTTCGGAATGTTTTGCCAACGCTTGGTTTGGATTTTTTCTCAGTGCACTTATAAGAAGTAGTATCCGACCGATTATTCGGCTTCGGACACATTTCACATTCGGCCCATAATCAGTTTCGGCCAATATTAAGGCCGAAGCCGAATGTACGGCCGAATGTCAAAAATATGTAAAAGGTGAACAATTTTTTATTTCTTTTTTTAGATCAATCATTGCACACATGAATTGAGAAGAAAAATCTACTACAGAATTTAGCAACCATGGAAATTTTTCAAACCGAATGTACGGCCAAATGTCATAAATATGCAAAAGGTGAACAATTTATATTTTTTTTAAATCAATCACACAAGAATTGCGAAGAAAAATCTACTACAGAATTTAGCAACCATGGAATTTTTTCAAACCATAAACCATTTTTGCCTATTTCGCGTTATAGTTTAAAATCCACCTTCTTTGGACACTATCTTTATCAGCATCCAAAATCCGTTAAAAAGCAAAATGTCTGCTTTTTGGAGAATGTAAAATGAAAAGGAGTTTGGCAAATCCTTTTAATTTTACACCCCATATGCAAAATGCTCTTGTTTAGACTCATATTTAAAAAAGCCAGACGTGGTAGAGCATTTCTGTGACGCCATCGTGTTTAGTATAAAAAAAATCTTTAAGAATCCATAGGTTTGCTTTATGGAGTACCACGTTATTTTTCACTGTAACTTAGAGTTAAAATATAATCCAAAAAATTTAATGGTACTAAAATAAAACATTCACATATTCAAAACAAACAATCGTAAAAATGTTTAGCTTTGATAAATTACTGAATTATGTCAATTTCAAAATTTTTTTTTATCCTGAATTTCTCAGTAACCTGACGTGATAGAACGCCATCTTACTCTGCGTTAAAATCTATAAGAATGCTACGTTTGGTTTATTTAGTATCAAAACGTTCTAATTTTGCACGATTGAGATATTGATTAATTTAAATATTAATTTACTTAATGAATAAATATTTGACATAATCATTCACTTACTTAAGATATAAACCATTTTCAATAAATGTTTTAATATTTTTTTCATTTTGTCTTTATATTGAGCTTCGGTTTTAGACGAATGTGAAAAAAAAGCGAAAGTTCGGCTTCGGCTTACCTTTGGTCGGACACTAATAAGAAGATAAAAAATAATCAAAACATGTGTACATGTGTACATGTAATATGTGTACCACAAATGACCCTGTAACTCCAGAGTCATTTGCGGTCCCCTCTACCCATACAATTTTTTTCGTTTCTCGACCAGAGGTATACTAGGACATCCTGTATTTTACACGGTGTCACAGTGAAAATACACTTGGCTTAGGCTTGCCACACATAGGGTTTTTGCCCGAAAACCTTGGGAATTTAAAAGTTTCTCCAGTCTGCGGTTTTTAAAAAAATGTCTCCGGGTTTTTCATAGCTTTAGTAGTTTTTGTTAATTTTAAAAATGTTTGTCAAAATTTATTTTGATTAAACATTTCAAAAGAAAGTACGCATTCTTTCATTCGAGTTACCCTATGTTATTTAGTTATTATTTCGACAATTTCGATTTTTTTCGGCCGAGCCACGGTGGAGTAAACCAAGTGAAGCAAGTACGAATAATGCCCTCATTTCAATTCCTGTCATCCCTCTGATTTTCTGTGTTTTCGTTTTCAATGACGTTCTTTCCAATTCAAAAATCAGTTATCGCGTTGCCTTTTTCAGCATATTTGAAATTTATCAGTACATTTCCAATCAAATATGCCAAAAACGGTAACCCTGAATCATTTCAATTCCTCTTTCAATGATGTACGGCAGCGGAAAAACCTGACGTCTCGGCAATGGAAAATTTACTCATTTTGCTACTTGCTACCTGGATTACTACACTATGGGCCGAACCAAGTGCTCTGGGCTTATGGTAAATATCCAAGAGACCTATCGGTGGGATATCGACTTCACTTGAGTTGATATCAAATAACTTTCTCAAATCTCCAACGTTAACTCTCAACTTCAGCTCAAGTGGCGGTCTATACAATTCTCAACTTAAAAGGACATGGAATTACTCATATATAGGGTGCGGATTCACCTGCGCTAAAAAATTAAAAATATGCACATAAAATATGCATTAAAAAAAAAGTATAAAAAACAAGTTTTTAAAAATATAACCCTTTAACCGACTAAAAAGCAGAAAATAAATTTCCTTTAAATTAATTTCAGCAATTTCGATTTAAAATTAAGGGTTTTTGGCTACTTTCCTCCTAATATCATTGCAGATTTTAAAGTCGCCAAAAACCCATAATTTTAAATCGAAATTGCTGAAATTAATTTAGGGGAAATTTATTTTCTGCTTTTTAGTCGGTTAAAGGGTTATATTATAAAAAACTTGTTTTTTACTCTTTATATTTTATATTTTCCTCTTTTTTAAAAAAAAATAAATGTTTTTTCGCCCCTTTTTTCCCTTTTTTTTACTCTTTTTCCCGAATGCGAACCTAAGTAAAAAATTTCAGCCTTGTAGCTTACAAAACCCGAAAGTTCGAACTTTAAATTGGCTTTTTCCCGCTCCCCTTTGCCCCCACACCCCCTTTCCAAAGGGTATATAATTTCATTTTGTCAATAAGAACCCACCTTCATCATTGTAGCTTGAAGGAATTGGAAGTTATGCCATGTTTAAAAAAGGGGTTTGAGTACCCCCACGGCCTCCTACGCCTCTGATGGACCCTAAAAATGCAAAAAAACTATAAAAAAAATTCAATAAAAATGCTAAAAAAAATCGCAAAAATATGAGACTTGTGTGGGTTTGTGTAGTTTGTCGATTTCTATTATTTCATAAAGTTTATTTGACCCAAAGCAATATAAAGAAATACGTGCATGTAAAAAACATGATTTATAGAGGTTTTTTGTAAATTGTTCAGCTCACGGATTACAGTTACTAGAGCCGAAATATTTTGAGAATCACCATAAAATAGACCAAAGTACATTTGCAGGGGGTGACCCGGGCCACTTTTTTTTGTCCATACAACGTGAGGCGGTTTAATATACATATATATATTTACTAGCTGTTACATACTCGGCGTTGCACGGGTTGTATAAATTTAATAGGAATTTGCGACAACTTCAATGGACGCTGTAGTTGATGGGTAATTCCCTCCGTGAAGCTTGGTGCAGCTGTAATCCCACCCGGTATGATTCACCCAAAAGATTTCCAATTAAGTACTTGGTGGCAGCTGTAATCCCCCCCGGCTTTATTGCCCAAATCCAATCTCTTATGTCCTATTGCAAATTCCATTACTGACACAATTTTACCTTAAAATTTCAATAAAATCATTAAAGCCGGTTAACCGTGTTAAGGGGTAGAAAATTGTATGGGCGGTGCCACGCCCCTTGTCCAATTATTCCCATATTCGACACATTGCAGGGAAAACATAGTTGCTTAATAGCTGTTATTTAAGTTACGTGTTGTGTGGGAGGTGCCACGCCCCTTGTCCAATTTTGCTCATATTTGGGATAAAGCTTGGAAAAGTTAGTATGCAACTCCGTGCCAATTTTCGTCTTTATATATTCAATATTCAATTCAAATTCAATTCAATAGTTACTAAATTATCTCGTAGGTATATTTGTGTTGTATGGGAGGTGCCACGCGCATTTGTCCAATCCCAACTGCATATAGCCTATGTTACATGTCGATACCTATAGAATTTATCCTGAAAGTTTCAAGAGAATCGGTACATCCATTTAGCAGTGATTGAGGGACAAACGGACAGACAGACAATCAATCAGTTTTATAATATACTAGCAGGGCCCGGTCCGCTTTGCTGGCCCTAAAAACATTGTTTTTGCGTTTGGTCATAATAAATGAATGAAACAATTATCAAATATTTGTATTGAAAGCCCAAGTGTAGCATGCTGTAATATTGAATTGTAAGAACAGTGCCACGCCCCGCTGTCCAATTCCGACCTTATGTAATATTGAACTTAGAATTGAAAGCATATAACCATGTCCCATTGAAAAATGTTCATTGGGAGCTCAAGTATAACATTTTTTAAAATATTGAATTATATGGGAAGTGCCACGCCCCGCTGTTCAATTTCAATATGTTGCATCGAAGGCATATAACCATTTCCCGTTTAAGAATATTCAATGGGAGCCCAAGAATGGCACTTTGAAGTATTGAATTGTATGGGCGGTGCCACGCCCCTTTGTCCAATTACGCCGATATGTTGCATTTAGCTTAGAGTTGAAAACATGAAACCATGTGCCAAATTTTGTTGGAAAACATTAAATAAGAGGCCAGTTACAGCAATTTTAAATATTGGTTTGTATGGGCGGTACCACGCCCCTTTGCCTTATTACGCCGATATGTAGCATTTAGTTTAGAGTTGAAACCATGAAACCATTTGCTAAATTTTGTTTCAAAACATTAAATGAGAGGCCAGTTAAAGCAATTGGAAATATTGATTTGTAAGGGCGGTGCCACGCCCCTTTTTCCAATGAAGCCATTTGCCAAATTGCGTTGGAAAACATTGTGTGGGAGCGCTATTACAGCATTTTCCAATATTGACTTGTATGGGCGGTGCCACGCCCCCTTGTCTAATTCCGGCCATTTGTAGCCCAGATTATGGCTGGGGTCTTATAGTATGTTCATGGCAAATTTCATTTTCTTGTGATCAAAAACGTCTGAGATATAGCAGTTTTTACTAACTTGTGGGCGGTAGAAGTGGGTGTGTCAAAACCTATCCTATGTCACGACTCACGACCCCTAGAACACATATATAAATTTTGGTGAGAATCGGTGCTGTAGTTTTCGCGTCTACTGGTGACAAACATACACGTCTCTTTTATATATATAGATAGGGATAGTCCACCCAAAGCAAGTTAATATAAGAGTTATAAAAATAAAAAAAAAAGTTTCCACAAATAAAAATTTTTTATATTTAAGGTGTTGAAATTTATTAACTACGTTTAACAAAAGAAAAAAATAAATACGGTGACTCGCAAATATTTTGCATATTCTTTTCAAGTGGCTCACGGGGTATTGGTATCATTGGAATTCATTTCGAATGAGGAGCAGGACACTTTAATCCGTTTTGGTTGAAAATTTACAACATTTTATCACTTTCATAACAACCAAAGCTGTGCAAAGTTAATCGAAAATTTAACTTCGTAACCCGGTAATAGCTAATCAAAAATTTAACTTCTTTAAATTAAAAAGTTAGTTTCGTTAAAAAGTTAACTTCGTTAAAAGTTAAATTAAATAGTTAAATTCTCTATAGAAAATTTTTTTTTTACAAAAAGCACTTTAAAAAACATTTTAACTATATTCAATTCAAATGCCTGCACTCACAGACCCTTATTCCGATCGGTTTCAGCCTTTTATATCCAAATTTGCTCTAAAATAAATGAAAATAATTTTTATCAAAAGTGAAATTTTGAGTATGAAACAATTTATTTATATTCATATAAAGGCATACAAATTTCACTAGAATATTAAATAATATTAATGAAACGAATGAAGTTAACAACAAATGTCACAGGCCATTCTAAAAACAATGGCGTTCTTAGTTTTTCGCCATTTTGAGAAATGGAAAATACGATGTAAACCTCACGTGATGGCTGAGAACGCCATTGTGTTTAGAATGGTCCATTCATACATAAAAATAAAACACTTCGAAATATATCGGCCTGTGTATTTAATTGTTTTGTGAAATAATTTTTAAATTAAATGTCAATATCAGTTTGAAAATATTATAAATTCTTAATTTCTTTTTTATAACCCTTATATTAACTTGCTTTGGGTGGACTATATATATATACACTGCACGAAGTAATGATAAGACCAAGATCAAAATGATAAAAATATTTTATTGCATTACTGATACAGGGCATATTTATTGCCAAATATTAAGTTGTACTAACAATTAATTAAATGAACTTAAAGAAGACTAAATTCATGCACTCAAATATTTTTGATAAATAAATAAAAATCATTTCATACGAACAAATGATAAGACCAAACAATAAAAATTTCGGAAATATTATAAATATTATTTTTGTTTAATTGTTAGTAGTTAGTATATAAACCCTTTTTCATTATAGCATGTTGAAGACACCGTGACATTGAGTTAATTAAAGACTTAATACAATTTTCTTCAATTTTGTTCCATTCAGCAATAATGTCACTTTTAAGTCATTTTACATTGTCAAATTGTCTCCCATTCTTGAAAATCCACTTGGATAATATTGCCCACATGTTCCCAATGGGGTTTAGACCGGGGCTGCAAGCGGGCCAGCCCAAAACAGGTATGTTCCGCGTACTCAAGAACCGTTTTGTTGCCTTGGATGAATGAATTGCAGCATTATCTCCACTCGCCTGCAACCGCTTCATCACCAAACTCAAAAGAACTTCATCAAGAAGCTCTATATACTTAATGAATATCATTAAAAAAAAAATCGGCTTAGCCGATCGGCTAGCCGCCGCCGACTGAAATTGGATCAGCCGCCGCCGCCGACGATTATCCATCGGCTGACACCTCTGGAATGGGAGACAATTTGACAATGTAAAATGCCTTAAAAGTGCCATTACTGCTGAATGGAACAAAATTGAAGAAAATTGTATTAAGTCTTTAATTAACTCACGGTGTCTTCAACATGCTATAATGAAAAAGGGTTCATATACTAACTACTAACAATTAAACAAAAATAATATTTATAATATTTCCGAAATTTTTATTGTTTGGTCTTATCATTTGTTCGTATGAAATGATTTTTATTTATTTATCAAAAATATTTGAGTGCATGAATTTAGTCTTCTTTAAGTTCATTTAATTAATTGTTAGTACAACTTAGGGTTGCCACATGCAAAATGATCTTCGTCTGGATTTTGAAAAAAAATATCTGGACTTTTCCATTTTTAACTGGACATTCAAAGAAAAAATCAGAAATTTTTTTTTAATTTAATGGCATATTTTTAAGAAATAGTAAAGTAGGAATTGGATAGCAATATGCAAGGATATACATTGGTTCCTCCTCACATTGAAAAAAACAATTAAATTACATAGCTTATTATGAAAAAAAAAACCTTTACAGGTCTATTCTGGCGCGGTTAGAAGTTTGTAACTGCCTTTAGTACCTTCTCATTGGCATGCAACAAACATTTTACCTTTTGTCTCTCGACAGAAAAGACCTGTAAATTTGTCTTTTTCAGTTTTTCAGACGTTGAAAGCTTTACAACTTCAGTTTAAAAACAGTACAATGCTATTCTTTCCACAAATATTTTGTAGCCGCTTGTAACAATTTACTGTTTTTAAAAGTGTGTAGAACTCTTTAAGTCGAAACAAAATTTCAAAATGGTCCATAAATATTTCAGAAGACTCTTCGAAAAATGTTTAGAATGACGTATAGTCTTATTCAATTCATGCTTAATTACTTAAGAGGGTATTGTCTTTGGCCTCAGAAATATTTTATGAAATCAGCCATCATTCTACTTAAGGTAAGGAACCTAAGATATTTAAATGGCTAAAAACTCATTAGCAGTAATTGAAAAAAATAAAACTATTTGACAGAAAACTTTATCTTTATAATAAAAACGAAAACGCTATTAGGTTTTCTGACTTTTTTTTAGTTTTTTTACTGAGAAATAACAGAGAAAATTTTGTCTGGACAAATTATTGAAAAACTGGACTCTGGACACATGACAAAAAATCTGGACAATCCAGACGAATCCAGACCGTGTGGCAACCCTAGTACAACTTAATATTTGGCAATAAATATGCCCTGTATCAGTAATGCAATAAAATATTTGTATCATTTTGATCTTGGTCTTATCATTACTTCGTGCAGTGTGTATATATATATATATTAGAGTGGACCTTAGCAGTATGAAGAATTTTTTCCAAAGAGATTATTTCACGCAAAATATTGTTAGACATAATGTAAAAAAAAATACAAAAAAATTTGGGTCAATCGGCTACGAAAAGACGTGGCACAACACACTTCAAAATTTACCAGTTGTATGGGCGATCCAAAAATTAAACACAAAAAACTTTATATGCTGTTTGGTAGTTTATGGTTAAAATGGGTCAAAATGGGTAATCAAATATTTTATCATTTTTTTTTTTTTCAATTTTTTTATTAAAAATGTTGTTATATCTCGTTTGTAAAAGCCAATTTTACAAAATAATTGCTCAAAATGGCAAAAAAAAATGGCAAAAACCTAAAAAAAAATAGAAGACGGTTACATAAAAGAAATCATCACTAAACAAAAGTTACTGACATTTCGGTATCTACGATGTTGCCAGCTATTTCATTATGAAAAACAAGGATAATTTAGAAAATTGTAAAAGGGTTTTGCGCACAAATTTGTTCACTTCTTTTTCAAAATAAAGAATTTGCTTACTTTTTTTTTTAAAAATAGTAATTTTATTCAATTGAATCACCTAATAATAACTTAGGTCTAACAATGATTTTTCAAAAATTCAGAAATTCAGCTTTTTTTTTGTAATATTCAGATTAAAACTATTTGCCCTATATCCATTGATTTAGGCAATGTAGAGTTATCGTAACTAATATATGGGGAATATATTAGTTTCGTTTGAGACGTGAGGGATTCAGAGGTCTCAGTAAATTTCTAGCTAGAATGTTTGGGTGAAACATGAGCTTCTGCTTGTACTTCGAGGTAAATTGCGGAATTTCGTCTTTTACTGCAGGTATATTCAGGTCTCTGTGGATGTTAGTATTTTTTATATACCAAGGGGCTCTGGCAATTTGTCTCAGGATTTTAGATTGGACTCTCTGGAGTTTTTCCACGTTCGAGGGAGAGGCAGTGCCCCAGAGTTCAATTCCATATGTCCATATGGGTTTTATTATACTTTTGTATATTTTGACTTTGTATGTGAGATTTAGCTTTGATGCCCTTGAGATTAGCCAATTTAGTTCCAATTGCTTTAATTTGATCTGAGTGATTTTGGATTCAATATGTTTATGCCATGTGAGTCGGCGATCGAGATGCATTCCAAGATACTTGGTTTCGGAACTTTCAGGGACGACTTGGCCGTTTATCTTCAGAGCAGGACACGTGCCCCTTCTTAGAGTGAAGGTTAAGTGACAGCTTTTGGATTCATTGACCTTGATTTTCCATTGATGTAGCCAATTACTTAGAGTGTCCAAGTGTTTTTGCACGTATAGAGATGCCATGTCTGGGTTTGAGTGAGAGCACATGATAGCAGTGTCATCAGCAAAAGTCGATATGAGAGTTCTATCACTTTTGGGCATATCTGCAGTATAGAGAATATATAGCAGGGGCGCGAGGACACTGCCTTGTGGTACTCCGGCCAGTATTTCGTATTTTCGGGAGACAAAGCTTTTGTATTTTACTACAAATTTTCTATTCGTGAGGTAGTTTTTGAGTAGACAGTGCATATTAGCGGGAAGAATATGCTGTAGTTTGTAAATAAGTCCTTCGTGCCAGACTTTATCGAAGGCCTGGGTGATATCGAGGAAAACAGCGGAGCAATACTGTTTATTTTCGAAAGTGCCTTTTATTGAGTCAACAATGCGGTGCACTTGCTCAATAGTGCCATGCTTTTCGCGGAAGCCAAACTGGTGATCGGGAATCACTTGTTTTTCTAGAATTTTCGGTAGAATCAATTTTATTAAAAGTTTTTCGAAGAGTTTCGATATTACAGAGAGCAAACTTATAGGCCGGTATGAGGTCACATTACTGGGATCTTTTCCAGGTTTGGGAATCATTGTAACTTGAGATAGTTTCCAATCATCTGGGTAGTGACATGTTCTGCGAATCGCGTTAAATATGTGCAATAAGTGGGTTATTGCAACTGTTGGCAGTTCTTTTATCATTGTTGGCGTTATCAAGTCCGGTCCTGGTGCTTTTTTCGGGTCCAAGCTTTTGTTTATTGCCTCCATAAGTTCGTTTTTTTTAATCGCGATTGTACTGCACCCTTTTCTGCATCGCTTCTGGCTTAGTTTCCATTTGGCAGCCTTAGAGGGGGTTCTGTCAGTATTGGTTTTTTCATATTTTTTGCAGCTCGCCAGAGCGAGTAGTTTGTTGATTTTGTGGGTGCGAGATGTTCAACAAATAGCTGGAATTCTCTTTCGGATTTCCTCTCAAGCTGCTTTTTTAGAATTCGGGAGACATCATTAAGCTGTTTTTTCAGATTTGGGGATCTGTTGTTTTGCCAATCGCGACGTATTTTCCTTTTATTTTTTATTAACTGCTCTATGTCCTTTGGAGTACACTTTGCATAGCTGCGAGTTGAGCTTTTTGGGATTTGGGCGGGAGTGGCCGCTGCAGCTGCTTGGGAAAGCAAGAGTGTGAAATTACTAACAGCTGTGTGTATTTCAACTTTCGTTTTTAGTGACACATTAGGGATAATGTGGGAGCTTATATACTTTCGATATTTGAGCCAGTTTGTGAGTTTGCTGGTCAGTTTATCTGGTGGATTGGCCTCAGAACTTGGCGCATACTTTATTGTGATAATAGTAGGCGTATGATCTGATGAGAGATCTAGAGAGGATTCAATAAACAATTGGCTCCTTTTTACAGTTTTGAAGACTGCAAAGTCAATGACATCGGGGGTTTTGCGACTGTCAGTTGGCCAGTAAGTTGGCGTGCCAGAAGAGATCACGTCAAGACCGAGTCTGTTGACAGTGTTCAACAGGAGCCTGCCCTTTGGCGATATAAGGCGAGAACCCCAATATGTATGTTTGGCGTTGAAATCGCCGGCAACGAGATACTTTTGTCCAAGAGAATGGAAAAAAGTCTGGAATTGTTGCTCAGATATTTTGTGTCTGGGCGGGCAGTATATAGCTGTTAATGTTAGGCCTTTTAAGTATTCATCGAGAGAAATACTTGTCGCTTGGATATATTCTGTGCAATAATTCTGGAGAGCGTAATGTTTTATACGACTTTTAATGAGAATGGCGGTTCCACCTCTAGCGTTTCCGCTTGGATGCTTTGTGTCATAGAGTCTGTATCCTGGTAAATTGAAAAAGTGTTTTTCAGTGAAGTGTGTTTCAGAAATTAGCATAACGTCTATGCTGGACTCTTTCAAGAACTCGAGAAGTTCTAGTTTGTGATGACACAGGCCGTTTGCATTCCAGAATGATATTTTTAAACCATTCATGGCTTAGACATGAGATGTTGTAGTAAAAGACTTTGATTCTTTATCATTTCTTGCATCATATTTTGCATACCAGACATAAATTGAGACATATTTTGCATGAATATTTGTAGAGTTTGTTCAAGGCTACTACTAGGAGGAGCAGGTTGCGCGTGTACAGTGGCAGAGTGACCGCTTTTTAAGGCACTGGCGTAGGAAACGCCTTGTTTTGTAAGTGGGTTTGCGAAGGATTGTGCAGCGGATAGCGGAGGAAATTTTTTGGTTTTCCATGTTTCATGTTTTTGCGTCACATTTTCCGTCTTTTTTATGAAGCTTTGATAGACTGCACAGCCTCTATAGTTAGCAGTGTGATTGCCACCGCAATTACTACATTTTTTAATAGTGAAATCCTCTTTTGTTTTTGTGCACGAACCTGTTTCGTGCAGGTCTCCACAAATTACGCACACGCTGGGAAGAGTGCAGTAAGACTTTGTGTGGCCGTATTCTTGGCAGTTATGACACTGAATCGGTCCACTGCGCTTGTGAGGCACTTCAATTGTGATTTTGCGATGTAGCAGATATCTGAGCGAGTATATCGGGTGGGGTTCACCTTTTTTGAGCAATTTTGAGTCGAACTCTAGTTCCACACGAAAAAGGAGTTGTGGGATTTTTTTTTGATTCTGGATATTGAATACGGACTTTATTTGGAAGCCTTCATCGCTTAGTGCAGTTTTTATTTCGTCGCATTCTACGAAAGGCTCGATGCCTTTCAGTACGACTGAGAGGCCTTTGGAACTTTTGAGCTGGTAGGTGTAGTAGCTCTTTTTGAGTTTATCAAAGAGATTGACAATTTTTCTATAATTGGATTCGCTGTAAATTTGGATTTTTGTTTCGTGTACTTGTCCCCTGAGAATAGAAATCACGTGGAAGTTATTAGGACCAATATTTTGAGTTATATCTTTGATGAGCAAATTAGAGTTTCGCTCACGGAGGTAGATAGGTGGGGGTTTTTGCGATTTCGGCTTGGGATCCGAATCATTTTCTTCAGCAAGAATCGCATATCGGTTTTGCCCAAGCTCGAGAGATGACTTAACGGGATTCGTCTTTTGAATTTTTGCGGGATGCCTATTCCCATTAGTGGGGGACGATAGTACTCGCTTTGCGAAGTAAATGTCGATTCCTGTCTGCACTGTCGGCTGTAGCGACCTTTGTTATACGATTAGCGATTTCTGAGAATCCACTATTCGTCTCACTTGAGTCAGGAATGGGGGTAAGGCCTACGGAGATTTCAATATATTTGCTAGGGGTATCGACCAAAGAAATTGACGATACAGAGTTACCTGTGTTTGCGTGTGCAGTATCGCTATGGGAACTCCACTGTATATCTGGCGAGGGAATTTGAATAGGTTGTTGTTGTTGTTGCGGAAGCTGTTGCTGCGCACCGTCTTGCTGTGGAAGCTTTTGCTGCAGGGGTTGCAAAAGTTGTTGTTGTAGTTGCAGCTGCTGATGAGCTGTACCATTTCGTCCACTGTCTACTGATGACGGAGGGGTACGTTGCATGACGAGCGGTCACACTGGTACTAATTTCGCGTTTTTAAGGTTCTGGTCACCCTAATTAGAAAATCGACGCATAGATGGCGCGATGCGGATTGTGTACTCGCTGATCGCTGCAAACAGATGTTTTTTGGGATATTTTTTTCCGAGGGAAATTTTAACGTCAACGCTGTGTTGACTTTGCTGTCAGTGGATCAGCTGATTATATTTTGTTTATAAAGAATATAACAAACTAACACAATAAATGGCAAGTCCAAAGTAATTGTAAATAACAAATTATGAGAATATGTAATTAGCAGGATAACAATTTATAAATGTTCACATATTTTGCATTAATGTGGTTCACACATCGGGATGAACTGTTAATGAATTGCTTTGGCCATCCAACGCGCATGGTGCAATGCTCCTGGAGCTCGAAAAAGAAAAGTGATGGCCAATTCAAGAAATTCGCAATAGTCAGCCCGCGGTTGCTTTGTTTTTAACTGCTTTAAAGCGAATTGTCGTATTTCGGCTGCATTGTCAAGGGATTGTTGATTTTTTTCATTTTCTATTCCTGCTTTAAAATTAGATTTATTTATTTTCGAGCCCGAGCTTTTGAACCTCTTAAACAAAGGAACACATGGCGCACAAGAATTGGAAATTTTTTTCTTCGAAAACAGATCGTAATACAATTTCGAAAATATGATGGCGACACGGTAAATACAAGAGATCTCTTCCGATTCTCTGTTCTAAAATGACGCACGCCCGATTCAAGCGTTCATTTGGATGCTGTGGTATCGCACAAACTGCTTCTATTTTGTCAGTAAGATACCATTCATTAAGTAATCCGTGAACTGCAAGTGCTTGATCTATCCCAGTACCAGTAGGAATCGCCGGAACTCCAAGTAACTGTTCAGTGCCGTCGAAACTTATTGCAATAGGTAATCGGTCTACTCGTTCCTCACCTGTCAAAGATGGTAACATCGCGGTCGCTGACTTTGCATTTGTCTAAGGTCTCAACAAGTTTTGGTGTTATAAAATCTCTTTGAGAACGTTTTCTTTTCAAATTACTTGGGTCTATTTTGAGTTCAGGCTCTTCTATAATACACTCCACAGGTTTCTCTATAATAAACTCCAAAGGATCCTCGGTTACTTCATCTTCAGTTGATGATGAGGATAACTCTTCTGTAATAAAAATGTAGTGTAACTAAAACAACGATGGGCTTTAAACCAAATTGTCCTTGTTTTTTTATAATGAAATAGCTGGCAACATCGTAGATACCGAAATGTCAGTAACTTTTGTTTAGTGATGATTTCTTTTATGTAACCGTTCAACTCAATACCGTCTTATATTTTTATACCCTGCACACTTGTGTCCAAGGGTATATTGTTTTTGTCACACCGTTTGTAGCACCCATAAGGAGGTATGGAAAAGTATATATATTCTTGATCAGCATCACCTCCTGAGTCCATTCGTCCATGTCCGTATGTCTGTCATTTCGCACGATAACTGTCGTAGCTTTTGAGCTATCAACTCCAAATTTTGGGATTCCTCTTGTTTCGGCGAATGATTGGGCGGTATTGAAAATGGGCAACATCGGAAAATGACCGCCAATTTTATATTATTTTCGTTTATCTTGAGAAATACTGAACCGATTTGGATGCGGTTTTTATACCCCCACACTCACTGTGGCAGGGTATACTAACTTTGTCACAACGTTTGTAACGCCCATAAGGAGGCGTGTCCGGTATGGAAAAGTATATATATTCTTGATCAGTATCACCTCCTGAGTCGATTTAGCGATGTCCGTCTGTCTGTCCGTCCGTCTGTCCGTCTGTCCGTCCGCACGAAAGCGGTCGCAGTTTTAGAGATATCGACTTGAAACTTTTTTTACATGTTTTTCTCGTGAATACTGAGATCAAGTTCGAGAATCAGCCAAATCGGACAAAAACTGGGCGTGGCTCCCATACACCGAAAAAAAGGTAAAAATTTTTCAAGTCTTTTTTATTGTTGTATTCGATTGGAAATGTTTAGAAACGTATTTTTGACATGGTCCGAGGTTCCGAAGCCACATATATAAGGTCTAAATGGGGTCTTGAGACCAATTTTTTTTTTTTGGTGGATTTAATTGGAAATTTTTAGAAATGGATTTTGGACATGGTCCGAGGTTCCGAAGCCACATATATAAGGGTCTAAATGGGGTCTTGAGACCAATTTTTTTTTTGTTGGATTTAATTGGAAATTTTTAGAAATGGATTTTGGACATGGTCAGGGCTCCAAAACCACCTATAATTGGCTCAAAATAGGGTCTTGAGACCAAATTTTTTTATGATCGAGGTACTTCTTTCTACTGTGTGGGGGTATTTCAACTTCGGTATAGCCGAAGATAGTCCACTCTCTAGTTTTCATTGGGTTGGAAATGAGGTCGGGAACGAAATGGAATTGGACCGGAACAAAATGGAATTGCAACAAAATTTTCAAATGGATCAGGAAACTAAAATTATCGATAAATATTGGAAAATTATCGTTAAATATTGGAAAATTATCAATAATATTGGAAAATCATCGATAAATTATCGAAAAATTATCGATAAAATATCGAAAAATTATCGATAAATTATTGAAAAATTATCGATAAATTAGCGAAACATTATCAATAAATTATCGAAAAATTATCGATAAATTATCGAAAAATCGAAAAATTATCGATAAAAAATCGAAAAAAATATATATAAAAATCGAAAAATTATCGATAATAAATCGATAAATTATCGAAAAATTATGGATAAATTATCGATAAAAATCGATAATTTATCGAAAAATTATCGATAAAAAATCAAAAAATTATCGACAAAAAATCGAAAAATTATCGATAAAAAATCAAAAAAAATATCGCTAAAAATCGAAAAACTATCGATAAATTATCGAAAAATTATGGATAAATTATCGAAAAAAATCGATAAATTATCGAAAAATTATCGATAATAAATCGTTAAATTATCGAAAAATTATAGATAAATTATCGAAAAGCTATCGATAAAATATCGAAAAATTATGAATAAAATATCGAAAAACTATCAATAAAATACCGATAACATATGGTCTCAGAATGTATCGTACTCGCATGTGCAGGGTATAATAGCTTCGGTCAGACCGAAGATAATTCTCTTACTAGTTTTTTTAGGTTTTTGCCATTTTGAGCAATTATTTCGTTAAATTGGCTTTTACAAACGTGATATAACAACATTTTTAATAAAAAAATTTCTTTTATGTAACCGTTCAACTCAATACCGTCTTATATTTTTATACCCTGCACACTAGTGTCCAAGGGTATATTGTTTTTGTCACACCGTTTGTAACACCCATAAGGAGGTATGGAAAAGTATATATATATTCTTGATCAGCATCACCTCCTGAGTCCATTAGTTCATGTCCGACGGTATTGATTTGTATGGCCATAGACTACCAAACTGCATATAAAGTTTTTTGAAATTTTGTGTTTAATTTTTGGATGGCCTATACAACTGGTAAATTTTGAAGTGTGTTGTGCCACGTCTTCTTGTGGTCCGATTGACCCAAATTTTTTTTGGAATTTTTTTTACATCATGTCTAACTATATTTTGGGGCGGCGCGAATGAAAATCGAATGTCGCCAGATTAGGTCCACTCTAATATATATGTATATATCCTCAAATCTGCGGCGAGCTTTTTCATACACTTCCACATGAGCTAGAGCGCTGACAATGCATTCTATTAAATTTTGGGGTCCATCTGAGGCGTAGGGGGCCATGGGGGGACTCAAACCCCTTTTTTTTAAACATGGCATAACTTCCAATTTCTTCAAGCTACAATGATGAAATAGGTAGGTGAGTTCTTATTGACAAAATGCAATTTTTTACCCTTAGGAAAGGGGGTGTGGGGGCACAGGGGAGCGTGATGGAGCCAATTTAAATTTCTAACTTTCGTATTTTGTAAGCTACAAGGCTGAAATTTTTTACTTAGGTTCGCATTCGGGAAAAAGAGTAAAAAAGGGGAAAAAAACAGAAAAAATATTTTTTTAAAAAAATAAAGAGGAAAATAAGAAAAGATTAAAAAACTATTTTGGAAAATAAGAGCTTGTGTCAGTTAAGCGCGTAAGCTAATATTTATTTTTTTTAAACATGCAATCTTGAATTTTTGAAATTTTTTTTTGTGTTTATAATGTTTTTTTTGTTATCAAATGAAAAAAAACGCAAATACAACGAAAAAAGTTGTTTTTACTAAAAAATATGTATTGAAACAAATTTTTGTTGTATGTTTACAATTAAAATTGTAAGCCAATAAATTTTAATGGTTTTCTTACTAAAAAATATGTATCGAAACAATGTTTACAATTCAAATTGTAAACCAACAAATTATTAAAGTAAATCAACCACTTGTCGTCGGTTAGATTAACCGACGAAAAGGGTTGGAGCGTTTTTAACCGTCCTTTTCGGTTAAATCTACCGACTTTTTTTTTGTGTGTAGGATGTGAGTTCATCTCTCCAGAATAAAAAAAACCCGATATTTGCATTTTAAAATTTTTTTTAGCTTAACATTTTCTGAATTTTTATAGAGTGAATTTTTCTCTACAGTGAACAAATTTTTTAGCAGAAAATTGAACCCTCTATATCATGCATTTTTTCAAACAATGGCGCATATTCATAGTCATGATTCTATGTTCATACTAACTAATCTTCAACTCAAATTTAGGTTCCAACT
Organism: Heteromyza rotundicornis; assembly: GCA_951394025.1. Taxonomy (NCBI): domain Eukaryota; kingdom Metazoa; phylum Arthropoda; class Insecta; order Diptera; family Heleomyzidae; genus Heteromyza; species Heteromyza rotundicornis. The sequence goes on along the minus strand of OX596010.1, from coordinate 59,112,917 downwards.
TAAAACATGTCTCTATTCATAGTCGATTTTTTTAGCAGCTATTAAGTAGTATCAACTTAGAAAACAGCTGATATGTTCAAGAGATGAGTGTAGTGTAGATAATATCGATAGTTTTTTTTTTGCAATAAATGTCAAGTAGTATTGCAATATAAATTTTAACATATTTGATGCATTACAACCGTTTTCAATAAAGAAACATTTTTTAATCTATTAATTTGTTATTTTAATATTTGTAATATACATGCGAACTTAACAATCAGAATTTTTTGAAAACAGCTTTTTCGATACCAAATATGATATCAAATATTGATATCGAAATAAACGCATTCCTAATTTTCATTTGTTTTCATTTTGTTTGTGGCTGCCGGCTGTGCTGTTTTGACGATGGATACAAATGTTAAATGCTGGCGTCTGGTTGTTAAATTCTGTATCCAAGATTGCAAATTATTGGGATCATAATTATTTACACTTTGTATAACATATTGCAAACTTACACGACAGGTTCCTCTCCTTTGCTATGTTGTGGAGAACGGCAATAGCAACAATTACATTTAAAAGCCCCTTATGCTGGTGTTTGGTTGCTTCTAAGGTGGTTTTCAATCGCGAAAATCACGAAATCATCCAAAAGCTGAGTTTGCTCCATAATGTCTGTCTATCTGTCTGTCTATCTGTCTATCTGTCTGTCTGTCCCTAACGCTAACCAATGCAAAATTTACAACTTCACTTAAAAAATTTTGTAAGTTGTTAACCTTTTTTTTTTTTTTTAAATGTTAGCCATTCTGGTGGTTTGTCTACACGACGCTGCGGTTGTGAGAAGGAACCAGAGCCACTTACAATATATTCACACATATATTTTTTTATAAATGTTAGCCGCCCTGGTGAGGAATCGAACCCACAACGCAGCGATTGTAAGTAAGATGAAGAAGCCAACCAAACGCTTACTCACCAAAGCCACTTGGACTTACATACAATACCATTAGTTAATATCGATTAACTTCAGCAAGCAGTATGCAAAACGCTTTCACGTATATACACACATATGTTTCACATATAAATGAAAATAGCTTCGACCTAAAGCTGCCACCTTTAAGAAAATAACACTGCCACAAGACTACCGTTGCCACCTAACACTATTTTCACCTATTATGGTGGTGTATTGATTTTCATATTACACTTTCCTATTACATTACATTTCATATTTGCATATATTACCAGTACAACATTAATAAAAACTAGAGAGTGGACTATCTTAGGCTATGCCGAAGCTGAAATACCCCCACACAGTAAAAATATAGAAGTACCTCAAATATAAAAAAATTTTGTCTCTCGACTCCATTTATAGGTGGTTTCGGAGACTCTGAACGTATTCTGAAATCCGTTCCTAAAAATTTCCAATCAAATCCCCCAAAAAAAGAATTTGGTCTCAAGACCCGATTTTGACCCTTATATATATGGGTTCGGAACCTCGGACCATGTAAAAAATACGTTTCTAAACATTTCTAATCAAAAACAACAAAAAAAAATTTTTTTTTTGTATGGGAGCCCACTCTAGTTTTTGTCCGATTTGGCTGATATTCGAACTTGCTCTTACTTTTGAAGTAAAAAACATGTTCCCGTTTGTAACGTCCATAAGGAGGTGTGTCCGGTATGGAAATGTATACATATTCTTGATCAGCATCACCCCCTGAGTCGATTAGTCCATGTCTGTCTGTCATTTCGCACGATAACTGTCGTAGCCTTTGAGCTATCGACCCCAAATTTTGGGATTCCTCTTATTTTGGCTAATGATTGGACGGTATTTAAAATGGGCAACATCGGATAAGAATCACGCCTACCTCCCATACAAAATGGCCGCTAAGTTTGTATTATTTTCGTTTATTTTATTTATTATTTATTTTTGGGCTATAGCTCATTTTTACCAAAAAATTATTTTGGCAAAATAGGTTTTTACAACAACAAGCATAAACCAGCCTTGGCAGAGTGTACAGCTGTTTCGGATTTTAGCCACAAAATCCTCATCAGCACTCTTTCGGCAATTTTTGTTAATCCAAGACGCCTTTATAAGGGGAAAAAGTCATGATACAACACAGAATTATTCATTCCTTGCATCAAACCGATTCCACTGAAGAAGCGTGAATTTATCTTGAGAAATACTGAACCGATTTGGATGCGGTTGGAAATGAGGTCGGGAACGAAATGGGAATGAAACCGGAACGTAATGGAATTGGACCGGAACAAAATGGAATTGGAACAATATTTTTAAATGGATTAGGAAACTAAAATTATCGATAAATATTGGAAAATTATCGAAAAATTATCGAAAAATTATCGATAAATTAACGTAAAATTAACGTAAAATTATCGAAAAATTATCGATAAATTAACGTAAAATTATCGAAAAATTATCGATAAAATTTTTAAATGAATCAGGAAAAATTTTTAAATAAATCAGGAAACTAAAATTATCGATAAATATTGGAAAATTATCGATAAATATTGCAATATTATCGATAAAATATATATAAATGATCGAAAAATTATCGATAAAAAATCGATAAATTATCGATAAACTATCGAAAAATTATCGATAAATTATCGAAAAAGCTAAATTTCGTCTATGAAACAATTTATTTATATCCATTTGAAGGCATACAAAATTTATTAGAATATTAAATAATAATAATGAAATTAATGAAGTTTGGTTAAGAACAAATAGCACAGGCTATTCTAAACACAATGGCGTTCTCAGTTTTTTGCCATTTTGAGAAACTTGAGAAATGGAAAATACGATGTAAACTCACGTAATGGCTGAGAACGCAATTGTGTTTAGAATGTTCTATAGAATACAGAACACTTCGAAATATATCGGCCTGTGTATTTAATTGTTTTGTGAAATAATTTTTTAATTAAGTGTAAATATCAGTTAAAAAATAGTATGAATTCTTAATTTTAACTTTTTTTTTATATTCAATAATAAAAAAAAATTTTTGTTTTAAAGTTAACTAATGCTAGTTAATCGAAGAAATTTAACTTAACTAAATGAAAAAGTTAATGGTTTTCGAAATTAACTGAAACGTTACAAGTTAACCAAAAATTAAACTTCGTATTTTTTTTCCATGTTGTTTTATTCATTTGAATCACCTAATATTAACTTAGAACAATGATTATTCAAAATTCATGAATTCGACTAAATTTAAAATTCAGCTTTAACAATGCTGTGAGATGTGTGAATATATTAACTTCGTTTAAGACGTGAGGGATTCAGAGGTCTCAGTAAATTTATAGCTGCAATGTTTGGATGAAACATAAGCTTCTGCTTGTACTTCGAGGTAAGTTTCGGAATTTCGTCTTTTACTGCAGGAATATTCAAATCATTGTGGATGTTTGCATTTCATATAAACCAAGGGGCTCGGCAATTTGTCTCAGGATTTTAGATGGGACTCTCTGGAGTTTTTCCACGTTCGAGGGAGAGGTAGTGCCCCAAAGCTCAATTCCATATGTCAATATGGGTTTTATTATACTTTTGTATATTTGGACTTTGTTCTGGTGCTCGGGGAGCAGTAGAACGATGCAGAAAAGAAAGTATAAGAAAAAAACGGCAGAGTTAGCAAAAGGAAATCAAAGTTGTGTAGTTTAGATTTTTTGTATATTTTTTATTAGGAAGTAGAGGCAGAAGGATGCTTACTTGAATATCGATGACGATAGATATATATGTAATATAATTGGTAGCTGACAGGAGCGGGTAAATAAACGTCTATTCACTTTTCGATCTTATTAAAAGAAGAAGGAAGTGAAAGTTTTGCAAATGGCAGAAGGCCTCCATATTGAATCAAACCAGTTTTGGGACACAGCTTAACAGAATGTTAAGCGGTGTTCCAGTAGGTTTAATGGTATAAAGTTGGTTGCCGTACAATTCCGTATACAGGGTGTTTTGGCGTAAACATTGCCGCCCACCTTGCAGTAACCAACGCTGCAAAATAAGTGTAAATTAAATACATGTAGTTTTAAGCAATATAAAAGCATAGTATATTTTTAAAAAAAAGAGAAATTCATTCAACTATTTAATTCAGGTAATATGTTTAAAGTTTACAAAAAAAAGAATGCTAGTAGGTTAGCATGGGCCATAAAGGGACCCTACGACCCCGGGTCAGAAGGGACCCGGAGGTCTTTACGTATAGCACGGGCCAGAAAGGACCCAGCCGAAGATCGTGTTCTGGGCAAGAGGCACCCCAGGATTGCAAATCAATCCAGGCTGCACGACCTTCGGGTAGACATCCGAACCCAGAACCATGGAGACGGCCGACGACGTAAAAAAGTTGGGGTCCGCCATGTGCATGTTCGAGAAACACGCCAGAGCCGGGCTCGCCACATCGCTGACCGGAGTTCGAAATTGGAACCGAGGCACGACCTTGCAGTGGACCGTCACGGAGTGGTGCTGCGACATCAGCGTCAACACCGCCACCTTGCTACTGTCTACACTGCTCGTGGGGATGCGGAACTCGGTGACTAGTGACTCGGAGATGCGGCTCATCTCCGAACAGGAGTCGATGAGAGCCCGCGCGAAGTACAGCTTCCCGTTTAGCCGGAAGTGGACCACTGCGGTAGGGCACAGCGCGTTGATTCGCTGCAGTGGAGCAAGGGCTCCTGCAGCCTCGCTAGTGCGAGGCTTCTGGACGCGAGACTTCTCGTTGCGATGCTTCTGGGTGCGGTGTTTCTCACTGCGAGGCTTCTGGGTGCCAGGACCCCGGACGTCCAATCGTGCGCTGGTGTGAAGCATCGTGTGATGGTCCCCACCGCAGTAGTGACAGCGCGAAGTGCTGTGACAGTGCTTCGTGGTATGCGACTGGGCGAAACACCGTGCGCAGTAGCGGTGCTTAACGACAGCACGTAGTCGTTTTTCCACGTTCAAGGCGCGGAATCGCTTGCAGAAGCACAAGGAGTGATTGCGCTGACACAACGCACAGACGTACTTCTTGGCCGCGTCGGAGCTGGTTCTGGATTTGTCCATAGTTAAGCTGTAGAAGGAGCATATAGGGAAAAGAGAAAGCGATTGCAGCGGAGAGTTAATAAAGGAAAATGTAGCGGAGAATTAGTTAAAAGAAATTAACATAGAATTAATTCGGAAGGACAATTAATTTTACTAGCGGACGCGTTATTGTGCCGCGTTCGGTGCGGATGTCCGCAACTCGGACTCGTCGATCTTGACCGAGATAAATTTTGGTTACTCGTCCTAACCGCCAGTCGGTAGGAGCTAGGTTTTCGTGCCGAACTACTACTAAATCGTCTACCGCTAGGTCACGCGTAGGAAACTTCCACTTGTAACGTTTGTGGAGTTCCTTTAGATATTCCTCCTTCCATCTCAAGCTGAATTGTTGGCTTATGGCCTTGATTTTCTGCCACCTGTTGACGATACTGATCGGGTTATCAGTTAAACAGGGTTCAGCTGGAGCCAGTAGGGGGCCACCAATAAGAAAGTGACCGGGTGTAAGGGCGGAAAGCTCTGCGGCGTTTTCGGACAAAGGACTAAGCGGACGCGAATTCAGGCACGCCTCAATACGTGTGAGAAGAGTAGAAAACTCCTCAAACGTATATTTGTGTGGCTGCGGCATCTTCCGGAAGTGCTGTTTGAAGCTTTTAACGCCCGCCTCCCAGAGCCCACCCATATGAGGCGCCCCAGCAGGAATAAAGTTCCAGGACAAGTTGTTGTGATGGAAGGAGTTGACAGCAGCGTCACGAAAATCGCGCAAAAATTGATCAAATTGTTTTTTCAGTATTTTAGCGGCGCCCACAAAGTTGGTGCCGTTGTCGGAGAACACTTTTTCGGGGCAACCCCGACGAGAAGTAAACCGGTAAAAAGCCGCAAGAAAGGCTGGAGTTGATAGATCACTAGTGATAGCCTTTGTCGTGAAGCAAACAAAAACACAGACATAACCTTTCGTAACACGGCACTCTCGGCCAGTGTATGTTTTGATGTCGAAAGGACCCGCGAAATCCACCCCCGTATTCTGAAAAGGACGGTCTAAGGTGGTTCTTTCAGGCGGCAACGCCGCCATTATTTGCGCGTTCTGCGTCTTTTTTTGCAAAAGACACGTCTTACATTTATGCAGGGTGGTTTTTATTAGGTTTTTTAATTTAGGGACCCAATACTCCTGGCGAAGCTGTCGTAAAAACAGCTGATTGCCACCATGTAAGGTAATTTTGTGAGTAAAATCCACCACTAATTGTGTGAATCTGCAACTGTACGGTAGGAGTATTGGGTGTCGCTCGGAAAAGGACAAAACTCGGCAGGGTTTTCGTGGGTGTAAGGGCGGAAAGCTCTGCGGCGTTTTCGGACAAAGGACTAAGCGGACGCGAATTCAGGCACGCCTCAATACGTGTGAGAAGAGTATAAAACTCCTCAAACGTATATTTGTGTGGCTGCGGCATCTTCCGGAAGTGCTGTTTGAAGCTTTTAACGCCCGCCTCCCAGAGCCCACCCATATGAGGCGCCCCAGCAGGAATAAAGTTCCAGGACAAGTTGTTGTGATGGAAGGAGTTGACAGCAGCGTCACGAAAATCGCGCAAAAATTGATCAAATTGTTTTTTCAGTATTTTAGCGGCGCCCACAAAGTTGGTGCCGTTGTCGGAGAACACTTTTTCGGGGCAACCCCGACGAGAAGTAAACCGGTAAAAAGCCGCAAGAAAGGCTGGAGTTGATAGATCACTAGTGACCTCTAAGTGAATAGCCTTTGTCGTGAAGCAAACAAAAACACAGACATAACCTTTCGTAACACGGCACTCTCGGCCAGTGTATGTTTTGATGTCGAAAGGACCCGCGAAATCCACCCCCGTATTCTGAAAAGGACGGTCTAAGGTGGTTCTTTCAGGCGGCAACGCCGCCATTATTTGCGCGTTCTGCGTCTTTTTTTGCAAAAGACACGTCTTACATTTATGCAGGGTGGTTTTTATTAGGTTTTTTAATTTAGGGACCCAATACTCCTGGCGAAGCTGTCGTAAAAACAGCTGATTGCCACCATGTAAGGTAATTTTGTGAGTAAAATCCACCACTAATTGTGTGAATCTGCAACTGTACGGTAGGAGTATTGGGTGACGCTCGGAAAAGGACAAAACTGGTGAATTTGCCAAACGGCCATTAACGCGCATGACCTGATTGCGGTCCAAGTACGGGTTTAATGGTAAAACACGGCTTTTTGCGTCCCTCGAGCAGATTGTCGTAATCTGAATAAAAATGCGCTTTCTGACACAAAATACACAGGCGTAATTTAACCTGCCTAATCTCTGAGCCTGAGAGGCAACGAGATTCAAAGCGAGAAGAAGCTTTTAAAATAGGATGCGTCCGATTATAGAACCGCAGCATGTAGGCTATCACACGCAGTGCACGCGGAAGCGACGAGAACCTATCAAGAATATCCTCGTAGTTGTCAATAACCGTCGCATGCGACTTAATGGACTTCATTTCGACTGAAGTTTCAAGGTCTTCTAGCGAAAGAATCGGCCATTGGGATTGGTCTAGGCTCAGCCATTGAGGGCCGTGCCACCAAAGAGAACTCTTAAGGAGATCTTGAGGCGATACTCCTCTGCTGCCTAAGTCGGCAGGGTTTTCGTGGGTATCCACGTGAGACCAAGTGTGTATGGAGGCGCATTCCTGTATTTTGGAAACGCGATTGGCGACAAAAGTAGTCCACATACAAGGTGGCTTTTGTAACCAGGATAGGACAATTGTAGAATCAGTCCAACAATAAACTCTTTCGATTTCAATTTCAAACTCATTTGGAAGGAAATATAGTATTTCGGACAACAAAACAGCACCACAGAGCTCCAACCTCGGAGGGGAAATGGTTTTTACGGGTGCTACTTTGGTCTTTGAAGTCAACAAATGAGTAGTAATGTCCGATGGAGATTTTTGAACACGAATATAGATGGCCGCCGCGTATGCTTTTTCGGAAGCATCGCAAAAAGCATGAATTTGCACTTTCGATTGAGGGGTGTACTGAACCCACCGAGGGATTTTAATTAAATTAATGGAAGTGTAGTTATACAAAAACTCCTTCCATTTATTCGCTGTTGCTAATGGCAACGCGTCATCCCACTCAATCTTGTCCAACCAAACTTGCTGCATTACAATTTTTGCAACGACAACAATTGGCGCAAGCCATCCAACTGGATCAAATAGTTTTGCTATCAGCGACAGTACTTCCCGCTTAGAATACGACGATTTTTGTTCTAATGGGGGGGCAATGAAGTAAAATTCATCTAACCTAGCGTTCCAGCGCACCCCAAGAGTTTTGACATTGCTAGTGGTATCAAACTCCAAGAAATCTTCATCAAGTAGATGGTCTTTAGGCAGATCTCGCAGAATTTCTTTACAGTTGGATGTCCACTTTCGCAATGAAAAACCAGCTGACGCCAAGGCGGATGTCAATTCATCACGTGCCTTGATCGCTGTGTCCACATCATGGGCACCAGCGAGCGCATCGTCTACATACATAGACTTTCGAAGAATACGCGCCGCCAAAGGGTGAGTGCTCTGAACATCGTTAGCGAGTTGCAGAAGTGTGCGTATTGCAAGAAAAGGCGCACAATTAACCCCAAAAGTTACTGTCTGAAGCTGAAAATCGGAAACCTCTTCGTTCGGTGAACGTCTAAACAAAATTCTTTGGAAGGGACTATGTTGTTTCGGGTCCACAAGAATTTGACGGTACATTTTTTGAATGTCACTGTTAAATACGAACTGGTACAGCCTCCACCTCAAAATCAAAGACAGGACCAATATGCAGCATGTCATTCAAGCTGCATCCATTCGAAGTGGAGTTGGTTGCATTGAAAACAACGCGAATCGCTGTAGTTCGACTGTCAGGTTTAATAACTGGATGATGGGGCAAATAACAGTGAGAAGGACTGTACTCAAACTTTGGAGCAGGGACTTGTATCATATGATGAAGGTCACCATACTCGGAAATAATGGCATCGTAGAGTGCCTTAAAATCTGGCTTTCGCAGCAGAGATGCTTCGTTTCGGAGAAACTGTTTAAGGGCTATATTTCGTGAGTAGCCAAGTCGAGTCTCAGATGGAAAATTCAACTTAAAAGGTAAAGTTACGATGTAACGTCCAGATGGGTCACGCCGGGTAGTTTTGACGAAATTGTCTTCGCAGAACTTATCGGCCGCAGATACGAACTTTTTCCTGGGAACTTCCTCAAGTTCCCAGAATTTTTTGAGGCTTTTATCTAAGGTTTCATCCGTAGGACAGGAAACCTTAGTAGCAAAACAAGAAATTTGTTTGGTCGGTACAGGACCCGTAAGGATCCAACCGAAGACAGTCTGTTGAGCCATGAGACTGCCCAGAATATCGCGTTTGATTCCATCCAGCATAACATAGGGATAGAGATCGCCGCCGATGAGAATGTCCACCGGCGAACTTTGCCAAAAGTTGGCATCTGCCAACGGAACGTTGGGCAGCGATTGATCACGTAGTGATGCGATAGTGCAAGAGGGCAAATTGTTCGTAATATGGGGCAATACAAAAGCCACTGCTCCGATTTGTATATTCAAATCTAACGGAGACCCGATCGTGAAACAACACTGTTTGCTAGATGTAGCAGAAATCGATTGATTAATTCCAGAAATTCTGGATTGAGTTGCAGTCGCGGGAAGTTTCAATAACTTCCGCATGCGGTCAGAAATAAAAGAAGCTTCCGACGCAGAGTCTATCAACGCACGGGCTGAGTAGACGGTGCCCAAGTGGCAAATGTTCACCATGGCTGTGCCTAAAAGGACATTAGTAGCGCAAGAGGTGAAGCATTTCCGAGCACCAAAAGGTGGCTCAGCTTGGAGAGAAGTGGACTGTAGTTGTTGGTGAAAAGTTTGTGAATTATGGTTATCCTTAGGGCGAGACCCTGAAGAATAACCTCCACTAGTTGAGGGTTGAACTTGTGACACGTCGTGATTCAAAGGGCGTGACCCTGACGGAAAATTATTTTGCGATGATTGGGGAGCAGGCTGCTGTGTCCCTTCACGATGCAGAAGTGTATGATGACGCTTCTGACAACTGGAGCAGCTGTAATTACTTTTACAACTTTTCACATCGTGATTTTTCGCTAAACAATTTACGCAGTAATTAAGGCGCTTGACATTGGAGTACCGATCGGCGACACTCATATCCAAGAAACGCTTGCAAACGCGCAACGAATGTTGTTGGCGGGGACAAAGCCCACAATTATTATTGTTAGCTACCTTAGCATGATACGAATTGAACTTTCGCGGATTATTCTGAGTTTGACTTAAAATTGAAGATTTTTTTGAAAGAGAACTACTGCAAGTAGGAGCCCTCATGTCCAAACACTCAAGGGTCCTAAACCTATCAGTTAAGAATAGGTCCAAGTCACTCCACTTGGGAATTTCGGCTTTGTCGGTGATACCCTGCTCCCAGATAACTACCGAGCTTTGAGGCAATCGTTGCACACAAAGGTAGATCAGGATCGGATCCCAATGCGAGGTATCCACACCGAAACTTTTTAAATTGTTTAAACAATTGTCAACTCCGCTCTGGAGCGACTTGATTCCCGAAGCGGTCTCAGTAGTAAGCACTGGAAGTTCAAAAAGTAGCTTGATTTGGTTATGAACCAAAATCCGCTTATTTTCGTATCTGCTAATTAAATTTTCCCAAGCAATATTGAAGCCATTGTTGGTCAAAGGGCATTTCTGCACAATTTCACGGGCATCTCCACTGGTTTTCTGAATCAGATGGTAGAGCCGCTTCACATTACTTAATCGGGAATTGTTAATGTAGATGGCGCTGAATAAATCCCGGAAAGTGGACCAAGAGAGATAGTCGCCTCGGAAAATGTCCGTATCACACGGAGGAAGCTTCAGAGAAGTCTGAAACAGCGCATCAAGTGGTAGAACCGGAGGAATGTTATCGGACGGAGGCGCAGGCGAAGACTTTAGGACAAACTCATGAAGAAGCTCATTTATTGTTGCCAAACATTTTACATATGTCTGGTATGTATGCGCATACTTCGCCTTGACAACCGCGATATCCGCGTTGATATCCTCCGCCTCCTCCGGATCGGACTCAAGATAGGACAGACATGACCTATAAGCAGGCTTAAGAGCTGACCAGAGGCCTTTTAATTCCTCACTCTGAATGTCCAAAGTGAACTTGCTGTGAGTAGCTGGAAGCAACTCAGCAAAGGTAGCCTCAAATTCGACCAAATGGTCGGAAGCCTAAATAAAAACATCTAAAGCGGTCATGCTTTAAACGCGAAAAAAAATTTTTTAATTTAAAAGAAATTTAAAAAAATTATTTTTTTCTTTAAATTCAAAACGAACTTTAAAATGTCCGTTGAATCGCGAAGTACACTAGGATGTACGAAGGTACCGACAAAAAAAATTAATTTCGAAAATAAAAACTGCCAAAAATTAACTTTGGGAAATAAAAAAATACCCAAGAAAGTTTATAAAAAAAAACGAGTAAACGCGCGGTAATAAAAAACGCCGAAAAAATTCGTACAAAGCGACGAACAAGGTATATGGAAAAAAAAATCCCAAAAAATTCCCAACAGTTGGATATTAAAACCCACTGCTCACGAATGATTTTTTATATATTCAATGTATTTAAACAATATAGTGTATAACAAAATATAATATATACAAAGAAAGGGTATTCGTACGAAATAAAATGTGGAAAATATTTCGCAGCTTTGGAATAAAATTATTTTGAATTATTACAAAAAAAAACGATTTTTATCCCTTACAGTTTTACTCAAAGGCGCTTGGATTGTTCTTTTTTTTTTTAAATTTATTTTAAATTGATTTAGTTTAATGTAATTAAAATTTGAATCCAAAATTCAAATTAAAAAAACCTTTAAATTTGTAATTTAAATCCGCAACAAAATTTTAAGACAAACTTTGTATTAAAGAACGGATACGCGCAGCCGAATTTATGTAGGGCAAAAACCACAGCACCAAATAAAAAAAAATAATTTTTGCTTTAAAAAAACTTGAAAAAAGAAAAAAATTCTTTAAAGAAAAGACACTGCCGTTTACATAAAACACTTTGAATTCTAAATTCTAAAATTTCCCAAACAATTGCCGGCAAAAAAAAATCCGACGAATTGAGAAACTGAAAATGCGCTTTAAGGGTTTCGCGCAAAAAAAGTGTGCTGAGCAAAGCTCACAAAATTCAAAATAATTTTATTCCTATTGCCGAAATAAAAAAAACACCAGCGACTGTGCAGACTCTTCTATTTAAGCAGAAGGCAGAACAAAGCTTCACTTTTAATTTGACTTTGCAAAGGAATCACTTTTAAATTTAAAAAACACTGAATTTAATACAAAATACTGCTTCGGCTGCAGTCGCTGATTGTTGTTTTTTATCTCGTTCTCACTTCGTTCAGTTCACGGGCACTTTTTATTGTAGTTTTTTACACTTTAGAACCTCAATGTAGGTATATATTTATTTATTTATTTAAGTTAATTTAATTTTAATTTTAATAAACTAAAAGAAAAAGTAAACACAAAAAAACCACAAACCAAAGCAACTGTCAAACTAGATCAGTGGAAGGGCTGAGAGCCAAAAGCTTTTGGTTGTGCAACCTATTGAGGATGTGAGCGGCACGTAAGGTGGCCAACTAACTTTTACTCTCAACTTAAGAAAAAATATAGGTTTTCAATTAAACAAATATTTAAGAATTTGACAGAATTCAGTGCTGAAGACTTTTTTTTACTTTAATACGAATTTAAAATTTTCGTTAAAACAACTACGAAGCACTATATACGATTTCGTGTCGTTTTTTCCCGTTTTCACTTTATTTAAGTCTGAATTTGTTCGCTTTGCGGTAACCTTATTTCTCTTTAGGTACTTTGAGCCTTTTCTTTTGTGGTCTTCCGCACTTTCCACCAAAACGAACAAATTAGCACAGAGAGGATTTTACTTTTATAATTTTATATTCTTTAGTTGAGAGTGTTGGATTTTAAGCTTTTGTAATTTGTATGAAAATTACACACAAAAAAAAAACAAAAAAACTATGCTTTTATATAAAAAAACTACACGTACCTTAGAAATTTTGTATGCCGTTGAATTTTAATTTTTTCCCAGTTGGTGATTCGTCTATCGGTTGCCGGTGGCTTTCTTTCGGAGAAAGAGACGTCTGACGATTAAGATGGAGCGTCGTAGATGCTGCCAAAAAATAGTGCAAATTAAACTTCCAGATTCCGATCTGGTTCGACTGGACCAAATGTTCGGGTGCTCGGGGAGCAGTAGAACGATGCAGAAAAGAAAGTATAAGAAAAAAACGGCAGAGTTAGCAAAAGGAAATCAAAGTTGCGTAGTTCAGATTTTTTGTATATTTTTTATTAGGAAGTAGAGGCAGAAGGATGCTTACTTGAATATCGATGACGATAGATATATATGTAATATAATTGGTAGCTGACAGGAGCGGGTAAATAAACGTCTATTCACTTTTAAAAGAAGAAGGAAGTGAAAGTTTTGCAAATGGCAGAAGGCCTCCATATTGAATCAAACCAGTTTTGGGACACAGCTTAACAGAATGTTAAGCGGTGTTCCAGTAGGTTTAATGGTATAAAGTTGGTTGCCGTACAATTCCGTATACAGTGTGTTTTGGCGTAAACAGACTTTGTATGTGAGATTTAGCTAGATGCCTTTGAGATTAGTCAATTTAGTTCCAATTGTTTTAGTTTAATCTGGGTGATTTTGGATTGAATGTGCTTATGCCATGTGAGTCGGCGATCGAGGTGCATTCCAAGATACTTTGTTTCGGAACTTTCAGGGACAACTTGGCCGGTTATCTTCAGAGCAGGACACGTGCTCCTTCGTAGGGTGAAGGTTAAGTGGCTGCTTTTGGATTCGTTGACTTTGATTTTCCATCGTGATAGCCAATTACTTAGATTGTCCAAATGTTTTTGCACGTAAAGAGTTGCCATGTCTGGGTTTGAGTGAGAGCACAGGATAGCAGTGTCGTCAGCAAAAGTCGATATAAGAGTTCTATCGCTTTTTTGCATATCTGCAGTATAGAGAATATTTAGCAGGGGCGCGAGGACACTGCCTTGTGGTACTCCGGCCAGTATTTCATATTTTCGGGAGACAAAGCTTTTATATTTTACTACAAATTTCCTATTCGTGAGATAGTTTTTAAGGAGGCAGTGCATATTTGGAATGGGAAGAATATGCTGTAATTTGTAAATAAGACCTTCGTGCCAGACTTTATCGATGGCCTGGGTGATATCGAGGAAAACAGCGGAGCAGTACTGTTTCTTTTCAAAAGTGCTTTTTATTGAGTCTACAATACGGTGCACTTGTTCGATAGTGCCATGCTTTTCGCGGAAGCCAAACTGGTGATCGGGAATCACTTGTTTTTCTGTAATTTAGGGTAAAATAAATTTGATTAGAAGTTTTTCGAAGAGTTTCGATAGCACAGAGAGCAAACTTATGGGACGGTATGAAGTCACATTGTTGGGATTTTTTCCAGGTTTGGAATCATTGTAACTTGAGAAAGTTTCCAATTATCTGGGTAGTGACATGTTCTAAGAATTGCGTTAAATATGTGCAATAAATGGGTTATTGCAACTGATGGCAGTTCTTTTATCATTGTGGGTGTTATCAAGTCTGGTCCTGGTGCTTTTTTTGGATCCAGGCATTTATTTATTGCCTCCATAAGCTCATTTTTTTTAATCGCGATTGTACAGGAGTTATTGAGTGGGATTAATGTTGGTAATGGGATATCACCAGTTGTTACGTTCGGGTTGAATACGGTTTTTAGGTGGTTGGCAAAATCGGCACCTTTTTCTGCATCCCAGTTTCCCAGTTTCCTTTTGGCAGCCGTATGGGAGGTTCTGCCAGTACTGGTTTTTTCATATTTTTAGCAGCTCGCCAGAGCTGTTCAACGAGTTGTTGAAAGTCTATTTCAGATTACCATTTAAGCTGTTTTTGTAGATTTTGAGTGATATCTTTTAACTGTTTTTTAAATCTGTGATTTTGCCATTCACGACGTGTTTTTCTTTTATTTTTTAGAAGCTGCTCTATATGTTTTGGAGTACATTTTGTATAGCAACGAGTTGAGCTATTTTGGATTTGGGCGGGAGTGGCCGCTGCAGCTGCTTGGGAAAGCAAAAGTGTGAATTTAATAACAGCTGTGTTTATTTCGTTTTTAGTGACACATCAGGGTTAATGTGAGAGCTTATATGCTTTCAATATTTGAGCCAGTTTGTGAGTTTACTAGTCAATTTATCTGGTGGGTTGACCTCAGAGCTTGGGGTGTACTTTATTGTGATAATAGTACTCGTATGGACTGATGAGAGATCTAGAGAAGATTCTATAGTCAATTGGCTCCTTTTTATAGTTTTAAATACTGCAAAGTCAATGACGTCGGGAGTTTTTTGACTGTCAGTTGGCCAATAAGTTGGAGTGCCAGAGGAGACAACGTCAAGGCCGAGTCTGTTGACAGAGTTGAACAGGAGCCTGCCCTTTGGTGATATTAGGCGAGAGCCCCAATATGTGTGTTTGGCGTTGAAGTCGTCGGCAACAAGAAACTTTGGTCCAAGAGAATGGAAAAAAGTCAGGAATTGTTGCTCAGTTATTTTGTGTCTGGGCGGGCAGTATATAGCTGTTAATGTTAGGCCTTTTAAGTATTCATCGAGAGAAATACTTGTCGCTTGAATATATTCTGTGCAATAATTCTGTAGAGCGTAATGCTTTATTCGACTTTTAATGAGAATAGCGGAACCACCTCTAGCGTTTCCGCTTGGATGCTTTGTGTCATAGAGTCTACACACAAAAAAAAGTCGGTAGATTTAACCGAAAAAGACGGTTAAAAACGCTCAAACAATTCTTCGTCTGTTAATCTAACCGACGAGAAGTGGTTGATTTACATTAATAATTTGTTGGTTTACAATTCGAAAATTGTTTCGATACATATTTTTTAGTAAGAAAACCATTAAAATTTATTGGCTTACAATTTTAATTGTAAACATACAACAAAAATTTGTTTCGATACATATTTTTTCGTTGAATTTGTTTTCTTTGTCATTTGAAAACAAAAAAAACTAGTAAGAGAATTATCTACGGTCTGTTGAAGCTATAATACCCTGCACATGGCAGTACGAAACATTCTGAGACCATATGTTAGTAATTTTATCGAAAATCGGTATTTTATTGATAGTTTTTCGATATTTTATTCATAATTTTTCGATATTTTATCGATAGCTTTTCGATAATTTATCGATAATTTTTCGATAATTCATCGATATTTATCGATAAAAAATCGAAAAATTATTGATAAAAAATGTCGATAAAAAAAGCGAAAAATTATCGATAAATTATCGAAAAATTATCAATAAATTATTGAAAAATTAAAGATAAATTATCGAAAAACTATCGATAAAAAATCGAAAATTTTCGATAAAATATCGATAAAAAATCGAAAAAATATCCATAAAAAAAATCAAAAAAAATCGAAAAATTATTGATAAAAAATCAAAAAAAATATCTATAAAAATCTAAAAATTATCGATAAAAATCGAAAAATAATGGATAAAAATCGATTTTTATTGATATTTTTTCGATAATTTTTCGATTTTTATCGATATTTTTTTGATTTTTTTATTGATATTTTTTCGATTTTTTATCGATAATTTTTCGATTTTTTATCGACAATTTTTCGATTTTTTATCGATAATTTTTCGATAATTTATCGATAATTTTGCGATAATTTATTGATAATTTTTCGATAGTTCATCGAAAATTTTTCGATAATTTATTGATAATTTTTCGATAATTCATCGATAATTTTTCGATAATTTATCGATAATTTTTCAATAATTTATCGATAATTTTCCAATATTTATCGATAATTTTAGTTTCCTGATCCATTTAAAAATTTTGTTGCAATTCCATTTTGTTCCGGTCCCATTTCATTTCGTTCCGGTTTCATTCCCATTTCGTTCCCGACCTCATTTCCAACCCAATGTAAAAAACCGCATTCAAATCGGTTCAGTATTTCTCAAGATAAACGAAATAATATAAAATTGGCGACCATTTTGTATGGGAGGTAGGCGTGGCTCTTATTCTATGTTGCCCATTTTCAATACCTTCCAATCATTCGCCAAAATAAGAGGAATCCTAAAATTTGGAGGCGATCGGTTAAGTATTTCTCAAGATAAACGAAAAAAAAATCGAAAAATTATAGATAAATTATCGAAAATTTATCGATAAAAAATCGAAAAATTATTGATAAAAAATCAAAAAAAATATCCATAAAAATCTAAAAATTATCGATAAAAATCGAAAAATAATGGATAAAAATCGATTTTTATCGATAATTTTTCGATAATTTATTGATAATTTTTCGATATTTTATCGATAATTTATCGATATTTTTTCGATAATTTATCGATAATTTTTTGATTTTTTATCGACATTTTTTCGATTTTTTATCGATATTTTTTCGATTTTTTATCGATAATTTTTCGATTTTTATCGATATTTTTTTGATTTTTTTATCGATATTTTTTCGATTTTTTATCGATAATTTTTCGATTTTTTATCGATAATTTTTCGATAATTTATCGATAATTTTTCGATAATTTATTGATAATTTTTCGATTATTCATCGAAAATTTTTCGATAATTTATTGATAATTTTTCGATAATTTATCGATAATTTTTCAATAATTTATCGATAATTTTTAGATAATTTATCGATAATTTTCCAATATTTATCGATAATTTTAGTTTCCCGATCCATTTAAAAATTTTGTTGCAATTCCATTTTGTTCCGGTCCCATTCCATTTCGTTCCGGTTTCATTCCCATTTCGTTCCCGACCTCATTTCCAACCCAATGTAAAAAACGGCATTCAAATCGGTTCAGTATTTCTCAAGATAAACGAAAATAATATAAAATTGGCGACCATTTTGTATGGGAGGTTGGCGTGGCTCTTATCCGATGTTGACCATTTTCAATACCGTCCCAAAATTTGGAGGCGATCGGTTAAGTATTTCTCAAGATAAACGAAAATAATATAAAATTGGCGGCCATTTTGTATGGGAGGTTGGCGTGGCTCTTATCCGATGTTGCCCATTTTCAATACCGTCCCAAAATTTGGAGGCGATCGGTTAAGTATTTCTCAAGATAAACGAAAATAATATAAAATTGGCGGTCATTTTCCGATGTTGCCCATTTTCAATACCGTCCAATCATTCGCCGAAACAAGAGGAATCCCAAAATTTGGAGTCGATAGCTCAAAAGCTACGACAGTTATCGTGCGAAATGGCAGACAGACGGACATGGACTAATGGACTCAGGAGGTGATACTGATCAAGAATATATATACTTTTCCATACCGGACACGCCTCCTTATGGGCGTTACAAACGTTGTGACAAAGTTAGTATACCCTGCCACAGTGAGTGTGGGGGTATAAAAATGTTTTAATTGAAAATATTTTATTCAGATCGATAAAAATTGTTTGTTATTGACAAAAATCTTGTAAATTTTTGTGTGTTTGCAGCACTAAATCTACAAAAGTGGGTTTTTTAAATTTACCAATTAGATTGAAAGTAAACGCACTGCAGTATTTTTGTGGAAAAGAGTCGAAAATATCTTAAACAATGCATAAAAAATGCATTTTTGAATCCCGAGATTCCGTACTCAAAATCCCGGGTTTCCGGGATTGAGAAAACTTCCGGGTTCCCGGGATTGAATGCCTTAGTAGGTACATTGGATTGTGAGGGATTTGTTGAGATTTTTCTTAAATCCTGTTTTAGGGGGAAAGTATCAGCTTTGGGAATAGCCTTGCTTTTGAAGGATTTGTAGATGGGACAGCCTCTATAGTTTGCTGTATGGTTGCCACCGCAATTGCTGCATTTTTTAACATTCGTATCCTCTTTAGTTTTTTTGCACAAGTTTGTGGAATGGAGATCGCCACATATAACTTCGTTAATTAACTATTAACTAATTAACTAGTTAATGCCCAGCTTTGAATATACATAAAGAATTTACATAGAAGGTTCTGGAAAAATTCCATATTAATAAAGAAATAAGGAGAAGCTTGCAGAAACCTTGAATTTCACAACGACGCTTCTCCATTTCATCATCTTCTTTGTCTTTGGTGAAGAACATAGAATTGGTGTTGTCAGCAACTTAATACTTATGAATACCACTGTAGCTAGAAGCTAAGTTTTAGTCGTCAGCAGATTATAATACTGAGTTTTCGTAAAATAATGTTTGTATTAAACGAATTAAATCGGATTTTTTTAAAAACCCGAAAATACCCAGGAATACAAAATTTTTGCTTGGGAAAAATGCAACATGCAAATGTGCGATTTAAACTGTTTTAAGAATTGATCCAGAACAAATGGGAGACACGAGTACTCTTTTTTAACCCCCTCTAACAGAACCTATTAGTCCCGATCATGTGCATTACCAAAAGTTGATATTTGTCGAACGGTGTTATACAACATTTTGTACGATTTCATCAAAATTACAGTACATAACCTTATTTTAAAATTGGAATTTGATAATTTGAAATTTTTATGAACAAGTCGTTTTAATTCAAATATGAAATAAATATTTAAGAATTGGAGGCATCGGAACAAATCCAAAATTGTTTTATTACACGAAAAAATGGTCCACACTGGGTGGTCTTAGATTTTAAATGCATTTTTTGATTTGAAATCAAATCAAAAAATGATTGGAGTTTGATACTTTTTATAATTTTCGGATCAAAAGACTAATAAAGGCCTGTACTAAATTTTTGCTTTTATCGTAGTATATAAGGTTTTTTTCAATTTTTGAATGGAAAATGGTGAAAAATACATGAAACTCATCATCATTTGTCCATTTTAAACTTTTGGGGATTTTTTTTAGCTGTTTTTGTTTTATCAATATATTTTTACCCATCAATTTAAAAAACATTTATCTGCAATTTGGTTTGGTAATGCGAAATAATTTCGGGGGGGGGGGGGTTCAAACCCCCAAACCCCCAGCATCACCTCCTGAGTCGATTAGACCTTGTCCGTCTGTCTGTTATTTCGCACGATAACTGTCGTAGCTTTTGAGCTATCGACTCCAAATTTTGGGATTCCTCTTGTTTTGGCGAATGATGGGACGGTATTGAAAATTGGCACCATCGGATGAACCACGCCTACCTCCCATACAAAATGGCCGCCAAATTTGTATTATTTTCGTTTATCTTGAAAAATACTGAACCGATTTGGATGCGGTTTTTTGCATTGGGTTGGAAATGAGGTCGGGAAGGAAATGGAACCGGAACGAAATGGAATTGGACCGGAACAAAATGGAATTGGAACAAAATTTTTAAATGGATCAGGAAACTAAAATTATCGATAAATATTGGAAAATTATCGATAAATATTGCAAAATTATCGATAAAATATATATAAATTATCGAAAAATTATCGATAAAAAATCGATAAATTATCGAAATATTATCGATAAACTATCGAAAAATTATCGATAAGTTATCGATAAATTATCTAAAAATTATCGATAAATTATAGATAAATTATCGATAAATTATCAATAAAAAATCGAAAAATTATCGATAAAAAATCCATAAATTATCGATAATAAATCGAAAAATTATCGATAAATTATCGAAAAATTACCGATAAATTATCGATAAACTATCGATAAATATCGAAAAATAGTAGCCTAGTAGGAAGATGTCCGACTGCCACCCGGGAACTCCGGGTTCAAATCCCAGTACGACCGTCGCTTTTTTTTTAATTTAAAAAAAAGAAGAATTTTCTCTGTAATTTCTATTTTTTTCTTTAAATTTTTCTTTCAGCTCAATAAGTTTCACTTTTATGAACGATTCTTCTCAACTTCAAAATCGCCCTGGTCAAGGCTTGAAACTGCGTGCTTCTGGTTGATAGTCCGACATCTTATCGATCGCGCCAATGATGACATTCATGCGGGCATGGCAATAAATGAATAACCTAAATCTGTTGAGCAGGTTCAGTTCTCTACTATCAGAGTAACCAGAGTTGCCAGCTGATGGAACTTTCCGTGGTTTCCCGGGGAATATCCCATCAAAATGATAAATGGGCAAGGAATTCATGAAAATGTGGGAAAACTTTAATAAATACGTACATGATTTAGTTGCAGTTGAACAAAATGGAGACGAATTTACCAAAAACCTGGCAACACTGTTTGTATCAGAAGAACAGAAAACCTATCTCTTATCTGTTAAACATGTCTGTTACACACTCTGCGGTTCATAACATCATTTTGATGGTTTTTAAATCTGTTGACATTTGGACTAGTTGGTTGAAAGGTCATGTTACTACCCGGGATGCCTGGGTTCAAATCTCGCTGACTGCTAAATTTTTTATTTTTTTAATAGTGTACTGAATTGACAGTTTTTTTTAACAGTTCGAGAAGTTGAAAAAAAGTTTAATTCTACAGCAAAAACTGTTAAATCAAACAAAATTACTTTAAAACAACAGTTATTCTGTTAAAAACAGAATAACAGTGAACGACTGTCATTTCTGCTGCTATCTTTTTTCTCGTTGTAAAGTGTCAAAATCCGTGTACTATTTCCAATGTTTTTAATTTTTGTATGGGGAAAAAGAAGTGCATTCCGCGCCGACTTTTCTTTATCTGATTGGCTCCAAACTTCACATAAGTCATTTTTATATACAAAGGAACCGGTCCAATGTGCATATATCGCTTATTCCCTGCAATAAAGACTCAAATCAAAATTCGGGTTTTCGGAGTTATGAATGCCACTAGGATCCTCAGATATTTATCGGCATGCTGTCAAAAGGCAGAATTCAAATCTTTTATTTTTGATGTATTTTAACCTTTTTTAAAAACATTCCCAGTGCTGCAATTCATATAAAAAACTGAAATTTTTAATTTCAAATTATGATTTCCAAAGAATATGATTTTTTTAGTTCTGTCTTTATTGCAGGGAATGAGCGATATATCGAGTTGCTAACATTTTCATATACTTCTTGTTGGTTTTGCTTCACCTAACCATGTTATCTGGAGGATAAAATACAAATGTCTGGAGTAGGGATTGGAATCCCGGCTTTATTTCAGTTCCGACTGTTTCATGTACAATTGGCATATTTTAAGTATGTGAAAAGATGCAGCAGAGATTCTTTTGTAATATGATTTTCGACCACTTGCGAGATATTGGCGATTAATGGCCAGTATTATGTTAATTTGTTTTGAAGTTGAAAAATCCACTTTATATTAAAAAAAAGAAGGAAACTGCGATTTTTTGTTTACCTCACGAAAATGCGCAGTTGCATAAAAGAACTGTCAAATTTCATATATTTTGACTGCTCATCTGCACAACTGAATCGTTTCCGAGGGGTTTCCCACTTTAAATGAATCGCCCTATTGATTCCTCCACTGCAGTCTTGAAAGTGCTGCTGTATTGCGACGGTACATATTTTCGTACAATAAAACACCAACTCGCGATTTTATTGACAATGATTTCAATAACAGACTAATTGCATTATCCATGATCTCATTTCACTGGGATGCTACGATTGATCCTCCAAAAGGTTATCAATATAATAACTGTGGTCAAAACTAGAATCAAAAATATGCTTTTATGCATTTATTTAATGATAAATTTTAGCTTCTGATATTCAATACTTAAATAAAATATTTTATTTACAGAAAGAGTCTGCGCGTTTTTAAATTATACCCCTTGGCGGGTCTATACATGGGTAGGGCAGTTTCGCCGTTTTTGGCTTTTTTTGAAATTCATTGGAAAAGGAGTGGAAATCTTTTAGATATATGCTTTCAGACGTTAAAATATTAAAGTTAATAAGTATTAGTTTCCAACTGTAAAAGAATTTGTAAGAAACGATATTTGGTTAATTTTTTAAAAAACTTTGAAAAAAAACGTGGTGAGTGCGCCTCTTCTACCCTACCCACATATACGATTCAAAATTAAAATTTACTACTTACACTGAAAAAAAAGTGTACTCCAGTTAAGGAAAAATGCCTTAATCCAAAGAAAAAAGGGGAATGAAACAGCACTAAAGTCATGATAGCTTTGAAATTAGGGAACACTTTTACTTAAGATGAGTATATATTTTGACTTTAAATTTAATACTTATTTCTTTCATAACAGGAATATTTCTTTGAATTTAGTAAAAAGTTCTTTAATTCTAAGAAGTTTTTCTTCGTTTTTAAGACAAAAATTTCTCAAAAAAATTTTTTTTTATTGTATTTGTTCATTTTTTTATATTTTCTTTTTATTTTTATTTTATATTTTTTAAAATCATATTTCATTTTATTAACTTCAATTAAATTTACAATTTATAGTGATAACAAATATGTACTTACGATTTCACTTCGGTGGGATTCGAACCTGCGACCTTTGGCGTTATGACAAGACCAATCAACAGACTGTGCTATAGACAGCATAATTGCGTTGGCGTCTAATTTTCACTACGTTTCACACCAGCGGCGGCCGTGGTGCAGTGGCTAGGACCTTTGCTTCCCGATCAAAAGGTATCAGGTTCGACTCTCGCCTGGGACAAGCAGAAATTTATATTCATGCCAAATATTTTTTTTTATTTATATCAATTCTATTTCTAGAAATTTCTAAAAATTTTGGAAAACTACATTAGACGTATACAAAACAATTTTTTTTCCTTGTATTAAAAACAATCTTCTTTAAATAAAGTAAAAATTTACTAAAATTAGTAAAATCAGCAGCTGCTGTGGTGCAGTGGTTAAGACCTCCGCTTCACTATCAAAAGGTATCGGGTTCAACTCCCGCACGGGTATTCAAAAATTTATATTTATGCGAAATATTTGTTTTTTATTTTTATTCTATTTTTAGCAATTTCTATTTTGAAATACTCACTTTTTAAAAAAAACCTGAATCTTACTTTCAATTTATAAAAATATCTTTCTTAAAAACAAAGATTTTTACTAAAAGTAAGTACAATTTTCTTTGAATTTAAAATAGGAAAATATTTATAAAAATTGAGGAATAAATACTAGAATTGAGGACACGTATACTAAAAAAAATATTTTTTCCATATATTAAAAACGAATTTCTTTAAATAAAGTTCAAATTTACTCACAATTAGTAAAATCAGCTGTCTTTAAAATAAAGAAAAATGTAAATTTGTTTTAAAGAGGCGGTGATTTCCGTTTTAAGGTACTTTTACTTAAATTCAAGAATAATTCCTTAAAATTAGGAAAAATTCCTTAAATTAAGGAAAAAATTTGTCCTTTAATCAAGCACCAAATTTACTTGGTTTTAAAGCTGTCTTTTTTTTCAGTGTAGGTTTCTTTAGGCGTTTTAAATTTGAAACTCCAAAGTATCTAACTGGCATACAAATTAAGCGGATAATAAGTATAACACAAAATTTTAGACCCTAGGGACTAATGTTCCGATCCTTCCTCAAGAAATTGAAAAATTTGGATTATTTAGGTTATTTAGATTGTTTTCGATAAAGATATTCAAAATTGTTTTAATATTTCGGTTAAAAAAGTGGTAGGTCTCATACTAATTTATTTTTTATTCCTAGCATTTATGTTGGTAACTTTTTGAATGCAATGTGACGAAAAAGATGCTTCAAACTAACAAACCTAATATTTAAAAGTTTTTATTTTAATTCTGACGAATAATATAAATGGGTTGTCTTACTGAGTCGATACATTCAACTGTTATATGATAAAATCCCAGAAATAAAAAAAGAGCACGTCCCTTTATTAAATTCCGCACAACTGCTTCAGTAACGGTAGCGCTTGCCTTACGCAAGTTTTTTTGAAATTGTTTCACGTCTAAGTTAAGCCGGTACACACAAAAAAATAATCGCTTGGCGCGAGGTTGTGGTAACAAATATTCGTCTGCAGCTCTAGTTTTCGCTTGAGAGAGACCCAAATTCGCTTGTAATACCAGAAGAAACGCTAAAATGTTCAATTCGGATATAACAACAGAATAGTAGATTGAAGCAGACAGAACATTTCAAATAAAAAAGCTACCACAACCGAATCCACACTCGCGTGTAGCAACTGAATTCGCTTGTGAACCGTGACAACTAACAGTGATGCCATGTAGGAAGCAAAATACCAGTGTTGCAAATCAATTTTTATTTTAACATTTGTGTATTTATTTATTGATTTCTTCCTTTTAATCTAAGTTTCTTTTATCAAAATTCACAAAAATAAACATTTGACCAGCCATTACAAAGGCTGCAAACTAATTCAGAAAATTAGTTGAATTCTTAAGCCCATGTCACACAGGCGTTCATTGACCCCTATTTATTTGAATTTTTACTCTGTTTTACGCTGTTTTAATTTTTTGATGCGTGCCACACGCAAACATATTTGACGCCAGGTCAATCTGACACCTTTTATCTTTATGTCATAAAAGACATGCGATGTATAGTATGCGAGAATTTTGCATATGTAGATGAGGGTAATGGAAGTTTTTTTTGACAATTTCGGGGCCATAGAGATTATTTTAATCAATATGTACAAACATTTTCTTTTTTTTCGATGAAGATCGATATGTTTTAAATTGATTCATAAAATATTTCATTAAAACATTCATTTGTAATAGCGTCCTTTAATTACATTACGTATTTCTTTAACAAATTTAGCATTTAAAATAACACTCTTTTGACTGATAACCCCACCTTAAAGCTGGCGTCGAAAAAAACCTGAAAAAATATTCACTCGCTCTTTCAATTAATGTTCATTTTTAATTTTGTCAAACCACAAAAATTTTAATTTGGCAAACAACAAAAATTTGTCAGCACCCGGCGTCAATTGACGCTGGCATCCCCTTTAGTATATCACCCATCACTATTATGCATCAAATTTTGTCCATCACTATTATGCATCCATCTTGTTTATCTTTTACGCATCTAGAAAATATTTTTAAAACCTAATTATGATTAAACTATAATGAATTGCAAACAAAAAGAAGTGTTTTATGCTTCGAAAAATTGTGCGGAATAGTTTCTATTTTGTTAATTTCCGAAAAACACGTATTTCAACATTTAAAATTTTTTGCGAATTGAATGAAATAATTAAATATTGCGTTTTATGAAAGCGCGGTAATTGTGGATATAAAACACCATATGTATTTGCAGTAAAAAGTTTGTTGCCCATCAAATTCGTTTAAGAATTGAGAATTATTTCGCATTAAAAGTCTTGTGTTTATAAATGAAATTAAATTATAAAATTATTTCTCTAGTTTTACAAGACAACATCAAACACATTTGCTTTCTTTTTCTTACATTCTTTTTCGTAATACTTTATTTTATATTTTTTTTTTCATTTGCACAATATAAGTAAATTGTTGTCTCGCTCTTACACGTTAGCATTATTTTTGACATTCTTTTTGTAGTATCAGAGAGATGTTGCTGCGTCAGACAGTAGATGTTGGGACAACAGATAGAAGATGCTGCAACATCTGAAAGTAGATGTTGTGACAGCCGCTAGCATTCGGTTGGCCGAAAATTCTGCTGCCCCAACAGTTTTTGTTTTCTGGGTGTATGATTCTTCATTTTAAATACATTGTGCCAAATGGTTTTTGATTGTGAAAAAATAAAATTAAAAAGATTTTTCATTCAATAAATATGTTAGGTATCTTGAAATCAGCAGCTGCATTTATAAATTATTTGCAGCCGCACACATCATTTTCAAGTCTTGAATTGAATAATTAACAGAATTTTTAATCAATTTAAAATTAACGAAAAATTAAGTATCATATCGAGGACTTATATTCAATACTCTCTATCAGCAAAAACAAAATTGTTCAGGAGAGCGAAAAAACTTTTTTATTCGCTAATGGTAGAAGTAATCAACCAACTCATCTTCTACGATATTAATTTAAAATTACTTCTAATTGATTCATGCAAACAAATTTTGTAAACAAAAGTTGTAAACAAAATTTGTACGTAATCAATTGCAATACGACGTAAGGAATTACTAGCATCTGCATTTTGCTGCTTATTGATGTGATCGTACATTTTAGCATATGTATTACCAGATGAATATTTTTATTGTATTTTATTCTATTTCTTTTGTTGCGTTTAACCTCATCAAATTCAAAATCTGATGTGACTTGCCAGTTCTTACATTTGTTCAAATATGAATGTTTATGTCTAATTTGAATGACATACTCAGTTTTTCGTCATCTCGTGAGGATTTTTTTTTGGCACAGTGAAAAAAGTAAAATGACTGTGTGATTTTTCTTATTGGAACGTGTTAAGTGTTGTATATAAATACAACAAATGTAAATAACCAACAACTTTGGTAATAAATCTTTGTTAAATTTGAGCTACAGCCAAAAAGCCGAAGCACCCAAAAATCGAAAAATATTTTTTTTTGTATGCTGATAGACACTATTGCATTCATAAAAAAAACATCGTTGCTAATAGGCAAATACAAAAGCGTGAAAAAAATAGCTTTGCGTTACTTTTTGGTCTGAAATTAATATCATAGATGCACCTGTGATCAGGGCATCAAAAACTCATTTCGCTCAAAATTGCTGATAGACAGTTTTGAATATAAGCTTTAAAATATAAAATTGTTAGATAGCTTGCCTTACGCAAGTTCTTTTGAAATTGTTTCATCATTTAGTGGGCTCTCATATTTTGCGTCATTTTACGTTATTTCTATTCTATCAAAGCCAGTGTGGAACGGGAGTGGCTTGTAGTCAGGGTTCGAAAACAAACTTTACTGAACTTTTCATTTTCTATGGATCGTGCATTCGCGGCGGATTTACAATTTTCAATTTTTTTTTGCCGATTTGTTCTTTGCACTTTTTCTTCATTCGTAAAGTACACATACCAGCGATTCAGCGGGCCAATAAATTTCTCTCGTTTTCAAATATTTAAACATTACTTTTGCATTCAATAGTTTTGATCGCAGACAAAAAAAAACGAAATTTTTTTTCGTTTTGTGCATTTGCCAAGCTTGATTTTTTTTTGGAAAATTTTGTGATATTTGTAGTTTAGAGCGTTACACTGAATGTTTTACACTGAATGTTTTAAAATTAAACGGAAATGTTTTAAAATTGAACGATTTTGTTTTTAAAATAGAGCTTTGTACAGATTTGTAAAATTTTAAAACACGTGTGCTTAAAACAAAATTTAAAACGCAAATGTTCAATTGTAAAACATTTTTTTCAAAATAAGAAAACATTTTTTTTGTTTGCAATTATTTTATTTGTTTATATTTAGTTAACTTTTTATTTTCTCAAATTCGAGACCGGGATTCGAACCCACGCCTACGGAGTTTGGATGGCGCGCTAAACGCTCAACAGGTTGGTCTACTGTTAACATTATTTAACAGATATATACATATGTTGTACTAAAAGCATACTTTGAATTTTTTTTAAAAACGACCTAAACTATACTTTGATTTTTTTTAAACATACTATGATTTTTTGAAAAAGAAAATAACAACAGTATTATCAATTTCAAACGACTAACGAAAGAGCCAGACGATTGAAATTGAAAATATTTGGTTTAAAAATGAAAACATAATTGTACTAGAGAAAAAACTGTTTTAAAATGCAATTTTGAAAACCAAAAACATTTTTTTTTCTTAATAAAAAATGTTTTAAAATTAAAAATTTGCGTTTTAAAATTTGTTTTAGCACACGTGTTTTAAAATTTAACAAATATGTACAAAGCTCTATTTTAAAAACAAAATCGTTCAATTTTAAAACATTTTCGTTTAATTTTAAAACATTTTCCTCTCAGTCTATTTTTTTGTTCAAAATTTGCGTGTACACTTGTGTGCCAGACGTACTTTTTTAAACAGTACATGTACTGTTTTTTATAAATATACTGTTTTTTGTACTGTTTTTGACAAATTTTTTGCTTGAGTCATTCTGAAAACATCTAGCTAAATATTATTAAAAATAGTGATATGGATTTACTTTTTGATGCATCTGTTTCGGTAAAACCTTTTTCTGAAATCGTACAAAAAGAAAAACCAGTTGAAGAGTTTCATTTCCGAACATTGAGAACGTATGCAACTTCATTTTTTCCATAGTGCATTCAAATGTCGCCACTGAAAAAATATTCAGTCTCATATTTTCAAATGACAAGAAATTTGATCATTTTCATACAAAGTTTTCATCAAAATTCAGGGAAGGCATTAGTTTGACGTTTTCAACAATACCAATATCTACATAATCAAATTTGAGGAAAATATAAATATATAAGCATTTATGGTATACGATTTGAAATGACACGCACTGTAAAAAAAATTAAGAGAAAACATACAAACATTTTATTTTGACTGGCTAGAAAGCGAGAAAAGAGTTGCATTTTTGAGTACTTTGGACAGAAAATATTCCCAACCCGCAAATGTTGAAAAAAATTAAATGGCTGCCCAGGGTAAATGAAAATTTTAACAGTATTTTCAGGCGGCTTTTTCTCGGTAGTGTAATCGGGCACTATGTGAGTTTTTTGTTTTTTTATCGGAATGAAAAAAGTGTACTGTTTTTTTTCAAATTGTACTGTTTTTTAACTCAATGTACTGTTTTTCCCTATTTAAAATCTGGCAACCCTAGTTGCACTGCTTTGTTTTGTTTTTTGTCCTGCTTCACTTTCTGTGTGTGTATTGTTGTTAAGTCCCCAGCCAATAATTTTATCGTTAAAGAGCTCGTAAACGAAGATTTTTTCGATCGCAAAGCGGATTAAACCATTGTAGGCGACACACGATAACGATACGTATACGAGTCCGACTTCGTTCTTAATTTTGCATCGAAACGAGTTATCGTTATCGAGCACAAAAGTGCTTTTTAACGAATTCGTTAACGATCTCGTAAACGATCATCATTACGATACTTTTAACAAAACCTAAAAAATAATATTTTTTTTTAAACTTGGAATTTTTTTTACTTTATTTTTATTTGCCGACTTTTCTTTAGAATCATTTGTAATAACTTTTTCACATAGTTGGACCCGGGATTGAACTCACGTCCTCCGGATTTTAAAGTATGTGCCGAGCGCTTAACACATTCGCTGTACTCAGCCATTATTGAACAAGCGCTTAAAAGTATAACTTAACAAACATTTTAAAATTGTTTTCCTAACAGTTTGAAAAACACTGATTCTAAAAATAGAAATGATCTTGCTGAGAAATCGTTATACAACTTTTTCTAACAGTTTGAAAACCATTGGATCTAAAAATAGTTTTTCAAAACGATAATTTCGTTCGTTAATGTACTCGTAAACGAAGTCGTTAAAGAATTCTTTAACTAAGTCGTTAACGATTTCAATTACGAAGTCGTAAACGATATTTTATCGATAAAATTACGACTATCGTAATATACGAGTGAATGTCGGACTTTTCTCGAATATTTTTGATCGAGACAAGTTCGTAAAATACGATCTTCGTAAAAAGTTCGTTCAATTATTGGCTGGGTCTTGGTGGGATGCGAGAGCTCGAAGGCACATGCTGCCAAATCAATTCAAATTATGATAATGTACAAAGCTGCGTGTTGCGTTCAATTTCGAAATTTTCAAAAAACCAACACTCACATTTTATATTATCGATATTGGTATCATTGGAAAGGTCTAATCAATACCTTTCGAACCCTAACCAGTTATGTATCTTTAGCGCAAGTTTAATCTACAATAATCTACTTTTTAACACTTTTTCCCTGGTGGTTACAAAATATTTTTTATGCAGGAAGTTGCGCTTTTAGTTATTTACATAACTTCCCTATCGGAACTGTTGAGACAATTGACTG
This sequence comes from Heteromyza rotundicornis, assembly GCA_951394025.1. Classification (NCBI taxonomy): domain Eukaryota; kingdom Metazoa; phylum Arthropoda; class Insecta; order Diptera; family Heleomyzidae; genus Heteromyza; species Heteromyza rotundicornis. The sequence goes on along the minus strand of OX596010.1, from coordinate 59,082,172 downwards.
GAAGAGAGTATTCGTGAAACTAAATTTTTTGAAACTAGTTTGAAAAATTGTTAATGGGTGGGTTTTAGACTAGCCCAATTAAAATGGTAAATCAGATCAATTGTTATTTAAAATTGGACCAGTTTCAATGAATTGGAAATGAGACTATTCTAACATAGGTCCAAATTTGGGTTTATTGAGGTCAATTTTCCGGATTGTGGTCCAATTGTAGTTTAAAATTGGACCAGTTTCAATGAATTAAATATTTTAAAATAGGTCAAACATGTGAAATAACTATAATTTTGTCTTTGTGTTTAGGTGGGTCATGCGATACTTGTCAGTTTTACTTTTTTTATTTTCTCATTTTGAGTATTTACAATAATTATTTTTCAATTTCAAAGTGCATGTGTTTCGAAATATCTAAAATGTTTGGAAATGGAACGAGTAAAAGAAATATAAAAAGACTTATAAAAAAGCAAAATATAATATATACAAAAAAATTAACAAGTAATAACAATAATAATACTAATGGTGGCAATAATAACAATAATAAATTAAATAAATAAATGTAGCGGGTACGACCGAGAATGTGCAATTTACATTCAACGAATCTACAAGTACAACAATTGATAAAAAATTAAAGGAGAAATTGGTGGAAATATATTTTAAATATAAACCATCCTGGGAATTTTTTGACGAGTTGCTGAAACTTTTGCGAGACAAAAACTTTATAAAACAAAAAAAATCTAATTTTTTGTACATTTCAACATGTAGGTCAATGCCATACGTCTAATTATAAGGCGTAATGTTGCGAAAAATTTTAATTTGCTTATTGCCGAAGATCTTTTGATGGATTTCAATTTGAACGGAACAAGAAGAGCCTTAAAAATATGTAAAATTTTTACAAATTGATAAAAGGTATGTCGTTGAATACCAAATTATGTGTTAGGTTTTTCGTATCCAACGAAGTTTTTTTTCTGATTGTTAATCGGTTTAAGGGTTCTATTTTTTCATACACTTCCACATAAGCTAAAGAGAAATTTGGAGCATAGATAGAACTCCTGTGACAATGCATTCTATTAAATTATGGGGTCAAACAGTGGCGTAGGAGGCCGCAAACCCCTTTTTCTTACACATGGCATAACTTCCTATTCCTCCAAGCTACAATGATTAAATTTGGTAGGTGGGATCTTATTGACAAACTAAAATTGTATACCTTTTGAGGGGTGAGTGGGGTAAAGGGGAGGGGGATGGAGCCTTTTTAAAGTCCGGGATGAGCTAACTTTATTATTTTTAAGCTACAGCGCCCAAATTTGGTACTTGGGTTCGCATTCGAGAAAAAAGTGTTAAAAAAAGGAATAAAAAAGGGGGGGGGGGGAGAAAAAGGACAAAAAAAGGGAAAAAATTAAATGAAAAAACGGAAGAAAAAAAGTGAAAAAAGGGGAAATTAAAGGTAAAAAATTGGTAGTTTGTTCCTGATGTCATTGCAGATTATGAAGTGGCCAAAAACCCTTAATTTTAAATCGAAATTACTGAAATTAATTTAGGGGAAATGTATTTTCTGCTTTTTAGTCGGTTTCGACAATTTCGATTATTTTGAAATCCGAACCAAGTGCACTGGGCTTTTAGAAAAAATCTAACGTTAGTTCTCAACTTCAGCTCAAGTAGCGGTCTATAGTATTCCCAACTTAAAAGGACATGGAATTACCCATTTATAATAACATACAAATATAACGAATTTTAGTTAAAGCTTTGCACAGTAGAAAAGGATATTTGATTACCTTTTCAATGAGCTCATAAGTGTATTTCTATCTCATATGGTTGAAAAAAAATCCACAAAAACCAAAAACAAAAATTTGTATCAATAAAAAATTTTACCAATTTTAAAAATGAAATAAGTGTTGAATTGGCCATAAGTGCACATAAAATTTTGCTCATATTTTTTGGTCCCCAATCGATTTCTAACTTATGGACCATCTCGACTATTGCACCGTGGATAATATTAATGTTAATTTTAAATTACAATATTATTTTAACTACAGTGGCTTTTAGCTTATTTCGTGCACCCTAAATGTGTATATATTTATGGTTTTCGCCAGGGACGTAACCATGAAAAAATTTCGGGGTGTTTTCATAAAAATTTGTTAAGAATTCTGAAGAAAAAAAACCGTAAAATACAAACAAAATCAAAATCAACAACAACATCGTTTTTCTTTCATTCAAAATAAATCTTTCAAAATTTCATTACAAAAAATTAAAAAAAGAATTTTGCAAAGAAAACCCGAAGGAAAGTTTATGAAAAAAGATTCATTCTTGAATCGACGCATTGTGTTCATACATTTTTGGTTTTATTGCATTTCTAATTACTAAAGAACATTTCTTTAAAACTAAACCGCTGTATTTACCTATTGTTTTTCAAATAAACCTCAAACTGGATTGAAATATATTATTGAAATACATGTCTTTTTGGATTGGAGAACGACAGTTGATATTTAATTGAGAAAAATCTTTTTCGAATGATTTGGCGTCATATTCTTTTTTGGTACACCAACGTTTTCAATTAAAAAATACATACTGAAATTTCTCTTCAGCTCTGTTAAATTTAATTTGTTTGTATTTTTATATAGATTTAGGGGGGTTCGACACGGAAGTTTTTACACGGAAGTTTTTATAAAATAAAATATCAAGGAGATACTTAAATTCTGTTATATTTCATAACAATTCCATACATTTTTCCAAAGCTGGGCATAGTTAATCGAGAATTTAACTTCGTTAACCCAGTAATAGTTTGTCGCGGCATAAATTCGCGACAGAATTTTGTGTGTTGTTGTTATTGTTTTGTTCTTGTTTTTGTGTTTTCCCTTTGTTCGGGGCGACGGATGAACAAAGCCGAGGAGAAAAACACATTGGCACAGACCGAAAGCCACTTTTTAATATATTACTAGTAAATTTGCTCGTGCCATGCACGGGAAAAAACACACTAATTTGAAAAAATTAAATGTTTACACCCAGAAAACAAAAACTGTTGGGGCAGCAGAATTTTCGGCCAACCGAATGATAGCGGCTGTCACAACATCTACTTTCAGATGTTGCAGCATCTACTATCTGTTGTCCCAACATCTACTGATACTGCAAAAAGAATGTCAAAAATAATGCTTACGTGTAAGAGCGAGACAACAATTTACTTATATTGTGCAAATGAAAAAAAATATATAAAATAAAGTATTACGAAAAAGAATGTAAGAAAAAAAAAGCAAATGTGTTTGATGTTGTCTTGTAAAACTAGAGAAATAATTTTATAATTTAATTTCATTTATAAACACAAGACTTTTAATGCGAAATAATTCTCAATTCTTAAACGAATTTGATGGGCAACAAACTTTTTACTGCAAATACATATGGTGTTTTATATCCACAATTAACGCGCTTTCATAAAACGCAATATTTAATTATTTCATTCAATTCGCAAAAAAATTTAAATGCTGAAATACGTGTTTTTCGGAAGTTAACAAATTGGAAACTATTCCGCACAATTTTTCGAAGCATAAGACACTTCTTTTTGTTTGGAATTCATTATAGTTTAAAAGATAAAAAAGATGGATGCATAATAGTGATGGACAAAATTTGATGCATAATAGTGATGGGTGATATACTAAAGGGGATGCCAGCGTCAATTGACGCCGGGTGCTGACAAATTTTTGTTGTTTGCCAAATTAAAATTTTTGTGGTTTGACAAAATTAAAAATGAACATTAATTGAAAGAGCGAGTGAATATTTTTTCAGGTTTTTTTCGACGCCAGCTTTAAGGTGGGGTTATCAGTCAAAAGAGTGTTATTTTAAATGCTAAATTTGTTAAAGAAATACGTAATGTAATTAAAGGACGCTATTACAAATGAATGTTTTAATGAAATATTTTATGAATCAATTTAAAACATATCGATCTTCATCGAAAAAAAAGAAAATGTTTGTACATATTGATTAAAATAATCTCTATGGCCCCGAAATTGTCAAAAAAAACTTCCATTACCCTCATCTACATATGCAAAATTCTCGCATACTATACATCGCATGTCTTTTATGACATAAAGATAAAAGGTGTCAGATTGACCTGGCGTCAAATATGTTTGCGTGTGGCACGCATCAAAAAATTAAAACAGCGTAAAACAGAGTAAAAATTCAAAAAAAATAGGGGTCAAAGGACGCTTGTGTGGCGTGGGCTTAAGAATTCAACTAATTTTCTGAATTAGTTTGCAGCCTTTGTAATGGCTGGTCAAATGTTTATTTTTGTGAATTTTGATAAAAGAAACTTAGATTAAAAGGAAGAAATCAATAAATAAATACACAAATGTTAAAATAAAAATTGATTTGCAACACTGGTATTTTGCTTCCTACATGGCATCACTGTTAGTTGTCACGGTTCACAAGCGAATTCAGTTGCTACACGCGAGTGTGGATTCGGTTGTGGTAGCTTTTTTATTTGAAATGTTCTGTCTGCTTCAATCTACTATTCTGTTGTTATATCCGAATTGAACATTTTAGCGTTTCTTCTGGTATTACAAGCGAATTTGGGTCTCTCTAAAGCGAAAACTAGAGCTGCAGACGAATATTTGTCACCACAATCTCGCGCCAAGCTATTATTTTTTTGTGTGTACTAAATATATTTTAGATGCAAAAATATTTTCTATGTTTTTAAAATTTAAATGTAATTTATTTTATAGAAATTTGTGAAATATGTAATATTTTATTAAATTTTGTAAAGATGTTTGATGATGTAATTGTGTAAAGTTGAACTGTTACATTAAAAAAGAAATAATTTCAGCTAATGGCGGTTAGGTAGACCAAGCCGTATGGTGAACTCGTTAATTTATATATGCATATAAAAAATCATTTGTGAAATTTTATTAAATTTTGTATAGAATAGAAAGAAATTTTGTTTGATGATGTAATTGTGTAAAGTTGAACTGTTACATTAAAAAAGAATAAAAAAAAAAGGTTAAAAAAAGAAAAAAGAATATCAAGCAATGGATTAAAAAAAAATACGGTTTTGGTTATCGGTTTCGCTCCTTGATTTTGAAAAGGTTTCGGTTGGTTGGAGCGATTGAAAAGTTTTCGGTTTAGGTTTTAAAAGGTTTCTAGATGGCCCAATATTAGGAAATTTTATATCAATTCATAAGGACGCATGTCCGGTATGGATAAGTATATATATTCATGATCAGCATCGAAAACAGATTTAGCCATATCCCCGTCTTTCTGTCACCATACAGGCTGGAATGTTTTTTTTTTGAGACATCGATGTGAAACTTTGGGTTTACGTTTTTATCTCCGAATTGAGATCAAGTTCGAGAATCAACTAAATCGGACGAAAAAAGCTGCCATATAAAACTACGAAAAAATAGCGAAAATTTTCCAAGTCTTTTCAAAAACTATAAAAATGCCTGCGCACACAGAGGCGTTATTCGTGTCGCAAGCGGTTTCGAAATTAATTTTGTCACAAATAATTGTATTTTTGAAAATATAGCGTTTTTTATACAGCCTGTTACAACAGCAATACAATAAACAACAAACACAAAAAGCCAGTTTCAAAACCAATTCGAATCAGTTTGAAAATAAACCTTTTGACTGTTTCCACAGTAGTCTAATAAATAACAAACAAAATAGTCATTTTCAGAACCATTTCAGTCAGACTTTTTGATTGTTTCCATAGCAATATAAAAAATAACAAACAAAATCTACTGCGGTGAATATCGCCTCTGTGTGCGCCGGCCTTATAAAAAGATTAATTGAATATTTAAAAAAAATAGTTCCTATATTTTAAAATATATGAAATAAATAAATGAAATACGATGAATTTTCTCTTAGGAAAAAAAACTTCAAGCCAATTTTGTGTACGAAAACCTTTTGAAAACCGATTAAAAACCCGTAACCTTTTCAATTGGTTTTGGTTGAACCCATTCAATCGGTTACGACGAATCGGTTTCGGTTTAGGTTTCGCTCCCTAAAATGAATCGGTTTCATTCGGTTTCGGTTTCGGTTACGGTTTCGGTTGCCAACCCTGGTATATACACACAAAAAGTAACAAATATACCCTGCAATAAACAACTGACTCCCATTTTACTGGATTTATAGGGTATACAGCTATTTTATAGTTACAATGGGTGAATCAAGCACTTTTAGAGCTGTAGATTGGTTCCAAATCATACACAGGTATTGCAGAGGTAGTGACTTTCAAACAAAACTCTGTGATTTGTGCTTGGCTTTGTTTCGTTTATCTTTTTTTTCAAATCAGTTGTGATTTGTGAAGTAAATGAGAAGGTGGTTTCGTATAAAAATAAAATTAGACAAAATCAAATAAAGTAACAAAAAATATTTAAATACCTTGAATAATATTCTTTTGGAGAAATGATATTCGTTTTGTGTAAAGTGATATATTTTCCTATAATTGAAAATGTTAAAAAAATTTTAATTTTTTAAATAAAATTTAATAATACTGCGAAAAATAAGCAAAAATGTGAAAAAGGATATTGTGAGTGATTTAATGCTAATATAACAGTGCGTACAGTTGTCGCGGTATAAATTCGCGGCACAGTTGTTGTTGTTTTGTTGTATTGTTTGTTTGGTTATGTTTTTTATGTTTCCCTTTTGTTCGGGGCGACGGGCGAACAAAATCGGAGGAACAAAATCACACACGCACTGACCGAATTAACGCACTGCACAATTTTATTGATGGTCACTTTTTTATATAAATATATTTGTTTTGCTTAATTTGTTAAGCAAAACAAATTCGACACTCGCGGGCGAGATGCGGCCGGCGCGCGGAAGAGGAAAACTGAATAGTTCGTTTGAGCTGTCAAAGTTCTCTTGCTTTCTTCTCCTTTCTTTCGCTTTTGCTTTCGTTAAGTTAGCTCAGTGAGCGGCGGCGATCCGATGAGGGTATTGCCAGCCTCGCCATTACAATAGTAAATTGTCAAAACCTGGACTAAAGCTTTTGTACTTTTTGAACCTGTTTGAGGGAGAGGAATTTGATAACATTTATGCTTTCGCCTATACGTACATGAGTGCCGCCAAAATGTATATTTCATTTTGGTGGGTGCAGGGGGGTATATGTAAATTTGCCAAACACACCTAGAAAAATCTGAAGAGATTTTTCGCATATAGGTATGGGTAAAGCCCCGACTGCGGACACCGGTTTCTGCGTAAGCCGCACTCTATGTATGTGGGAAGATAAATGGAAAGTGAGCGTCATAGGCGCTCATATATTCTAATTTCGGTTAGTTCTTTTTGAGCAGGGTAGAAGGAGAGTGGCAAAAGCTTTGGTTGTTTTCTTAAATTTAATTAAATTATTTGTTTCCAAAAGTTGGATAATTTTCTTTTCTTTTTTTAAATTGTGTTTTTTTGTTGAGTGGTGAAGTGGAGCGGTTGCCATCGTCGGACTGTGGCTGGAGGACAAGTGGTCCAAAGGGAGTATTCTTGCGCGCTGGTTTAGTTTTGCCAGCTAGTGTTTATTTTGCTTTATTTTGTTTGTGGCAGTCGGCCATTTAGTGTTTTGAATTTGAGGAATTGAATAGAGTTGGACAGGTTGTGTTCGGTAGTGATTTATTTTGGTGAAGTGTTTCCGTCCAAGTAGTTTGCTTGGGATTTGTTTGGCCGTTTTCCCCCCTCTTCCTTATTCCTTTTTTTTTGTTTGTGTCGTCCCGCATCAGAGCCAAGTTGTTGCTGGACATCGAATTTTATCGAAGTCCAGCTGGTGAATAGATTCTGCAAAGAATCGTGCGAGGGATTTCAGACAGGTTGGTCTGGTCCCGCAAATCGATTGCGTTTAAAGAAATATAATTTTTGGTGTACGAATAATTTCTTTTGGGTGATTTGGTGATTTTGAAAAAGGGTTTGTGTACGGCATTATTTTCCTTGTGTCGGGAAAATTTCCGTTTCTTTTATATATAGTTATATATATACCTATATATATATCTATTGCTGCAGTTTCGGTGTAGTTTTTAAAAGAAGTTTATTTATCAGGTTTTCGTGTGTTCGTGTTGTTCGTTCGTCCGGGGATACCATACCGCGAGGGTCGTCTTAAATCGCACGCTTCGCGACTGTGCTTTTCGGGCAAATAGGGAATTTAATTATCGCGTGGGGATTTTCGATTTTAGTTTGTTTCATAAAAAGTTTTAGTTCAAAATAGCGCGATAAGCTGGCGCCCAACGTTTCGGCCGAGCCGGAAGTGGTTGCAGTCAGGGCTAATTTAGGTAGGTTGCATGTGGGCAACCAGCTGGCTAGGGAAAATAGAGGTAGGCCTCAGAGGCAACGTCCGTCCGAAATTTGTTTGAGTTTTTCTCTTTCAGGTAGAGAATTGGATAATAGGCCATATTTAGGTGTTAAAATTTTTGGAGTGCGTATGTTAGGGCTCTTGGATTCGGGGGCTATTCTTGGTAGGCCAGGCTGGGACACATTAAAGTCCTGGGGGATACGTTTATTGGCGTCTGCGGTCAGCAAGGTTGCGCTTGCTGATGGTGAAGAAGTTCCGGTTAGGGGGGTAGTTTCGGTCCCTTTCGAGGTAGAGGGCAAGTCGGTCCTCGTTGAATGCCTCGTAATACCGGATTTACCCCAATCATTGATTCTTGGAGTAGACTTTTGGTCTAAGGCCGGTGTAGTGCCAGATTTGGCCAAGAATCAGTGGAGGTTTTCCGACCAAGTCGAGGTCTCGTCAGTAGCGGCGATAGTTGATAGGTCTTCGTTGTCAACTAGGGAAAAATCGGTTCTTGAGGAGTTTGTTGCAGATGTTTTTAGGTCTATGCCTGAGGGACTTGGTTGTACACATTTGGTCGAACATCGGATTCGTACAAAGCCAAATGTGGAACCAGTCAAGCAGCGATACTATCCGGTATCGCCCGCTATTCAGAGGCGCATAGATAAGGAAATAGAGGATATGTTAGGAAAGGGTGTGATTGAGATTTCTCACAGCCCTTGGGCATCACCGGTTGTGATGATTAGGAAAAAGGATGGGAGTTATAGGTTTTGTGTCGACTATAGGACACTGAATAAAAATACGGATCGAGATAGTTACCCCCTCCCTTATATTTCGGCTACTTTAGATAAGCTAAAGGACGCCAAATATCTCTCTAGTTTGGATATAAAATCCGCTTATTGGCAGATCCCAGTAGAGAAGGAGTCTAGGGCCTGCACGGCATTTACAGTTCCGGGTAGGGGGCTCTACCAGTTCAAGCGCATGCCTTATGGCCTGCACAATGCGCCTGCAACTTGGCAGAGATTTATAGATGAGGTCCTTGGGGCTGACTTGGAACCCCATGTTTTCGTGTATTTGGACGATATTATTATTGTTACAAATACATTTGATAAGCATGTTGAGATTCTGAAGGAGGTCCTGAGGAGGATTTGTTCGGCAGGGCTTAGATTGAATAGGGAAAAATGTAATTTTTGTCTTTCTTCGCTACGGTACTTAGGTTATGTTGTTGATCGACAGGGCTTGCACGTTGACCCCGAGAAAGTTGAGGCAATGCTGAAAATTCCAGCGCCCAAAAATGTAAGGGAAGTCAGGTCGTTTGTTGGCACCATTTCTTGGTATCGTCGGTTTGTTTCGAATTTCGCAGATTTGGTTAAACCTCTAACTGATCTTCTAAAGAAGAAGAACAGGTTTAGATGGTCGCCGGAGTGTGAGGACAGCTTTTTGAAGGCCAAGGAGCGTCTAGTGACGGCGCCGGTCCTGAGCTGTCCTGATTTCGAACGACCCTTCGTAGTTCAGACTGATGCTTCCGATTTTGGAATAGGTGCCGTTTTGACACAGCAGTTTGATGAAGGGGAGAAGGTCATTTCGTATTTGAGTAGGTCGTTGAGTAGATGCGAGAGGAATTATTCCACTACCGAGAAGGAGTGTTTGGCTGTTTTGTGGGCAGTTGAGAAGTTGAGGCCATACATCGAAGGGGTTAGGTTCACAGTGGTGACCGACCATTATTCGTTGGTATGGCTCAACAATTTGAAAGATCCTTGCGGTAGGTTGGCTAGGTGGGCTTTAAAGCTCCAGCAATACGATTATGAAATCATACATCGTAAGGGGAAAGATCATGTTGTGCCCGACATGCTTTCTAGAGGTGTCCCAGTCGTAGGGGAGGTAGATGGGCGTGTTAGAGACCCATGGGTGGATTCCATGGTTAGGAAAGTGGAGGATAAACCACTCGATTACCCAGCTTGGAGAATTGAAAATGGGGTGTTATATAAACACATAAAGGCAGGGACAAATAGTTTGTTTAGTGCTGGGTACGAGTGGAAGAGAGTTGTGGGCAAGAGTGATAGGCGCAGTATTTTATTCGAGTGTCACGATAATCCATTATCGGGGCACATGGGCGTTAGGAAAACATACGCTAGGGTAATTGAGAAATATTATTGGCCGAAAATGAAGGCAGAGATAGCTAGATATATTAAAGGTTGTCAGGTTTGCCAGAGGGTGAAACCTGACAACAATAAGCCAGCTGGTTGTATGGTAGAGAGGACAAAGAAATTAGAACCTTGGGAAATGATCTGCGTAGATCTGGTGGGACCCTTGGTGAAGTCTAGTCGGGGATTTTGTTATATTTTAACGGTGGTTGACTACTTCACCAAATTCCCATTGTTGTTTCCGTTGCGAAATGCAACGGCAAAGAGTGTTTGCAAGGAGTTGGAAGATAATGTCTTCCTGCTCTTTGGAGTTCCGAGGTCCATTGTATGCGACAATGGGCCACAGTTTCGCAGCAAGGAGCTGCAGAGTTTATGCGCGTCGTATGGTGTGCAGATGCGGTACACTGCAAACTATCATCCGTAGGCCAATCCGGCCGAGCGGATCAACCAAATAATTAAGACCACTTTGAGAGCATATATTTCAGAAAACCATCGGACATGGGATTCTCATCTCTCAAAGGTGGCGTGCTGCATTCGAACATCGCAGCATGAGGTTTTGGGAGCGTCTCCATACTTCGTGAATTTTGGCCGAAATATGGCGGTCAGGGGTGATAGAGATTATAGACGAGTGGGAGACTCAGACCAACCGGACAGTAGTAGTGAGGACCGGGCCAAGTTAATGGCAGACTTGAGGGAAGACATACGGAAGAAGTTAGAAATGGCAAGTGCCAAGACAGCAAAGACTTACAATCTCAGACGTAGAGATGTACAGTATTTACCGCACGAGTTAGTATGGAGACGTAATTTTGTTTTGTCCGATGCTGCAAACTATTTTGCAGCGAAGTTAGCTCCGAAATTTGTTGGACCGTTTAGGGTTAAAAAGAGGGTGTCTCCGTGGACATATGTTTTGGAAGACGAAGACGGACGAGAAAAGGGGACATGGCATGTGCAGGACCTTAGGCCGCACATCGACTCAGGGTGATTTTCTCCGGTTAGATTCGAAAGTTGGCTGGTCTCAGGAGACCAAGCAACTTTCGCGGAGGTGGAGGTGGAGTTGTCGCGGTATGATTCCCGGCACAGTTGTTGTTGTTTTGTTGTATTGTTTGTTTTGTTATGTTTTTTATGTTTCCCTTTTGTTCGGGGCGACGGGCGAACAAAATCGGAGGAACAAAATCACACACGCACTGACCGAATTAACGCACTGCACAATTTTATTGATGGTCACTTTTTTATATAAATATATTTGTTTTGCTTAATTTGTTAAGCAAAACAAATTCGACACTCGCGGGCGAGATGCGGCCGGCGCACGGAAGAGGAAAACTGAATAGTTCGTTTGAGCTGTCAAAGTTCTCTTGCTTTCTTCTCCTTTCTTTCGCTTTTGCTTTCGTTAAGTTAGCTCAGTGAGCGGCGGCGATCCGATGAGGGTATTGCCAGCCTCGCCATTACAATAGTAAATTGTCAAAACCTGGACTAAAGCTTTTGTACTTTTTGAACCTGTTTGAGGGAGAGGAATTTGAGAACATTTATGCTTTCGCCTATACGTACATGAGTGCCGCCAAAATGTATATTTCATTTTGGTGGGTGCAGGGGGGTATATGTAAATTTGCCAAACACACCTAGAAAAATCTGAAGAGATTTTTCGCATATAGGTATGGGTAAAGCCCCGACTGCGGACACTGGTTTCTGCGTAAGCCGCACTCTATGTATGTGGGAAGATAAATGGAAAGTGAGCGTCATAGGCGCTCATATATTCTAATTTCGGTTAGTTCTTTTTGAGCAGGGTAGAAGGAGAGTGGCAAAAGCTTTGGTTGTTTTCTTAAATTTAATTAAATTATTTGTTTCCAAAAGTTGGATAATTTTCTTTTCTTTTTTTAAATTGTGTTTTTTTGTTGAGTGGTGAAGTGGAGCGGTTGCCATCGTCGGACTGTGGCTGGAGGACAAGTGGTCCAAAGGGAGTATTCTTGCGCGCTGGTTTAGTTTTGCCAGCTAGTGTTTATTTTGCTTTATTTTGTTTGTGGCAGTCGGCCATTTAGTGTTTTGAATTTGAGGAATTGAATAGAGTTGGACAGGTTGTGTTCGGTAGTGATTTATTTTGGTGAAGTGTTTCCGTCCAAGTAGTTTGCTTGGGATTTGTTTGGCCGTTTTCCCCCCTCTTCCTTATTCCTTTTTTTTTGTTTGTGTCGTCCCGCATCAGAGCCAAGTTGTTGCTGGACATCGAATTTTATCGAAGTCCAGCTGGTGAATAGATTCTGCAAAGAATCGTGCGAGGGATTTCAGACAGGTTGGTCTGGTCCCGCAAATCGATTGCGTTTAAAGAAATATAATTTTTGGTGTACGAATAATTTCTTTTGGGTGATTTGGTGATTTTGAAAAAGGGTTTGTGTACGGCATTATTTTCCTTGTGTCGGGAAAATTTCCGTTTCTTTTATATATAGTTATATATATACCTATATATATATCTATTGCTGCAGTTTCGGTGTAGTTTTTAAAAGAAGTTTATTTATCAGGTTTTCGTGTGTTCGTGTTGTTCGTTCGTCCGGGGATACCATACCGCGAGGGTCGTCTTAAATCGCACGCTTCGCGACTGTGCTTTTCGGGCAAATAGGGAATTTAATTATCGCGTGGGGATTTTCGATTTTAGTTTGTTTCATAAAAAGTTTTAGTTCAAAATAGCGCGATACAGTATGGTCAAAGAGTGAAGTATATATATATACTTCCAGTCTCCGGCTATCACTCCTTGCTAGCGGACGTCTGTTATATTTTGATCTCTCTCAAGCGTGCGTTAGTTAGTACACAAACAGTTTCACGTGGATTATTTCCAAACTTTTTTTTCCGCATTTTCTTACTTTATACACGTGTTTGCATTGGTCTTTCTTAAATCTTAGTGAATTGCGTAAGCGTTTCAACGATGGCCCCTCCCGGGCCCCCAAACTTAGGGGACAATCGGTTTTCCCTATTGACCGATAGTCCTAAAGCAAAAAAGAAAAGACAATATCAAAAATTGCAAAGTGATTTCCCAGAACTACCAATTATCAACCAACAAAATCCAAAATTTGTTATCATTTCTGCAACTAACCCTGAAAAACCACTTTCCTTATACTCCTGTTTTGCAGTCCACAGAGCACTAAATATGATTAGTGAAGAGATAATCTCAATTTCAAATTTAAGAGACGGTAATCTTCTTCTACTTGCCAAAACCAAGACCGCAGCGGATAAATTTTTAAAAACAAAAGATCTACATGGTATATGTCAAGTTACTTGCAAACTCCATGAACAACTAAATTGTGTCAAAGGTACAATTTTCGCACCATGTCTTAATAATATTAATGAAGAAGAAATAGTTGAGGAACTAAAATCGCAAAATGTAGTTTCTGTCTATAAATTCATGAAATCCATTGATGGCACACCCAAGCCCAGTGGAGTAGTATTGTTAACTTTCGATCTATACAATCTGCCGACAAAAATCGACATATCATGGCATAACCTTAAAATCCGGGAGTATATTCCCAACCCAATGAGATGCAGATCTTGTCAAGTACCTGGTCACACAGTAAAGTATGCAGAAATGCTCCTAGCTGTGTAAACTGCAACCTTCCCCCACATACCCCCCAGAATTGCACACGTACAATGTGCTGATCTGAGGAGCATCCCTCCTCTTCCCAACAATGCAAAAAATTTATACAACAAAAAGACATATTAAAAATCAAAACAAATAAAAAACTAGAGAGTGGACTATCTTCGGCTATACCGAAGTTGAAATACCCCCACACAGTAGGAAGAAGTACCTCGAACATATAAAAATGTGGTCTCAAGACCCTATTTTGAGCTAATTATAGGTGGTTTGGAGCCCGGACCATGTCCAAAATCCATTTCTAAAAATTTCCAATTAAATCCACAAAAAAAAAAATTGGTCTCAAGACCCCATTTAGACCCTTATATATGTGGCTTCGGAACCTCGGACCATGTCAAAAATACGTTTCTAAACATTTCCAATCGAATACAACAATAAAAAATGTTTACCTTTTTTTCGGTGTATGGGAGCCACGCCCAGTTTTTGTCCGATTTGGCTGATTCTCGAACTTGATCTCAGTATTCACGAGAAAAACATGTACCCAAAGTTTCAAGTCGATATCTCCAAAACTGCGACCGCTATCGTGCGGACGGACAGACGGACAGACGGACAGACGGACAGACAGACGGACATCGCGAAATCGACTCAGGAGGTGATACTGATCAAGAATATATATACTTTTCCATACCGGACACGCCTCCTTATGGGCGTTACAAACGTTGTGACAAAGTGAGTATACCCTGCCACAGTGAGTGTGGGGGTATAAAAATGTACAATGCGCGAAGCATACAATCTATATAGACAACAAACTCCCGTTACATCTTCGCCAACAAGCTACTCAGCTGTTGCTTCTTCTCCAAATGTAAAAAACACAAAAGATCAAAATCAAACAGAAATTAATAAAAAAATCAATTCAGAGCAGTCTGCCCATAACCACAACTCCACTTCTCACATCACAGCCAATTCATACTTAAGTCCCCTCTCTCTTTCAGAAAATACTACTCAAACAGTTATTCAACACTCTTATACAATCTCTAATACACCTCTCCCCACATCAACTATGCCTTCTAATATAAACTCATCTACAAATAACAACAACCCATCAACAAGTATTCCAACGGGATCCTCTCTCGAACATTTATTAAATCTCTCAACAGAATTCCCTGATCACACTTTAATGAACACTGACGATATTGACCCAAATGTTAACTATTCTAGTGCATCTGACGACAGCATCATAAATCTTGATGATTGTTGAACATACTTACGTAGTTCAATGATTCTCGACTCTTTTCTTTCTATAAACACACACATATTGTAATTGCTTTCCTTTATTCCAGATGTTTAAAATAATACAATGGAATATGAAAGGTTATTATAATAATTACTCCGAACTATCTCTATTAATAAAAGACATCAACCCTGATATTATATGTATACAAGAAACCCATATTCCTTTCAAAATCCTAAATATTATCACACCTAAACCATATGTTGGATATTTTTCCAATTTAGCCAACAATCTCTCTTCTAAACAAGGTGTAGGTATCCTTGTTAAGCGATATATTCCCCATAAATTAATTTCTTTAAACTCCAATATCTCCTCCCTTGCAATAGAAGTAGATTTAAATTTTAAATTTACAATAATAAATAAGTATATACCACCCAACCAAAATTTCTCTGAAGATGAGATAATCTCATACATTCATCAAATCAACTCGCAGATAATTTTAACTGGTGACTTTAACTCCTGGAGCCCTCTCTGGGGTTCCAGTAAAGCAAACTCAAGGGGCACCAAAATTGAAAATCTGATTCTCTCTGAGAATCTAGTGGTTCTCAATGATGGTTCACCTACACATTTTTCGACGCACAGCACATTTACACATGTAGATCTTACGCTCGTTTCTTCCCAGTTAAGTCCTAGATGCAGTTGGAATGTTTGTGATTGTCTCTATGGGAGCGATCATTACCCTATTTTGACTGAACTAACAATTCAATGTAATTTTGCAATTGAAAGGCCTGTACCGAAATTTATGACTGATCTTGCCGACTGGGTTTTGTACCAAAAAGAATGCAATAATTATTTTCAACCCTGGACGTGTACTTATATCAATCAGGAGGTTGCGAAAATCACCAAAGCTATTAGATAAGCAGCTAACACAGCAATACCACAAAGTAGACCCAGATCCAATAGGAGACATTGGTGGAACAGTGAATTAAATAAACTTAGGCAAGACAAACAAATGTATTGGCACCAATACAAACGCTGCATGACTACGGATACTTTAATAAAATACAAAAAATCTAATGCGTTTTTTAAAAAGTCAATTAAAGAAGCCAAACGTAAAAGTTTAGAAGAATTTACCTCAAAAATCACTCCGCTCTCAACACCGAAAAAAATATGGGCTGATATAAAATCACTAACCGGTGTTCCGCAAACCCCTATTAAATCTTTAAATTACAACCAATCGTTATTAACATCCCCTCAAGAAATAGCTGAAGCTTTCGCAGCTAATTGGTCAGCATATTCATTAGACAACAATTTTACTCCACAGTATTGTACACAAAAGAACGTTACGATTTCAAAACCATATAGACATACCCAGCTATCCCTGTCAGGTAAAAAGCTGGAAACCAATTTTACAACAAAGAATTAGAATTTACTTTACTGCACCTCCAGCATCACGTATCTAACGCTCTTTCAACCAGAAATCATGTATCTATATTAGCGACAGATTTTGAAAGCGCGTTTGATCGTGTGGGGATCCAGCTTGAGGTTTGGGGTGTCGGGCCTGGGGTTTTTAACTTAGTTAAAAACTTTATGACTGGGCGAAAGCTTCAGGTTAGGGTGAATGGAAAATTGTCAAAATGCCACCCACTCAACAATGGCATCCCCCAGGGGTCCCCGTTGTCGGTAGTATTATTCATCATTGCTTTTGAGCATTTAAACAGAATCATTCTTAAGTACAAAAACATTGATTTATCTATATATGCAGATGATGCTATAATATTTACAAAAGAAAAAGATATAACAATTGTAAAAAATACTTTTAAAAAAATTATTTTGGATCTAAAAGAGTGGGGTCTGCACTCAGGTGCAACCCCATCTATTGGTAAATGTAAAATTTTACATATATGCAAAAAACGAAATTGTATCTTTCCCGACTTTTACGTTGATAACTTAAGTATAGAGAGTGTAAACTGTTTAAAAATTCTAGGTATTATTTTTGACAAAAAATTTACATTTAAGGAACATTGTTTATATTTAAGAAAAAACTTAGCTGCCAGGCTGAACATAGTAAAACTAGTAAATTTGCCCGTGCCATGCACGGGAAAAAAACACACTAATTTTAAAAAATTAAATGTTTACTTAATATATTTTAGATGCAAAAATATTTTCTATGTTTTCAAAATTTAAATGTAATTTTTTTTTATAGAAATTTGTGAAATATGTAATTTTTTATTAAATTTTGTAAAGAATAGAAATAAATTTTGTTTGATGATGTAATTGTGTAAAGTTGAACTGTTCCATTAAAAAAGAATTAAAAAAAAAGATTAAAAAAAAAAAAAAGAATATCAAGCAATGGATTCAAAAAAAAAATACGACCGGTGACGGGCTTGAACCCAAGACTGCCGCAGACAAAGCGGAAGCTCTACCCAACTGACCACAGCCAGCTATAAAATAAATTGAGCTAATGGCGATGTAGTTCATCAAGCTGTATGGTGAATGTGTATATACACACAAAAATATAGCTTTGATTTACCATTGCCACCTTTAAGGAAATAATATTACCAAAAGGCTAGCGTTGCCACCTAACAATGTTTTCACCTGTTACGGCTAAACATTATTTCCGATTGTCGATCATTTTTATTGCAAAGTGTTTTATTCATTGGATTTTTTTCAATTTTTATTTTCGTATTATGTATTTTGACGTACTAAAACCGAATCTGAATCTTTTATTGTAGCAAAAATCAGCTTTCCAAGAAATAAATTTTTTTAAGTTTTGATTTCCCCTTTTACAGTTTCTTTAGTGACTTCTAAGAAAGGTGTTCATTTTGTAGTATTTTTTTTCGGGAATTTTAATTTATAAATGATTCACATTTTTATTTGTTTTTATGAAATTTCTCACCTTAAGCAAATATATTTTCGCATTTGCAAGAAACATTTTTGAGTAAGTTTCGCTGCGGTTGCGGTACTTCGCGTTGATGTGTGCGGACCTTAATGTTGTACTGGGAATATATGCAGTGTATAGAAAAGTGTATTATGAAAGTGTAATATGAAAATCTAATACACCACCGTAATAGGTGAAAATAGTGATAGGTGGCAAGAATAGTCTTGTGGCAGTGTTATTTTCTTAAAGGTGGCAGCTTTAGGTCGAAGCTATTTTTTTATATGTGAAATGATTTTTTTGTGTGTGTATATACATGAAAGCGTTTTGCATGCGGCTTGATGAAGTTAATCGATATTAGGTAAAGGCATTGTATGAGCATTAGTGGCTCTGGTGAGAAGGCGCTTAGTTCGCTACTTCATCTTACTTACAATCGCAGCGTTGTGGGTTCGATACCTCACCAGGGCGGCTAACATTTATAAGAAAAAATATATGTGTGGATATATTTGTAAGTGGCTCTGGTTGGTTTAAGGTTAACAACTTAAAAAAATTTTTTAAGTGGAGTTGTAAATTTTGAATCGGTTAGCGTTAGGGACAGACAGACAGACAGAAAGACAGACAGACAGACAGACCTGGACAAATATATTATAGTAAAATACTTGTCATCTAGGCATTCTTTAATCCATGTAAACACATTAATTAACCTAACTAGAGCCTTAATATCTATCTAAAATAGATTACGGACTCCCGATATATGGCTGGACTGCAAACACCAACATCAAACTACTAAACGCACCATACCACACTGCTGTTCGTCGTAGTATAAACGCCTTTCCAACCTCTCCCATAAAATGTACCTTAGCAGAAGCTGGTTTTCCAACCATTATAGATCGGGTAACCTAAGCGACATGGATGCTGATTCCCAAACTTACCTCGATACCTCACCAGGGCGGCTAACATTTATAAGACAAAATATATGTGTGAATATATTTGTAAGTAAGTGGCTCTGGTTCCTTCTCACGACCGCAGCGTCGTGTGGACAAACCACCAGAATGGCTAACATTAAAAAAAAAAGAATGTTAACAACTTAAAAAAATTTTTTAAGTGAAGTTGTAAATTTTGAATTGGATAGTGTTCCGGACAGACAGAAAGACAGAAAGACAGAAAGACAGAAAGACAGAAAGACAGAAAGACAGAAAGACAGAAAGACAGAAAGACAGAAAGACAGAAAGACAGAAAGACAGAAAGACAGAAAGACAGAAAGACAGAAAGACAGAAAGACAGAAAGACAGAAAGACAGAAAGACAGAAAGACAGAAAGACAGAAAGACAGAAAGACAGAAAGACAGACAGACAGACCTGGACAAATATATATATCAATTTTAGAAACCAAGTTTATATTTTAAAGCTTGTATGATACTTAATTTTAAATTGATTAAAAATTATGTTCATTAGTGATGTGTGTGGCTGCAACTAATTTATAAATCAAGCTACCTAACATATTTATTGAATGGAAAATCTTTTTAAATGACTTTTATTTTTTCACAATCAAAAACCATTTGGCAGAATTAGAGATGTCCGTTTTATATTTGTATTTCAAATGAAGAACTTTTAAGAGTGGATATTTTTTTGCGAATATTTGTAATATCGAAAATCTTATAATTATGCTTTATCAAAAATAAAGTGCAACGATATGAAATAAATTATTGTAATTAAACAAAAACTTCTTGTAGTTTATTTTAAAAAAATGTATCCAACTACATTTTGGGTGAGGGCAAAAATTTAAATATAACCCTTTAACCGACTAAAAAGCAGAAAAAAAATTTCCTTTAAATTAATTTCAGCAATTTCGATTTAAAATGAAGGGTTTTTGGCGACTTCAAAATCTGCAAAGATACTTTAACACTTAACACTTAGCACATTGCCGCTGTCATCGGAAGCTTTACAAAAAGTAATTCCAAAAAAGTTAATCAAAAGTTTTGTAATCGATTACATCAAAGTAATTGTAATTTATATGTAATTGATTACAAAAGTAATCAATATCGAACAGATCTGCAATTAAATTTACCCACAATTCCCCGGAACGACTTTAATACATGAACAAAAAATAGCAAGCGTTTTGTGCTTTAGTATGCTAATGTGCTTAACAATGCTCAAACGCATCAAATCTCATTAAAATTTGTTTTTATTTATTATTATATTTTAAACAGTAAGTAATTCAAATACATTGTTTTCACATTGGGGTGTGTGCTTAAAATGAGACAACAATCCTTTCAGTACTAAGCAGTTGGCCATGCGTTGCTAAAGCTAATCTTACTTTAAGGTTTAATTTTATATTAATTTCCAAATAAAAAATCCTTTCTGTTATGAATATTTAAGTAAAAAGTGTTCAATAGTTTCAAGCATTTTAGAAATAGTAATATGACTTCTTCTACTTTACAATTAAACGACAAGTTGCTACCAATGTAAGAAGAATTATGTTATCCTTTGAGATTTTTTACAAATCAAATTCAATGTGAATATAACAACGCCAATAAGTTTTTTACGCTGCTGACAAATGAAGGGCATGAGGGAAAATGGGGTTAATTACATTTTCCAAAAGTTTACAAAAACTACGAAAAACCATGAAAAACCACCAGTTTCGCGAATTAAAAAAATTCAGTAGTAAAGAAAGTGTGAATTGTTATGTCATAGCAAATAAAAGAAATAGAATCCTCCAACGAAAAATGCCAAAAAAAAAACAAATTGACTTAAGCCTTTAAACTATCGAATAAGAAATTACAATATGAAGTTAGTACTTCTTTTCTTCGTCGTCAAGTGCTGTGGCAGAAATGCCTTACCTAAAGTAGAATGTTTCAAAAACTTGGCCCTTTTCACTAAAATATTCACAATAGAAATGTTAACTAGGTACAAAAAAGTAGTGTGGTCTAGAGATCAGTACTGAGTCACTCGTTTTTTGCATACAGCCCATTGTTGTATAAAAACATTTTTGGTTTGGAAAGTAATCATGAAATAACAAATTTTAATATTGTTTGTATAAAATGTTGTATCATTCCTTGACCCACATAAAAATTGTTGAATATTTTAATTGTAATGATTTTAAGATAATTTTAGCTACTTTTTAACATATAATAGGCAAGTGAATTGAACAATTTTATGAATATTAATTAATTTTAGAAACCAAGTTTATATTTTAAAGCTTGTATGATACTTAATTTTAAATTGATTAAAAACTAGAGAGTGGACTATCTTCGGCTATACCGAAGTTGAAATACCCCCACACAGTAGGAAGAAGTACCTCGAACATAAAAAAATGTGGTCTCAAGACCTTATTTTGAGCCAATTATAGGCGGTTTTGGAGCCCGGACCATGTCCAAAATCCATTTCTAAAAATTTCCAATTAAATACACAAAAAAAAAAAATTGGTCTCAAGACCCCATTTAGACCCTTATATATGTGGCTTTGGAACCTCGGACCATGTCAAAAATACGTTTCTAAACATTTCCAATCGAATAAAACAATAAAAAAGACTTGAACAATTTTTACCTTTTTTTTCGGTGTATGGGAGCCACGCCCAGTTTTTGTCCGATTTGGCTGATTCCCGAACTTGATCTCAGTATTCACGAGAAAAACATGTACCCAAAGTTTCAAGTCGATATCTCCAAAACTGCGACCGCTATCGTGCGGACGGACAGACGGACAGACGGACGGACAGACAGACGGACATCGCTAAATCGACTCAGGAGGTGATACTGATCAAGAATATATATACTTTTCCATACCGGACACGCCTCCTTATGGGCGTTACAAACGTTGTGACAAAGTGAATATACCCTGCCACAGTGAGTGTGGGGGTATAATTATGTTCATTAGTCTAAAAAAGGAAATGGATCAAGACTTGAAAATGATGTATGTGGCTGCAACTAATTTATAAATCAAGCTACCTAACATATTTATTGAATGGAAAATCTTTTTAAATGACTTTTATTTTTTCACAATCAAAACCCATTTGGCAGAATTAGAGATGTCCGTTTTATATTTTAATGTATTTCAAATGAAGAATCATACGGGCATAACTTTTAGGAGTGGATATTTTTTTGCGAATATTTGTAATATCGAAAATCTTATAATTATGCTTTATCAAAAATAAAGTGCAATATCAAAACAACGATATGAAATAAATTATGGTAATTAAACAAAAACTTCTTGTAGTTTATTTTAAAAAAATGTATCCAACTACATTTTTGGAGAGGGCAAAAATTTAAATAAAAAAGAGTAAAAAACAATTTTTTTAAAATATAACCCTTTAACCGACTAAAAAGCAGAAAATAAATTTCCTTTAAATTAATTTCAGCAATTTCGATTTAAAATTAAGGGTTTTTGGCGACTTCAAAATCTGCAAAGATATTAGGAGGGAAGTAGCCAAAAACCCTTAATTTTAAATCGAAATTGCTGAAATTAATTTAAAGGAAATTTATTTTCTGCTTTTTAGTCGGTTAAAGGGTTATATTTTAAAAAACTTGTTTTTTACTCTTTTTTATTTTCCCCTTTTTTAAAAAATTTTTCCCCCCTTTTCCCCCCTTTTTCCCCTTTTTTTACTCTTTTTCCCCAATGCTAACCTAAGTAAAAAATTTCAGCCCTGTAGCTTAAAAAATACGAAAGTTAGAACTTTAAATTGGCTCCATCCCGCTCCCCTTTGCCCCCACACCCCCCATTCCAAAGGGTATAAAATTTCATTTTGTCAGTAAGAACCCACCTACCATCGTTGTAGCTTGAAGGAATCAGAAGTTATGCCATGTTTAAAAAAAAGGGGTTTGAGTCCCACGGCCCCCTACGCCTCTGATGGATCCCAAATTGAATAGAATGCATTGTCACCGGAGTTCTATCAGTGTTCCAAATTTCAGCTCTCTAGCTCATGTGGAAGTGTATGAAAAAGCTCGCCGCAGATTGGAGGAGATATATATATATATATATATATATTCCACCCAAAGCAAGTTAATATAAGGGTTATAAAAAAAGTGCTGTACAAAAAGTAAAAAAAAATAATTAAAAATGCGTTTTAGAATCAGAAAAATACGTGCATAAAACCAAAATTATCCATTTTGTGCAATCGCTTCCCCGACAAAAAATATTTACGAAAGAAAAAAAATAAATAAAAACTAGAGAGTGGACTATCTTCGGCTATACCGAAGTTGAAATACCCCCACACAGTAGAAAGAAGTACCTCGAACATAAAAAAATGTGGTCTCAAGACCCTATTTTGAGCCAATTATAGGTGGTTTTGGAGCCCAAACCATGTCCAAAATCCATTTCTAAAAATTTCCAATCAAATCCGAAAAAAAAAAAAAATTGGTCTGAGGACCCCATTTAGACCCTTATATATGTGGCTTCGGAACCTCGGACCATGTCAAAAATACGTTTCTAAACATTTCCAATGGAATACAACAATAAACTAGAGAGTGGACTATCTTCGGCTATTCCGAAGCTGAAATACCCCCACACAGTAGGAAGAAGTACCTCGAACATAAAAAAATGTGGTCTCAAGACCCTATTTTGAGCCAATTATAGGTGGTTTTGGAGCCCAAACCATGTCCAAAATCCATTTCTAAAAATTTCCAATCAAATCCGAAAAAAAAAAAAAATTGGTCTGAGGACCCCATTTAGACCTTTATATATGTGGCTGCGGAACCTCGGACCATGTCAAAAATACGTTTCTAAACATTTGCAATCGAATACAACAATAAAAAATGTTTACCTTTTTTTTCGGTGTATGGGAGCCACGCCCAGTTTTTGTCCGATTTGGCTGATTCTCGAACTTGATCTCAGTATTCACGAGAAAAACATGTAAAAAAAGTTTCAAGTCGATATCTCCAAAACAGCGACCGCTATCGTGCGGACGGACAGACGGACAGACGGACGGACAGACAGACGGACATCGCTAAATCGACTCAGGAGGTGATACTGATCAAGAATATATATACTTTTCCATACCGGACACGCCTCCTTATGGGCGTTACAAACGTTGTGACAAAGTTAGTATACCCTGCCACAGTGAGTGTGGGGGTATAATTATTGCCTTAATTTTTGGCGAATTTTTTGTAGGCCCCTGTTTAATTACCGCACAACTGCTTCAGTAACGGTACTGCTTGCCTTACGAAAGTTTTTTTTCACGTCACTAGCAACGCCACAATTCTTCATCAAGTTTCACTTGACAATAGCTCAATATTTCTCTATTGCACAATGGTCGCTGCCATAGGCCAAAAATAAAAAAATCAAAGTCAAAAGTTTGGACAATAATGTATCATCACTATCTCCTACAAGAACAAGCTTTTCAAAAATATAGTGGATTTTGTTGTATTATAACCGTACTCTTTAAGAATTGATTTTAAAAGAGATGCATGTAATTAATTGGTTCTTGCAGTAAAAGCAGTTTAAAATAAAGAGCAATTTAAAAAAATTTCAAAAAAATATAAATTGATTTCTTTATTATTTAAACCTAATGTTGAAAGTAAAGGTATTAGCTTCATTTTAAAACAATGTTAATATTCTAAACTTGTTGTATACTTTGTATAAAATTATGTTGTGTCAGTACCATTGTTAGAGTTTTCTTGACCATATAACTAAATTTCAACTAGAGTTTTAGTTGTTTTCCCCCCTCTATTGGGATTGTTTTCTTAGTATTAGTCAATGTTTTAAGATTCCTATCTGTTAATATCAGCTGCCCGTTTCTGACCGTGGTTGCGTAATATTCCATAGACCAAAGCAAACTAGTTGCTTTTTTCAGCTTTCTATTACACTGTGTCACAAAATGATACACTCGGCCCGGTACTATGCACAAGTTGTAGGTATTGGAAAACTAAATATAATGGCATACTACGAATTTCCAGTATATCTCCAAATTCTGGAGTTAGGGCGAAAAAACAGTTTCTTTGAGGTGCACGCATATAATAATCTTTAACTCTGCCATTTTTGAACCGATTTGCAATTAAAAATATGGAATTTAAGGAAGAAAAAAAACCTTTATAAGTGGAAGAGGAGGGGGAAGGTGTTCAACCACGCCCATAAAAAAATAATAATTGTCACATTGTTATAAAGCCGTAACCAAAGTTTTACGTCTATATCTCAACTGGAAGTATTTTTGGCCGCTGACTACATATAACTCCTACCACTGTGTATTAGCCGAAATTACATTATTGTACGTTATTTCCCTCTTAATAATAATAATAATAAAGGGGGATTTACACTGCGACCGTTGGTCTTTTATGCCCCCACTACGAGTCCGTGTTGGGTTACGATGCCCCAGGTAACACGAACCATACCTCTGCCAGCCTTTAGAGGACCTCCACCCACCCTAAATCCGATGCCCCAGGTAACACGAACCATACCTCTGCCAGCCTTTAGAGGACCTCCACCCACCCTAAATCCGTTAGGAATTTCAAGATCTGCAGAGGATCCAGATTCGGCCAATCATGATCTGGCACCAGGTACTTTCCCAGTACGCGCCTCCTTGTGTGAATGATTGCTCCAGTAAATGACCCGGACTTTCTTTTTCCTCATTGCAGAATCTGCAAGAGTCGTCTTACAAAGCCAGTGTGGAACGGGAGTGGCTTCTAGTAGCTAAATCGGCCCAAGAATTTTTTAACGCATTGTGTTTTTCTAAAAATAGTATAAGGTGGCTCTATAGGAACTCCTTTTTCTAAGGTCGTCAGTGCAAATAGCCTTCCAGATAAGATCTTTCCCGCCATATTTTTCCATTCCAATTGTTTATACTGACTGGTCGACAATACCGCCTCTCTCTTGTGTGTAAAATTGGATACCTGGTGATGTTCTTGAGTCCAGTTCGAGTCAAATTGTCGTTCAATTTTCGAAGCCTTGTTATCCCCACTTTCACTTCATATTATGCCTTTGCTTTACTCTTTGGACCGGTTCCAATTTTTTTTGTTAAATTTCGAATTGATAATATTTTTTTTGGATTTTAAAGGTACCTTTTTATCAAGTTTCTGATCTGTTTTTTCTTTCACATTTCGGCAAATATTTGAGAGAAGGGGTATCTCTTAACTTTTTATAATATGTTTGACACCATTTAAACTAACTTTGTAGCGTTTCGTACAATATTCCTCTTTTTGAGAAGTAATTGTAATTTAAGAAAAGTGCCTACACAAAAAATTCGACAAAAATTAATAGAACATTTTTATGAAAAAAATTAGAAACCTTTATTTTATAAGCAAATCAAAGTGTGCAGTTTCTTTTCGGTATCTAAATTTTAAATATGCTTCGAAATAAAATAAAGCCTTTAAATAATAAAGAAATATTTAGCTCAAAATAGTGAAAATAATGTTTGGCACAAAATTCTTATGGAAAGTGCTTTTGGAAAAAAAATCTGCAAAATAAAATTTTGCGCAGAAAATTAATAAAAAGCTCTTTAGCGCAGAAGACTGATGGTCGTTCTCGTTCACTTTGCATGGCTACTTCATGCAGCATTTTTTCCATGACTTTTTAGCAAACACAGTGGGTATGAGCTAGTACAATAAAAAGTACATTCGCAGCTCGGATTTCTCTGTCAAACTAATACAAAATTCAATGCTTGTTGTTACGGTGAGCTCAAAACACATTAGGGCAATTCACGAGTTGGTGCAAATGGTCTTGCAGAATTGCAAATACTTATTGTACCACAACAATAAAATATAAAGATGTACAATAAATATTTGCATTTGCACTTCTGCAAGACCAACTCCTGAATTGCCCTACCCAGAAAAAAAATGGTCGGTAAAATTTACCGAAAAAAGTGGTTGATGTACAGAATTTCAAAATGTATGAAAATTGTAAATTTTTTAACCGAGCTCGTAGTTAGTTTTAACCGACAAAAAAATTGTTGTTTTACAGAAATTGTTTGTTCTTTTACCGCAATTGGTGGTTACATTTGAATTTTCACCAACTTGTGCAATTTACTATTCGCACATCTTCAGTTGAATCGTTGGGATTTCAAGAAAGAAGAATTCCCAATCGAGACAGCTTGAGCAGAGCCAAACAGAGTTTTTTTGCTTGTAATACTGCATTCGTAATACTAATTTTGGAAAATAAGAGCTTGTGTCAGTTAAGCGCGTAAGCTAATATTTATATTTATTAAACATGCAATCTTGCATTTTTGAAATTTATTTTTGTGTTTAATATGTTTTTTTTGTTTTCAAATGAAAAAACACAAATACAACGAAAAAAGTAGTTTTTACTAAAAAATATGTATTGTATGTTTACAATTAAAATTGTAAGCCAATACATTTTAATGGTTTTCTTACTAAAAAATATGTATCGAAACAAATTTTTGCTGTATGTTTACAATTCAAATTGTAAACCAACAATAAAATTTCGACATCAAATTCGAAATCAGCGACCCCAAAAACCCCCCTATACAAAATCTCATACTGATGAAATCTTAAAATTTCGGCCGCCATACTGGTTCCGCCATCTTGAATTTTTAAATTCCGACATCAAATTCGAAATCAGCGACCCCGAAAATTTCATACTGTTTTGTTGAAATCTTAAAATTACGGTAAAAACACGATTTTCACTTATATGGGAGGTAGGCGTGGCAGTCGACCGATTCCGCGCATTTTCAATACCAATTCCTTCTAGGGCCTTTAAAGGATAGATCCAAAATTTGGGCTTTCTATCTTTCTTCTAGCTCCTGCAATCGTGTTTACAAGAAAAGAGGACGGATAGACAGATAGGACTAAATAAGCTCAGGAGGTAACGCTGATCATAAATATATATTGTTTCATTTAAAGTATTTAAGAAGGTAATTTAAATTCTTGTACTAAAATGAAACAAAATCTGCGTCTGTCCACAGCTACCAAATGTCAAAATTAATTTCACTGAAAACTACTGCATTAGAAATATGCAATGGGAGAGTTTGAAAGAAATGGGAGAATGAGTGTGGGTGGGTGTGTGTGTGCGAATTCTATTGTACGATGGGGCAACTTCGCGATTTATTTAATAATTTTATTTGTAAGAACAGAAATATTAGAATACACTTTATTTTTAATTTTACTTTATATTTTTAACCCTTCAAAATTCGTTTTCTTTTATTTACATTTCCTTAATTTTGTAAAAATGCTATTTAATTTGTATTGCAGTTTTTTGCTATAGAGGAGAGCACCCTTTTTTTCTTTTTGGAGTTTTTGATTTAGAGAAAATTTACAAATGAGTGGCGAAACGGAACCTTTTGGTTATTTGAAAATTTATTTATTTGAAACAACTCAAAGTACATAAACTCTTTTTTTTTTAACTATTGATCACCAAAAGAAATAATATGAACGCACCTTTTAAATATGTTGCTTAAAGATTTGTTGTCTCTGCTCTCGTCTTGAGGCTTTTCAATCCTGTTCCGAAGGACCAAATGAAAATGTGGGCGGCAGGAGTAATTTCCTTCTCGCTGCCGAAAACTTTGTTGGGATAGGCGGTTGGAGGACAAAACTCTTCCAAACCGAAAAAATCAAATTTTAGTAAATTAGTTCGGTTTTTCCTCAGGAACGAAAGAAAAAAGAAGATAATTCAAATTTAAAATTAGTATTTATTTCTATACAATTATATATAAATTGGAGTAATATATAATTTCGAGTGGAGAGTATTAATTGGTTTAGAGGGAGTTACCTTAGATGGCAGTGGTGAGTAGCTGCTGCTGGTACTTTGATATAAACCATTTTTACCGGAAAAAGACCTTTTCTCTCTTTTCAGAACTTAATTCAGCTACTATACTAACTCCCTCTACCGTTCACCACTTAAAACTAAACAGTGCTACTCAAACTGCGTTTGGTCTAAACACTATATGCCAAAGAAAAAGTTAAAAATTTGACAAAACTTGAAAGAACTAAAGAATTTTCCCAACATTTCCCGCGGTTTGATAGTTACTTTGACTTCTTTGAATATATTTAGAGATAGCCTATCAACACTTTTTGCAAGAAAGTGCAAACAAATTTATTTTTTGCAATGACACTTTTTGTGAAGTTTTCACCAAAATATATCAATTTTCATTGTTGTGCTGAATTTTTCCATAAAACCATTAAAGAGTAAAAGTATGTGTAGAAATTCATTATCGTTTACTAGGAAGATAATTAACCTTTACAGAAACATTCACCCTATTTATATTTGTCTAGTACATAGGGTTGCTTTTTAATATGGAAAAACAGTACATTGAGTAAAAAAACAGTACAATTCGAAAAAAATCAGTACATGTACATGTAAAAAATTCAGATAATAAGAAAGAGTAAAAAACAAGTTTTTTAAAATATAACCCTTAAACAGACTAAAAGAGCAGAAAATAAATTTCCTTTAAATTAATTTCCTCAATTTCGATTTAAAATTAAGGGTTTTTGGCTACTTTGTTCCTAACATGCAATGTTTGAAGTCGCCACAAACCCTTAATTTTAAATCGAAATTGCGGAAATTAATTTAATGGACATTTTTTTCTGCTTTTAAGTCGGTTTAAGGGTTATATTTTAAAAAACTTGTTTTTATCTTTTTTATTTTCCCTCTTTTTTTTCTTTCCCCTTTTTCCCCCCCTTTTACCTTTTTGTTTTTAGTATTTTTCCCCATTGCGAGCCTAAGTACAATATTTGGGCCCGAATGTTAGAACTTTAAATTGGCTGCAACCGCCTCCCCTTTACCCCACATTCTCCTTTCGCAAGGGTATAAATTTCATCATTGTAGCCTGAAGGATACAAACGAATACTGTTTTGGGTAAATTTGTATAAAATGAAAATTCAAGTTTTGAAAAAATTCTCAAGAAAATTTTGATCACTAAACTTTCTTTTGCAAAGATTTTTTTTATTATTTTTATACCCCCCACACTCACTGTGGCAGGGTATACTAACTTTGACACAACGTTTGTAACGCCCAGAAGGAGGCGTGTCCTGATTGGAAATTTTTAGAAATGGCTTTTGGACCTGGTTTGAAGGTTTGAAAAATCACCTATAAATGTCTCGATATTGGTTTTGAGACAAAATTTTTTGTATGTTCGAGATACTTCTAAACGCTGGCTGTCAGAAAAACGTAAACAAACAACAGCTGTTCTAGTGACAAGAAGTATCTGTTGACACAAATTACACTTCCCACCAAATTTGAATAAATTTTTACTTTCAAATAGTTTAACACCGATTTCCGATGAAAAATTGGATACTGGAGACTGGTTTTTTATTTCAGCCGAAACCGAAATTTATTTTAAATATTTAAGGACGGTGGTGCGTTTGTATGTTATATTATCTTAATGCGTTCTATCGAATCTCAACACATTTTCGAAACATGTTCTGAACCAAAACATTGTAAAAGATAGAAGCATCCATTCGGATTCTACATTATCTACTTGTATATATTTTGTACATAACCAAACATTATTACAACAGTGGTTCGAATGAAGACCAATGAGTGGCATAAATGGTTGCCTAATAAAGCTTAACTTAAAGTGCTGCCGGATTAAAAATTTAAATAAATAAATTACTTCTTTTACTTCATTACTTCATTTAAATAAATAAATTACTTCATTTAAAAATGAACAAAGTTTAATGTGCTGCACAGGAAAATTCGTAGTGATTTTTTTTATAATTGCGAATTTTGCAAGAATATTTTTGTATGGCGATTTTTCATACGAGATAACAGCGAAAGACTCTAAAATAGAGATAATCACGGCTATATAAATGTAGTATAGCTGTGACTCAGCATGGTCATAAGAGTGGCAATGGATTCGTATGATACAAACCATGAGTTTTTCACAATTTCTCTTAAAATCATCACTACTTCCGTATTTTGCACTTGATTTTATCAGCCATTGTCAGTCTTATGTTCATAGTTTGTATTCTAAAACTAACTTTTACACAATCATGTAATAAATACGTTATAAGTCATAACGCCCATTACTTTAATTAAGGGCTGCGATTGAAAAAATTGTCTTTCAAAATTCCAAAAATCTGGTTAACTGGTAGTTTGATTTTCACAGTTAAACGCATTTTGGAATCGTGTTTTTATTAAGAAGCTTATTAATATGTACACATTTTTTATTATTTTTTTTTTGCAACTGATTTATATTCAACGAGCTTTAAGTAAATGAATATTGTGTATAGTCGGGTTCAAGCTCAGTGCAACTTAAATCAATTAAGCTGCGAATTTTTACAACAACAAATTGTGTGCCAGCAGGTAGAAAGTAAGTTATATGCATTTCACTGCCCACTACGGCAGATCATCAGTAACCTTTTTCTCATTGGTACGATATTCTTTGTTTAAACTACTATATATACAACCACACAAGCCGAAGCAATTGCTCGAACTACGACGTGTGTATATTTTCTTGTAGTTCAATGAAAATCGACCGTTTCTACTCGCACAGTATAATTGAGTGATTCTACTCAGATTCAATACAAGACGCTACTATATGATCGACACTGTCGCCAGTGCAAATTTTTATTTCAAAATTTGAAGTTGGACATTTATATTTTTCAATATTGTCTACTACAATGAATATTTTGAACTTTTTTTTTTTATAAAATGTTTATGAAAATGGCATTTCTTCTGCTGAAGACACTTTCCCCGGAAGTCTTTGTCACTCTCTTTATTGCCCTGTTTTCCGGATTTGCTTCTAGAGCAGTGATCAGCACTGCATAGCAATTCACAAGCACGCGAAAGATGTTTGATCAAAGTATGTTTTAACTGCAGTCAGACTCAGCTTGACCGCACACAAGCACATAATATATTGTGTGCGTGCGTTCAGGTTTGCCCAGCACTATTGTAGCACATTATTATTTGAGTACCACTCTAACGCCATTTTACTGTAATGGCAAGAGGCTAGGTCGGGCCAAAATAAAGTGGAAACCTCCTGCTGTCTTCAGAAAAGCGTAAGTCCTTTTTTCAAGCATTGCTTTATATAAATTTCTGTATTTACTGTTCCTATAGCTACAACACAAAACAATAGAGCTACATCGTATCTCTACACACAAAAATAAAAGTCGGTAGATTTAACCGAAAAAGACGGTTAAAAACGCTCCAACCCTTCTTCGTCGGTTAATCTAACCGATGAGAAGTGGTTGATTTACTTTAATGATTTGTTGGTTAACAATTTTTAATTGTAAACATACAGCAAAAACTTTTTTTATTTATTTATTTTTTTTTTTCGACGAATCTTACAGTCCACTTACCCGCCCGACCGACCGAGAGGCGCATCCGCATGAAGCACGGACCGGTGACCGAACAGCAACAGTCCGGACTGTTCTGCTTCGAAGAATCAGGCGATAGAGTGAGTCCCTCGTTGGGAATATTCCACTAAGCATAAAGGCTTTATAGTGGAAGTGATTAAATATTCCTTGTTCCGCTAAGCATGAAGGCTATAGCGCAGGTAATTGTAAAGATCGACTTTGAGCTAAGCAAAAAGGACTTTTAGCTACTTTTAGCTGTGTTTATTCTGCTAAGCATTAGGGCTATAGCGGAAGTTAGATGTTATAGATATGATAGTTATTTATTGAATTAAGGTATTTGAATTATTGTTTGTTAGGAAAAGAAGAATTTCCGATTTTGTTTTTTGAATTGAATTGTTGAAAATAATTGCATTGTAGATATTATTGAAATGGTCGCACGCTGCTCTGAACGGTTCAAATTTCATATAGTTGGATTTGGCTATTTTTACTTGAAGTAAGTTATAATTTCTTGTTGCGCGGGAAGGTACTTTCATGTTTAATTTGCTCAACAGACATTCACTATTAACATTGCCTTGTAGAATTTTGAAAATGAATATTGAATTAAGCATTAGTCTACGGTTTTTTTAGCGACGGAAGAGAAATCAGTTTTAAACGATTTTCGTATGTTGGAAGATTAACATCTGGATTCCAAGGTAATCCACGTAATACTAGAGTTTATTTGAATGCAAATAATTTGTTCAAAAAGTTTTGCAATTGCACTTAATTTTGGTATTCCACGATAGTTTGTAATACTTGATTTGTTGCCTGATGTATGCAGTGGTATTATGAATGATGATTTCCAAGAAACTGGAAAGTTTCCACATGAAAGGGAATGTTTAAATAATAAAGTGATAGGTACAACAAGCTCTTCAGAACATTCTTTCAGAACGCACGAAGGTATGTTATCTGGACCACCTCTGAAACCAATCTTTTGTTTTTGAGATGTTCCAATACTATAACTTCATCAATGACAGGTTGCAAAACATCAAAAGGTGTTATATCAAAAGGATAGGTATTTTGACGGTAAGAATCCACAGAATATGTTGTTTTGAAAAAATTGGCCAAAAGATTGCATATAGTTTCTTCATTATCGGATTCAGGGACGTAACCAGGGGGGGTTTGGGGTGTTCGAACCCCCCCCGAAATCTATGAAGTAATAGAAAAATGTATGGAATAGTTATGAAATTTAAAAGAATTTAAGAGAAAGTTCCGTATCTCCTGGATATTTTATTGTATTAAAAACTTTCGTTTACCAAAAAATGGAAAAATTCCAGTTTTAGCATTCGCTATTAATCTTCGAATATCACGGTTTACATTTACATCAAAGTGAAACAGCTTGTGAAAGTTTAAAGTTATTCGAAATTTCCTGTGAATCAAATGAAAGTGTGTTTAAAATGAAAGCAGGGACGTACCCATGAAGGGGAGGGGGGTTTTGATCGCTTTAGGCCCCCCCCCCCCGAAATATATGAACACAATACGTCGATTTTAGAATAAATCCTTTTCTCATAAACTCCACTCCAGGATTTTTTTCAAATTTTTTTATTACACCTTTTTTTATGAAAAAGCAAAAAATTTATTTTGAAAAAAACGTTTCTAGTTTGTGAAAAAATTTGTGAAAACCCCCCCCGAAATTTTTTTCTGGTTACGTCCCTGATCGGATTCAACATCATTATATTTCATTAGCGATGGATAGCCACTATCTTTACGTTTAATATTGATAAAGTTCCAAAAAGACTTTGGGTCTTGCTTCAAAGATGTTCTCACTTTGTTTAAATAGTTGTTATAATTTAATTTGCAAGTAAAATTATATTTATAACGTAGATATGTATATTTCGATAAGTCAGTTAATCTGTGATGTTTTTTATACAATCTGTAATATTTAGTTTTAGAATTTCTTAGTTTTCGCAGATCGTTGTTGAACCATGAGGGGTCCTTAGTTTCCTTTAGATTCGTTTTAGGAACCGCATACTCAAAACAATCATGAACGTTTTTTGGTAAACGTTTCTACTAATTGTTCGAGGAGATCAGCTGTCATTGAGCAATTTGTTTCAGTTAAATAAGACCAGTTAATATCAGATATACGTTTTTTTAGTTTTGTGTAATTAGTTTTCTTGAAGTCAAAAACTGTTGTAGAATTGTTATTGTTATAGGAGAGTTGTGTATGGAGAGTTATTGTAATTTCTAATGTGGGATGGTGAGCATCTTCAGGCAGCGTTAGAGGAGCTGACCGCGATATAAGATTAAGTTAAGGAACTCAATATCGTTTAAATTATTAGATGATGGAAGCAGTTTAAAATTGTTATCAATATCGCTTTCCCAACAAATACTTGGCAGATTGAAATCACCTGAAACAATAACATGCTCATTTGGTTTCAGTCTGGAACAAATTTCATTAATAACTGATAGGTGTTTTAAGTAAATTTCACTGGAAGAGCTCGGAGGAATGTATGAGCACGTAATGAAAACATTTAAAGACTGATACTCTACTTTGACACAGCAAAATTCAATATTTAAAGCATCTTGTAAAATAACTTCTTCTGAAAAATAAGTGGATCGAATGGTAATCAAACAACCACCTCCACTTGTAGTATTATTTAGTATTGAATTACGATCTTTGCGGAAAACTGAATATTTATTACATAAAATTTCAGTATTTAGTGTTATATAAACGTCAGTTCAATCGGTTGTGGGAATAAAAAATCTGCTCTCATAAAATCAATTTTTTATATCGGAAATTCTACTCTAAAAATATTGAAACAGCCCCGAGGCTTCGTGCGATAGTACAGTGACGCGTTTGCATAGGGCTCGCGATTACTTGCTTGGACACTTTTGTGAAATTTAAAAACAAAACGAAAATTTTTGCCAAATAAAATCACAATTCGAATTCGCTTCATCAACAAAAACTTTATCCCGCGCAACATATCTGCTAAAACATTACACATTCTTTATAAACAAAATATAATAAGCTGATCCACTGACAGCAAAGTCAACACAGCGTTGACGTTAAAATTTCCCTCAAAAAAAAATATCCCAAAAAACATCTGTTTGCAGCGATCAGCGAGTACACAAACCGCATCGCGCCTTCTATGCGTCGCTTTTCTAATTAGGGTGACCAGAACCTTAAAAACGCGAAATTAGTACCAGTGTGACCGCTCGTCATGCAACGTACCCCTCCGTCATCAGTAGACAGTGGACGAAATGGTACAGCTCATCAGCAGCTGCAACTACAACAACAACTTTTGCAACCCCTGCAGCCACAGCAGGACGGTGCGCAGCAGCAGCTTCCGCAACAACAACAACAACCTATTCAAATTCCCTCGCCAGATATACAGTGGAGTTCCCATATCGATACTGCACACGCAAACACAGGTAACTCTGTATCGTCAATTTCTTTGGTTGACACCCCTAGCAAATATATTGAAATCCCCGTAGGCCTTACCCCCATTCCTGACTCAAGTGAGACGAATAGCGGATTTTCTGAAATCGCTAATCGCATAACAAAGGTCGCTACTCGCTCCATTATTACAGGTCAAAAGAGCAAAATGCCGACAGTGCAGACAGGAATCGACATTTACTTCGCAAAGCGAGTACTATCGTCCCCCACTAATGGGAATAGGCATCCCGCAAAAATTCAAAAGACGAATTCCGTTAAGCCATCTCTCGAGCTTGGGCAAAATCGATATGCGATTCTTGCTGAAGAAAATGATTCGGATCCCAAGCCGAAATCGCAAAAACCCCCACCTATCTACCTCCGTGAGCGAAACTCTAATTCGCTCATCAAAGATATAACTCAAAATATTGGTCCTAATAATTTCCACGTGATTTCTATTCTCAGGGGACAAGTACACGAAACAAAAATCCAAATTTACAGCGAATCCAATTATAGAAAAATTGTCAATCTCTTTGATAAACTCAAAAAGAGCTACTACACCTACCAGCTCAAAAGCTCCAAAGGCCTCTCAGTCGTACTGAAAGGTATCGAGCCTTTCGTAGAATGCGACGAAATCAAAACTGCACTAAGCGATGAAGGCTTCCAAATAAAGTCCGTATTCAATATCCAGAATCAAAAAAAAATCCCACAACCCATTTTTCGTGTGGAACTAGAGTTCGACTCGAAATTGCTCAAAAAAGGTGAACCCCACCCGATATACTCGCTCAGATATCTGCTACATCGCAAAATCACAATTGAAGTGCCTCACAAGCGCAGTGGACCGATTCAGTGTCATAACTGCCAAGAATACGGCCACACAAAGTCTTACTGCACTCTTCCCAGCGTGTGCGTAATTTGTGGAGACCTGTACGAAACAGGTTTCGTGCACAAAAACTAAAGAGGATTCCACTATTAAAAAATGTAGTAATTGCGGTGGCAATCACACTGCTAACTATAGAGGCTGTGCAGTCTATCAAAGCTTCATAAAAAAGACGGAAAATGTGACGCAAAAACATGAAACAGGGAAAACCCAAAAATTTCCTCCGCTATCCGCTGCACAATCCTTCGCAAACCCACTTACAAAACAAGGCGTTTCCTACGCCAGTGCCTTAAAAAGCGGTCACTCTGCCACTGTACACGCGCAACCTGCTCCTCCTAGTAGTAGCCTTGAACAAACTCTACAAATATTCATGCAAAATATGTCTCAATTAATGTCTGGTATGCAAAATATGATGCAAGAAATGATAAAGAATCAAAGTCTTTTACTACAACATCTCATGTCTAAGCCATGAATGGTTTAAAAATATCATTCTGGAATGCAAACGGCCTGTGTCATCACCAACTAGAACTTCTCGAGTTCTTGAAAGAGTCCAGCATAGACGTTATGCTAATTTCTGAAACACACTTCACTGAAAAACACTTTTTCAATTTACCAGGATACAGACTCTATGACACAAAGCATCCAAGCGGAAACGCTAGAGGTGGAACCGCCATTCTCATTAAAAGTCGTATAAAACATTACGCTCTCCAGAATTATTGCACAGAATATATCCAAGCGACAAGTATTTCTCTCGATGAATACTTAAAAGGCCTAACATTAACAGCTATATACTGCCCGCCCAGACACAAAATATCTGAGCAACAATTCCAGACTTTTTTCCATTCTCTTGGACAAAAGTATCTCGTTGCCGGCGATTTCAACGCCAAACATACATATTGGGGTTCTCGCCTTATATCGCCAAAGGGCAGGCTCCTGTTGAACACTGTCAACAGACTCGGTCTTGACGTGATCTCTTCTGGCACGCCAACTTACTGGCCAACTGACAGTCGCAAAACCCCCGATGTCATTGACTTTGCAGTCTTCAAAACTGTAAAAAGGAGCCAAATGTTTATTGAATCCTCTCTAGATCTCTCATCAGATCATACGCCTACTATTATCACAATAAAGTATGCGCCAAGTTCTGAGGCCAATCCACCAGATAAACTGACCAGCAAACTCACAAACTGGTTCAAATATCGAAAGTATATAAGCTCCCACATTATCCCTAATGTGTCACTAAAAACGAAAGTTGAAATACACACAGCTGTTAGTAATTTCACACTCTTGCTTTCCCAAGCAGCTGCAGCGGCCACTCCCGCCCAAATCCCAAAAAGTTCAACTCGCAGCTATGCAAAGTGTACTCCAAAGGACATAGAGCAGTTAATAAAAAATAAAAGGAAAATACGTCGCGAATGGCAAAACAACAGATCCCCAAATCTGAAAAAACAGCTTAATGATGTCTCTCGAATTCTAAAAAAGCAGCTTGAGAGGAAATCCGAAAGAGAATTCCAGCTATTTGTTGAACATCTCGCACCCACAAAATCAACAAACTACTCGCTCTGGCGAGCTGCAAAAAATATGAAAAAACCAATACTGACAGAACCCCCTCTAAGGCTGCCAAATGGAAACTGGGCCAGAAGCGATGCAGAAAAGGGTGCAGCTTTTGCCAACCACCTAAATACCGTGTTCACCCCGAACACGACAGCTGGTGATATCCCAATACCAACATTAATCCCACATAATACCTCTTGTACAATCGCGATTAAAAAAAAAGAACTTATGGAGGCAATAAACAAAAGCTTGGACCCGAAAAAAGCACCAGGACCGGATTTGATAACGCCAACAATGATAAAAGAACTGCCAACAGTTGCAATAACCCACTTATTGCACATATTTAACGCGATTCGCAGAACATGTCACTACCCAGATGATTGGAAACTATCTCAAGTTACAATGATTCCCAAACCTGGAAAAGATCCCAGTAATGTGACGTCATACCGGCCTATAAGTTTGCTCTCTGTAATATCGAAACTCTTCGAAAAACTTTTAATAAAATTGATTCTACCGAAAATTCTAGAAAAACAAGTGATTCCCGATCACCAGTTTGGCTTCCGCGAAAAGCATGGCACTATTGAGCAAGTGCACCGCATTGTTGAATCAAAAAAAGGCACTTTCGAAAATAAACAGTATTGCTCCGCTGTTTTCCTCGATATCACACAGGCCTTCGATAAAGTCTGGCACGAAGGACTTATTTACAAACTACAGCATATTCTTCCCGCTAATATGCACTGTCTACTCAAAAACTACCTCACGAATAGAAAATTTGTAGTAAAATACAAAAGCTTTGTCTCCCGAAAATACGAAATACTGGCCGGAGTACCACAAGGCAGTGTCCTCGCGCCCCTGCTATATATTCTCTATACTGCAGATATGCCCAAAAGTGATAGAACTCTCATATCGACTTTTGCTGATGACACTGCTATCATGTGCTCTCACTCAAACCCAGACATGGCATCTCTATACGTGCAAAAACACTTGGACACTCTAAGTAATTGGCTACATCGATGGAAAATCAAGGTCAATGAATCCAAAAGCTGTCACTTAACCTTCACTCTAAGAAGGGGCACGTGTCCTGCTCTGAAGATAAACGGCCAAGTCGTCCCTGAAAGTTCCGAAACCAAGTATCTTGGAATGCATCTCGATCGCCGACTCACATGGCATAAACATATTGAATCCAAAATCACTCAGATCAAATTAAAGCAATTGGAACTAAATTGGCTAATCTCAAGGGCATCAAAGCTAAATCTCACATACAAAGTCCAAATATACAAAAGTATAATAAAACCCATATGGACATATGGAATTGAACTCTGGGGCACTGCCTCTCCCTCGAACGTGGAAAAACTCCAGAGAGTCCAATCTAAAATCCTGAGACAAATTGCCAGAGCCCCTTGGTATATAAAAAATACTAACATCCACAGAGACCTGAATATACCTGCAGTAAAAGACGAAATTCCGAAATTTACCTCGAAGTACAAGCAGAAGCTCATGTTTCACCCAAACATTCTAGCTAGAAATTTACTGAGACCTCTGAATCCCTCACGTCTCAAACGAAACTAATATATTCCCCATATATTAGTTACGATAACTCTACATTGCCTAAATCAATGGATATAGGGCAAATAGTTTTAATCTGAATATTACAAAAAAAAAGCTGAATTTCTGAATTTTTGAAAAATCATTGTTAGACCTAAGTTATTATAGGTGATTCAATTGAATAAAATTACTATAAAAAAAAAAAAAAAGTATTTAGTGTTACGGGTTTTAACCACGTTTCAGTAAAGATTAATATATCAAATTCTAAATCAAAACTAGTTACAAACAGATCTTTAATTTTGGTGTTAATACCGCGAACGTTTTGATACAAAATGGAACAAGAATTTGAAGAATTTAGTTTTTCGGAACATTTATCTCGGGTGCACGAGGTAAGCGTGTCGTTTTAGGAGCTCGAGGATTTTCACGTGGTATAAACTCACGGATGAAAGCATTTGGAGGCCAAAAGTTATGGTTCAATGCACTATCAAATAAATGTTCAGGAATCAAAATT
This sequence comes from Heteromyza rotundicornis, assembly GCA_951394025.1. Lineage (NCBI taxonomy): Eukaryota > Metazoa > Arthropoda > Insecta > Diptera > Heleomyzidae > Heteromyza > Heteromyza rotundicornis. Next base: position 59,042,058 of record OX596010.1, on the reverse strand, counting down.
TTAAACGAATACTTGTATGTTGTCGGGAGAAACTTTTAGCTGAGCAGATATGTGATGCAACACATCTTCAGCTGTAGTGTCACTCGCAAACCGAGAAATAAAAATAGATTTTCTTGGTGGGACAACAACAAGCTTTTTAGGTTGTAACACAGTATTAGGACTCGAAGCAGATTTTGGAGACTTTTGCTAGATCGACTGCCAAAATCGTAGCTTTCGGAATTTTTAAGTTCCGTTGAAAATTCTTGTTAGCTATTGAACTCAGCTTTCAAACGAGGTCTCCGAAATTATGTTTCAAACGAAAGTTACGGCCTCAAAACCTTAGGGTGCCAGTAGGAAAAGAAAACCCCATTTCCATACAAAGCATATCAATTTGAAAATTAGTTTGTCATTTTCAGTTTTGAAAAACTGCACATAGCGCTATTGTATAAACCAGGGCATATTTTAGGGATTTTTAACAACTATCCAAATCAAATATAAAATGTAACATTTATTTGCATATCGGTTATTACCTGCAATAAAGATCCAAAGCCGGCTTCTGTGAGACGTATTCTGATTATAACTGCACTCTCAGAAAGTTTTAGCTCGTACCTGATTTGCATGGAGCTGATGGTAGTATTGTTCTGAGCTAACTGGATTATTACTCTGTCAATTGGCTCAGACGCTTTAGAGTACCTGTTTCGGGTTAATTTACCCATTTCAGAGCGTGAGCAGATCCACAAAGGATATCTTGAAGACCTACAAAGGATATCTAGTCGTAATCGTTCATGTCCTTATCCTTTTCTCTCAATGCTTTTATGCCACTAAGATCCTCAGATATGTATCTACGTGCTAGAGATAGAATTCGCATCTTAAATTTTTGATGTATTTCAACCTCTTTGAAAAACCGAGTGCTGTAATTCATATTTGAAACTAAACTCAAAATCATATTTGAACGCAAATTTTAAATCGTGATTTCCCAACAATATGATTTTTTGAGATGTGTCTTTATTGCAGGGAATGAGCGATATGTAGCTATAACAACTTTTTAAGTCGAGTCCCCGTTGTACAAATCTGCGGTGCCTTTTACCATCACCGACAAATTTCACGACTATGCGATTATTGAAACAAGACGTACAACGAACGTCACTGAACAAAATGCACAGTGTAGCATTTCGAGCGCAGTTTTAGTAAAAGAATTTAATGGCAGTTGTAGTTAGAGAATTTAATGGTTCATCTAAATGGCTTCAATTTAAAATTCCACTACCCATATTTGGTTTTACAACTGCCAATTTCAATTTACAACTACCCATTCTGGGTGTTAAACCCCACTAGAATATGCCCTGGTATAAACATTAAAGCGACTCACGAAAAAAAATAGCCGCATTCACCCGCTGAAAATGATCATTGGCTGATTTTTTGATGATTCTTCAAATACTTCAAAAGTTGTTTGTGAAATAGATAATATATTTTGTTTTTGTTGTTTCTGTTAACATTTTAAAAACAAAAAAAATTTGACCATTAAAATACCGAATTCATATAAGTATTTTGCATGCATTTTTAAATTCTACAGCTCGGTATGGTATGGTAATTGGTAAAGCCGAAATATTTGGAGAATCGTCATAAAATAATTCAAAGTTCATTTTCCCAACCACTTTTTTTCTGTCATTAAATCTTTAAAAAAAAATTATATTTAGAGGCATAATTATTTACCATCACCGCAATATTAAAGCTTTTTATTAAAACTATTACTAGTTGAATTGCATTTTCGTAAGATGCATCATATGTTTCATATTGTATGAAACTCAAGATTTTGAATTCAATTCGCTGCCACTTAAAATAAAAACAACGCTCGTTGTTCAGTTTAAGCTAAAGTACATTTACACAGTGAATAACTTCAAGAAGTGTTTATAACATAGTACATCAACATAATGTAATGAATTCAGAATACTATTACTGATAGGCTACAAATTATTAAAAAATTCATTATATTCAGTATTACAGCATACGCCGCCGTGTACAAACTACCAACAAATTGTATAATATCAGTATTAGCATTATGTAGTTTACAGTTATTTATCGCATCATAATAATAGTAGTAAGTATATCACTTTAAATTTGTTTCTTAAACGTGCTGTATTGGAAAACACAGCTCTGCTTATGCCAAACCTTCTTCCTAATCGTCGAACTCAGATTCGCCCAATGTCCATTGCTGATTAAGCGAGCTCTGTTGACTATAAAACGGCTGTGTACGTACACTGTTGAGATATAAATAAAAGTAGAATTAGTTTTTTTTAAATTATTGTTTTTAATTGCTTGCAAACAAGATGCCGAAATGCCCAAAGTGTTAGAATTACAGAAAGCGTATTTGTTAAAATGGTAAAACGATACTGATCTTAATGTGAATATAAATGCACAAATGCAATTAGTATGTAAAATTTGTTGCAATACGAAGGTTTTTCCAAATATCTACAAATTTATGTTATAACTAGTGTGCGGATTCTTATGCGTGAAAAAATGAGCAAAATAAATATAAAAAATATATATTTGCTAATACATTTGTATGGCTTTATATTTCTATTGCAGTAGGGCTTAAATATTTTTATATATTACTCTTATTTTTTTTTGTATGCATATTTTTAAAATTTGTAAGCGTATTTTCACTTTTAAAATCCGCACCCCAGTTATAACTATATTATGAAATACAAAACACAACTCCTACAGCACAAACAAATTGTGATTTGGTTGAACCTCAATGCAGCAGCATCAAAAAAATACAATACGCTTATGAGAAGAACAAACTGCAACAAACAAACAGTGAGTAAGGAATCTTTTAATAATTACTTTTTTAATCGTTTCAATAGCTTCATCTTTTTTTTATTTATTTATGGTTTTCGTATCGTTTTGTTTCGCTTTCGGTTAGTTTAAATAATGATTTCGCAATTCAAACATCGCAACAACTTTCTCCCAGTTAGAGCTCAACAGCCATATTTTGTGTAGTGTGTTTTTCGTATTGACGTGTAGAGAATAATTTAAAAATCAGTTATAAGTAAACCATCCGGTCATAACTGTCCTCGGCGGTATGGTGATCTGGATGGTCTGGTGGTGAAGTTAGGGTTTGTGTAATAAATAATAATAAAAAGTAGTTAAACTATTAAAGAAGAAAATTATCACATTCAATTACAGATACTAAAGGACTGCGATTGAAAAAATTGTGTTATCCCATAAAATTTTTTCAAATCACTCTAAGAAAAAATTTTGTTTCTGTAGGGTTAGAAAAATAATGTAAAAAAATTACCCTATTTAAGTTTTATTCATTTCAAAATGGCAAGCAAATTGAAAGTGCGTAAATTCATTGTAAAAAATTTTCAAGACCACCTTCAGGTGATATACAAAAAAAATTGCCCGAGAACTACAAGTTGGTTCGAAAACCGTATCGAGAGTCGTAAAGAAGCTTAAGAGAGGACTTGAACGTCACTCGGAAGGCAGTTCCTGGAAGGAAAAAGGTCATCTGTGACCAGAAAAAGACGAACAAAGTCGTCACCATGTTGAAAAAGAATCCAAACATTTCGGGCTCGGAATTTTTTGTGCGCAAGGCCATTAAGGATACTAGACTGAAGACGTGCAAAGTCCAAATAGTTCCAGACAGGAATACTGTGAAGAACACGGAGGCAAAACAGCGTTAGGTTAGGTTAGGTTATGCCTCACATAGTCCAATATGGTCCAGTTCTTCCTTCATGGTCTTTATGCAAACAGAAGGTTTTGGTCTGCATTGCGAAGTGTTTCAGTTGAGAAAGTTGCATAGTTGTTACCCCATTAGCGAGTTAAAAAAGGTCTTTCCCAGTATCCTGAGCTTGGTTCTAGCTAGAGCCGGACAAAAACATAGCAGGTGTTCCAGTGTCTCCTGCTCTTCCGATTCATTGCAGATCCGACACTAGTTGTTTGACACCAGACCCATCCTAAAGGCGTGATAGCCAGTAAGACAGTGTCCCATTACAACTCCTACTAGCAGAATGCATTCCACGTCCTACACAGAAAAAAAGGTCGGTATAATTAACCGGAAAAAGTGGTTGACGTACAGCATTTCAAAATGTATGAAAATTGTAAATTTTTTTACCGAGCTCGTCGGTACATTCACCCGACAAAAATGGTAAAAAAAAATTGTTGAAATAACCGAAAAAAATTGTTGTTGTACAGAAATTGTAGGTTCTTTTACAACAATTGTTGGTTAAATTTAAATTTTCACCAACTTGTGCAATTTACCATTCGCGCATCTTCAGTTGAATCGTTGGGATTCAAAGAAAGAAGAATTCCCAATCGTGTTATGAATGTTGTGCCTTATAGAGGCAGCTTGAGCAGAGCCAAACAGAGTTTTTTGCTTGTAATACTACTTCAGTTATGCGCTCAAGCTAATATTTATTTTTTTAAACATGCAATCTTGCATTTTCGAAATATATTTTTGTGTTTAATATGTTTTTTTTGGTGGTTGAGGTTTGTTTTCAAATGAAGAAAAAAATTAATTCATCGAAAAATGTTTACAATTAAAAATTGTAAGCCAACAAATTTAAATGGTTTTCTTACTAAAAAAATATGTACCTTTCTGGACAACCCTATTAACCTGTTTGGAAGTGAATTTTTTTGCTAAGAGTCAATTAACCATTTTTGAATAATTCTATTGTGTTAAAAATTTCAAAGCTATTTTAAATTGACAATAAAAACAAAGTCATAGTTTAGTGTGTTATTTTTCGCTAATTCCTGTGCTGCTGTGCTAAGCTAAGTATAACAACAACAAAATTTACAACTTTGTTGTTTGTATCAATATATTTTATCCGTGAGCTTTAAGCTGTCCTTTTCGACGTTTCTGATATTATCAGTATTTTCCACTGCGTCTCAAACTGTTTACACAGGTTCTTAAATAGTGATCATTTTTCAGAGCATGCTTTTTGGCACTTGTTTCAATACACTAGAGTGCCTAAATTTTGAATTGAATATCATAAATTTTTGAACAATTTTATTTCTATTTTTTTTTCTTTCTGCTTTTATTTTTACTTTTGCAATTTAACTAAAATGTGGTGCTCTCTTCGCAAGTGTAACGTGAAGAGTGAAAAGGAACCTTTTGTTTCTTGTTGGTTTTGTGAAAGCATTTACCATTGCAAATGTGTTTCCTTAAAGGCACGTCTGATTGATGACCGTGAAGATAGAAATTGTGGTTTACGTTGGTCTTGCACCGAATGCCGCAAAGTCGACTCGGCTATAGTTAGGGTGATTCGTCAAACCAGAAAGGGATTTTTAGAAATCGCTAATGAGATGTCGGTCATCCAAACAAAATTAGCCAATTATGAGAGCTTTTTTAAAGAGTTCAAATTTTTGGATGAAGACTACGTCTCTCCAAAGAGCGCGCGAAAAAATTTAAATTTGAGTAAAATAAATATTATTCCGATTCCTGTTGTAGACTCAGACCAATTGTCTACACCAATTGGTCTGGCACCGAATTTGTCTGAAGCCTTTAACCTTTCTCCTTATGTTGCTTATACAAAGGAGAAAGATGTCGCCAAATCAACTTCCGATAATCAAGTCAGCGACTGTTAAAAAATGACGTTGACTTGATAACTTCGTCCGCTAAAGTGGCACCAAAAACAGCTGCTCCTAATCTTAATTCGGCTCCAAAACCTGCTTCGAGTCCTAATACTGTGTTACAACCTAAAAAGCTTGTTGTTGTCCCACCAAGAAAATCTATTTTTATTTCTCGGTTTGCGAGTGACACTACAGCTGAAGATGTGTTGCATCACATATCTGCCCAACTAAAAGTTTCTCCCGACAACATACAAGTATTCGTTTAAAATTTTGATTCCTGAACATTTATTTGATAGTGCATTGAACCATAACTTTTGGCCTCCAAATGCTTTCATCCGTGAGTTTATACCACGTGAAAATCCTCGAGCTCCTAAAACGACACGCTTACCTCGTGCACCCGAGATAAATGTTCCGAAAAACTAAATTCTTCAAATTCTTGTTCCATTTTGTATCAAAACGTTCGCGGTCTTAACACCAAAATTAAAGATCTGTTTGTAACTAGTTTTGATTTAGAATTTGATATATTAATCTTTACTGAAACGTGGTTAAAACCCGTAACACTAAATACTGAAATTTTATGTAATAAATATTCAGTTTTCCGCAAAGATCGTAATTCAATACTAAATAATACTACAAGTGGAGGTGGTTGTTTGATTACCATTCGATCCACTTATTTTTCAGAAGAAGTTATTTTACAAGATGCTTTAAATATTGAATTTTGCTGTGTCAAAGTAGAGTATCAGTATTTAAATGTTTTCATTACGTGCTCATACATTCCTCCGAGCTCTTCCAGTGAAATTTACTTAAAACACCTATCAGTTATTAATGAAATTTGTTCCAGACTGAAACCAAATGAGCATGTTATTGTTTCAGGTGATTTCAATCTGCCAAGTATTTGTTGGGAAAGCGATATTGATAACAATTTTAAACTGCTTCCATCATCTAATAATTTAAACGATATTGAGTTCCTTAACTTAATCTTATATCGCGGTCAGCTCCTCTAACGCTGCCTGAAGATGCTCACCATCCCACATTAGAAATTACAATAACTCTCCATACACAACTCTCCTATAACAATAACAATTCTACAACAGTTTTTGACTTCAAGAAAACTAATTACACAAAACTAAAAAAACGTATATCTGATATTAACTGGTCTTATTTAACTGAAACAAATTGCTCAATGACAGCTGATCTCCTCGAACAATTAGTAGAAACGTTTACCAAAAACGTTCATGATTGTTTTGAGTATGCGGTTCCTAAAACGAATCTAAAGGAAACTAAGGACCCCTCATGGTTCAACAACGATCTGCGAAAACTAAGAAATTCTAAAACTAAATATTACAGATTGTATAAAAAACATCACAGATTAACTGACTTATCGAAATATACATATCTACGTTATAAATATAATTTTACTTGCAAATTAAATTATAACAACTATTTAAACAAAGTGAGAACATCTTTGAAGCAAGACCCAAAGTCTTTTTGGAACTTTATCAATATTAAACGTAAAGATAGTGGCTATCCATCGCTAATGAAATATAATGATGTTGAATCCGATAATGAAGAAACTATATGCAATCTTTTGGCCAATTTTTTCAAAACAACATATTCTGTGGATTCTTACCGTCAAAATACCTATCCTTTTGATATAACACCTTTTGATGTTTTGCAACCTGTCATTGATGAAGTTATAGTATTGGAACATCTCAAAAACAAAAGATTGGTTTCAGAGGTGGTCCAGATAACATACCTTCGTGCGTTCTGCAAGAATGTTCTGAAGAGCTTGTTGTACCTATCACTTTATTATTTAAACATTCCCTTTCATGTGGAAACTTTCCAGTTTCTTGGAAATCATCATTCATAATACCACTGCATAAATCAGGCAACAAATCAAGTATTACAAACTATCGTGGAATACCAAAATTAAGTGCAATTGCAAAACTTTTTGAACAAATTATTTGCATTCAAATAAACTCTAGTATCTTCAAATCAATTTCACGTTTTCAACATGGATTCTTACCTGGCAAGTCAACTACAACTAACTTATTAGAATTTTCATCTCATGTAATCGAAAGGATTATTAAAATGGATTAATTCATATTTATTGGATAGAAAACAACGAGCTATTTTCAAAACAACCACATCAACTGAATTTAATGTTACATCTGATGTACCCCAAGGAAGTCACCTTGGACCTGTTCTCTTCTTGTTATTTATAAATGATCTACCATGTATCATCGAAAATAGCCATATTTTAATGTATGCAAATGACGTCAAACTTTTCCATTCATTCAATGACAAACGTGAAACAATAACTTATAAAACACTTATAAAACCGAAAATGAAGAACTTGAAACATTAAATTCTTTTCAAGATCTTGGAATAACTATGGATCCTATCAACAAAGCAAATTGTGTTCTAGGCTTTATTAAACGCTGGTCAAAAGAGTTTGATGATCCTTATATCACTAAACTTTTATATATTTCTCTTGTCCGTCCTATTTTGGAGTATGCATCTATTGTGTGGTGCCCTCGTTATAACTGTTACATCAATACCATAGAATCAGTGTAGAAACAGTTTTTAATTTTTTGTTTACGTGGATTACCTTGGAATCCAGATGTTAATCTTCCAACATACGAAAATCGTTTAAAACTAATTTCTCTTCCGTCGCTAAAAAACCGTAGACTAATGCTTAATTCAATATTCATTTTCAAAATTCTACAAGGCAATGTTAATAGTGAATGTCTGTTGAGCAAATTATACATTAAAGTACCTTCCCGCGCAACAAGAAATTATAACTTACTTCAAGTAAAAATAGCCAAATCCAACTATATGAAATTTGAACCGTTCAGAGCAGCGTGCGACGATTTCAATAATATCTACAATGCAATTATTTTCAACAATTCAATTCAAAAAACAAAATCGGAAATTCTTCTTTTCCTAACAAACAATAATTCAAATACCTTAATTCAATAAATAACTATCATATCTATAACATCTAACTTCCGCTATGGCCCTAATGCTTAGCAGAATAAACACAGCTAAAAGTCCTTTTTGCTTAGCTCAACGTCGATCTTTACAATTACCTGCGCTATAGCCTTCATGCTTAGCGGAACAAGGAATATTTAATCACTTCCACTATAAAGCCTTTATGCTTAGTGGAATATTCCCAACGAGGGACTCACTCTATCGCCTGATTCTTCGAAGCAGAACAGTCCGGACTGTTGCTGTTCGGTCACCGGTCCGTGCTTCATGCGGATGCGCCTCTCGGTCGGCCGGGCGGGTAAGTGGACTGTGGGATTCGTCGAAAAAAAAAAAAATAAATAAAAAAAGTTTTTGCTGTATGTTTACAATTAAAAATTGTAAACCAACAAATCATTAAAGTAAATCAACCACCAATTCAATTCAAAAAACAAAATCGGAAATTCTTCTTTTCCTAACAAACAATAATTCAAATACCTTAATTCAATAAATAACTATCATATCTATAACATCTAACTTCCGCTATGGCCCTAATGCTTAGCAGAATAAACACAGCTAAAAGTCCTTTTTGCTTAGCTCAACGTCGATCTTTACAATTACCTGCGCTATAGCCTTCATGCTTAGCGGAACAAGGAATATTTAATCACTTCCACTATAAAGCCTTTATGCTTAGTGGAATATTCCCAACGAGGGACTCACTCTATCGCCTGATTCTTCGAAGCAGAACAGTCCGGACTGTTGCTGTTCGGTCACCGGTCCGTGCTTCATGCGGATGCGCCTCTCGGTCGGCCGGGCGGGTAAGTGGACTGTGGGATTCGTCGAAAAAAAAAAAAATAAATAAAAAAAGTTTTTGCTGTATGTTTACAATTAAAAATTGTAAACCAACAAATCATTAAAGTAAATCAACCACTTCTCATCGGTTAGATTAACCGACGAAGAAGGGTTGGAGCGTTTTGTACCGTCTTTTTCGGTTAAATCTACCGACTTTTATTTTTGTGTGTAGAGATACGATGTAGCTCTATTGTTTTGTGTTGTAGCTATAGGAACAGTAAATACAGAAATTTATATAAAGCAATGCTTGAAAAAAGGACTTACGCTTTTCTGAAGACAGCAGGAGGTTTCCACTTTATTTTGGCCCGACCTAGCCTCTTGCCATTACAGTAAAATGGCGTTAGAGTGGTACTCAAATAATAATGTGCTACAATAGTGCTGGGCAAACCTGAACGCACGCACACAATATATTATGTGCTTGTGTGCGGTCAAGCTGAGTCTGACTGCAGTTAAAACATACTTTGATCAAACATCTTTCGCGTGCTTGTGAATTGCTATGCAGTGCTGATCACTGCTCTAGAAGCAAATCCGGAAAACAAGGCAATAAAGAGAGTGACAAAATATGCCAAAGACTTCCGGGGAAAGTGTCTTCAGCAGAAGAAATGCCATTTTCATAAACATTTTATAAAAAAAAAAAGTTCAAAATATTCATTGTAGTAGACAATATTGAAAAATATAAATGTCCAACTTCAAATTTTGAAATAAAAATTTGCACTGGCGACAGTGTCGATCATATAGTAGCGTCTTGTATTGAATCTGAGTAGAATCACTCAACTATACTGTGCGAGTAGAAACGGTCGATTTTCATTGAACTACAAGAAAATATACACACGTCGTAGTTCGAGCAATTGCTTCGGCTTGTGTGGTTGTATATATAGTAGTTTAAACAAAGAATATCGTACCAATGAGAAAAAGGTTACTGATGATCTGCCGTAGTGGGCAGTGAAATGCATATAACTTACTTTCTACCTGCTGGCACACAATTTGTTGTTGTAAAAATTCGCAGCTTAATTGATTTAAGTTGCACTGAGCTTGAACCCGACTATACACAATATTCATTTACTTAAAGCTCGTTGAATGTAAATCAGTTGCAAAAAAAAAATAATAAAAAATGTGTACATATTAATAAGTGTTTGGCTCACTCGTAAAGTGGCCAAACGATATAAAAAAGAGAAAAGGGGTGGAAAATGGAGAATTAGCAAAATATAATTAAAGGCGTGTAGGATGTAGGTTTTTAAGTATGTTTTATTGATAAAGGAGCACAAAGGTTGCTTACTTGCGACGGATGTCGAAGGATACAAAAGTAAGCTTATGTAAATAAAAAGCACTGCAGCACGGGATGATGCAGGAGCGTAAAAATATACGTGGTTGACTCGTTCGATGCTGATACAAGAAGAAGGAAGTTAAAGTTACGGAAATGACAGAAGGCCGTCATATTGAATTAAACCAGTTTTGGGACACAGTTTAACAGAATGTTAAGCGGTGTTCCAGTAGGTTTAATGGTATAAAGTTGGTTGCCGTACAATTCCGTATACAGGGTGTCAAACAGGGTGTTTTGACGTAAACATTCCGCCCACCTTGCAGTAACTAACGCTGCAAAAAAATTGTAGATTAGTACATGTAGTTTGTATGTTATAAAAGCATAGTGACATCGAGTATATAAAAAAAAAATTATTTTAAAAGTTTATTTATTTAGAAAAAGTAATTTATTCGTAGAATTATCGCTAAAAAGGTAGCGAGGGCCAAATAGGGGCCGCAACGGATCTTTCACACGACGTGGGTCATAAGGGACCCCGGATCTCTCATGCGAGATCTGAGCCAGAAAGGACCCTGCCGAAGGCTGTGCTTGGGTAAAAAGGAACCCCAGGATTTCAAATAAATCCAACCAGCACAGTCTTCGAATACACGTCGAAACCGAACACGAGCGCGGCGATATATTAAGCGTAGCATTAATACCAGATTATGTATTTTCAATTCCAAATGTGTATTGAAGTTATGTTGGAGAAAAAGTCTAGGTACTAAATTGCGTAAAGAGTTATGTCGAATATCTAATTGAAATTTCGATTTAATGGCAAGAGCTATGACGTAAAATTTGAATTGGTCACGCTGGGTAGAATTGACGAAGCGGTTGTCAAAAAACTTAGCCGCAGCAGTCATAAACTTTTCCTTATGTAATTTACGGGAAATTTGACTAAAAATATCACATTGAATTTTATCTAATAAAAGGTTTCGATGAAAAGCGACGCCGATAGGGATATACATCGGCGAGCTTTGCCAGTAAGTGGCATATGCCAATGCATTGTATGGCCTTTGATGATCACGAAGTGATGCAATTGTAAATTTTGGAAAATTGGTTGGTAGTACGAGGGTCGCTGCCTCGCTTTTTCTCTGCGAATCGATAGGAGAATCGAGAGTAATGCAACACTGCTTGCTAGGAGTAGATTGACCAGATTGAATACTCTCTATAATTCTGGATTCAGTCGGTATCGAAGGAAGTTTCAATAACTTCCTCGTGCGATCAGAAATAAACCTAGTTTCTGACGCAGAGTCTATCAGCGCACTTGCTGAGTAGACGGTGCCCAAGTGGCAAATGTTCACATCGGCTGTACCGAAGAGTACATAAGTAGCGCTAAAAGTGAAGCATTTCTGAATACCAAGAATTGGCTCAGCTTGGAGAGAAGTGGACTGTATTGATTCGTGAAGTGTTTGTCGATGACAGTTTCCAGAAAGGCGGGACCCTGGAGGAAAACTTCCATCGTAGAATGGGAAAGTTGATTGCAAATCATTAATTTCGATAGGGCGTAACCCTGAAGGAAAAGTTCCATTGACTAAAGATTGTGCACATGGAGAAAGAATATATTCAATAGGGCGGGGCCCTAAAGGAAAATGTTCACTGGGTGATGGCTGCGGAGCAGGCACATCTCTATGTAGAAGCGTATGATGACGCTTCTGACAGCTGGAGCAAACAGAGGTGCTCTTACTACCTTCAACCTCATGATTTTTGCTTAAACAATTGATGCAGAACTTAAGTCGTTTTAAATTTAAATTACGATCGGCGACACTCATGGTCAGAAAACGCTGACAGGTGCGCAACGAATGTTGTCGGCGAGGACAAAGTCCACAAAGATTCGATGACACATTGGTGTTATAAGTATTTATTGTTGTGGAATCTTTGGTGGAAGACTGAAAAGTCAAAGAATGTGTACTGGCACTATGGTGCAGTAGTTCGTTAATTGTTGCCAAACACTTTACAAAGCTGTAATAAGAACGCTTGTATTTGGATTTGACGAAAGCGATGTCCGCGTTGACATCCGGGCCCCCACCTTGAACAAGGTAGGTTAAACATGGCTGATATGAAACCTTAACTGCAGCCCAAAGTGATTTTATTTTTTCACTTTGAGTGCTCAAATTGACTTGGGTGCGTGTTGCTGGCGGTAAGTCCGCAAAAGCTGCTTCAAATTTGACCAATTGGTCAGCAGCGAGAATATAAATCTCTAAAGCTGCCATGGTTTTAAAGAAAAACTAAAAAACTTTAAATAAAAAAGCAATTTGCTCGAAATAAGAGGTGAAGGCATCGAAAATGAATACCCGAAACAATTAGGGGTGACACTTGAGGTTGTGGAGAACTTAGATCAAAAGATCAATTGAATAAAAAATTTTATTTAAATAAAAATGTCAAATGCAAAAGTACCCTCGGTATAGGTACTTGAGATTGTGCCCTGATGTCAAAATTAAGAATTCAAAAAAGGAATTTGCGTTGAGCACTAATGTGTAAAACCAACAAAATAAACTAAATTTTAAAAACTGAATTTAATTTAATGTTGATTTTATTTAATTGGAATGTGAAAATTAATTCCAATTTAATATTTACCCAGGGTGGGTTTTGTAAAATAGGGCCGTGTGCTTCGAAAATTTTCACAAAAGCGATGAAAATATTGCCACACTAAAGTAGTGAATAATAAATAATTCACTCACTTAGCAAAATAAGCAAAATAAACAAAAAACTAGAGAGTGGACTATCTTCGGCTATACCGAAGCTGAAATACCCCCACACAGTAGGAAGAAGTACCTCGAACATATAAAAATGTGGTCTCAAGACCCTATTTTGAGCCAATTATAGGTGGTTTTGGAGCCCGGACCATGTCCAAAATCCATTTCTAAAAATTTCCAATTAAATCCACAAAAAAAAAAAAAATTGGTCTCAAGACCCCATTTAGACCCTTATATATGTGGCTTCGGAACCTCGGACCATGTCAAAAATACGTTTCTAAACATTTCCAATCGAATACAACAATAAAAAATGTTTACCTTTTTTTTCGGTGTATGGGAGCCACGCCCAGTTTTTGTCCGATTTGGCTGATTCTCGAACTTGATCTCATTATTCACGAGAAAAACATGTACCCAAAGTTTCAAGTCGATATCTCCAAAACTGCGACCGCTATCGTGCGGACGGACAGATGGACAGACGGACAGACAGACGGACATCGCTAAATCGACTCAGGAGGTGATACTGATCAAGAATATATATACTTTTCCATACCGGACACGCCTCCTTATGGGCGTTACAAACTTTGTGACAAAGTGAGTATACCCTGCCACAGTGAGTGTGGGGGTATAAATATTGGCCAAGCTATGGTGGCAAAGTAATTCAAAAGGAGCGCATTGAAAGGGAGCACAAATAAACCAAAAGTGCACAATTTTGAATACCCAAAAACTGGTATGCACAAAATTTAGCTTTTATGTATATGCTGATCACAAAACAATAAGTTCTAATATTAAAGAAATATCACATGAAATTCACGGTGGAGTAAACCAGGTGAGGCAAGTAGGAATAATGCTCTCACTTCAATTTCTGTCATCTCTATGATTTTCTTTGCCTTTGTTTTCAATGACGTTCTTCCCAATTCAAAAATCAGTGATCAGCGTTGCCTTAGTCAGCATATTACTAATTTTTCAGAACATTTCCAAACAAATATGCCGAAAACGGTAGCCCTGAATCATTTCAATTCATTTCAATTCCTCTTTCAATGACGTACGGCGGGGGAGAAAATCTGACGTCTGGCGGGGGAAAATGCTACTTGCCTCACCTGATTTACTACACCGTGCATGAAATTTAAAAATTATTAAAATTGAGAGTCAGTCTCAAGAAAGGCACTCACTTGTTGTTGTAGCAGTGCACTTGTTGTTAGTTTTGTGTTTGTGTATTTTGTTTTATTTCCACTTTCGTTTAATCTGTGCTTGGGATTATTTGTATCACTTAGTTTTGTCACTAATTTATGCACTTTTTTGATTTTAATTATTTAGAATTTATGTTGTTAATGTTAATTTCATTTAAAAATAAAACTAAAACACGAAAAACCAAAAACCCAAAAAAGGAGGGATAATCACAACTGTCAAAGTATGTAATGGAAGGAGGGCTGAGAGCCAAAAGCTTTTGGTTGTGGATCGTATTACACCGAGAAGAGGCAATAAGGGTTGCCAACAAATTTTGCAACTTTAAAGTAAAAGTTGTTTTCTAATTGAAAATTATAGAATTTTAATAGATTTAAAAACGATTTAAATCTACTTTGATATGTTGAGGTTCGGTTTTAACGACGAATTAGGGACGATGCACAATCGGAGTATTGTGTCGTTTTTTTTATATTAAGCTGCTTTTGTTCACTTTGTGGTAATTTTATTTCTCATGAGTGCTTTGGGCCTTTCTTTTGTGGCTTTCCGCACGTTCCACGAAAGTGAACAAATTATTGCAGAGAAAGGTTATTGTATTATTATTGTTATTGTATTTCTCGACTAAGTGTCGGAAGAATTGCTCTTTTTTTTCTTTTTTGTACATACACAAAAAACTATGCTTTTATACAAACTACACGTACCTTGAATTTATGTTGTGATGTTGAATGTTGTATTTTTGCTGTTTGCCGTCGGCTTTTCCACCGTTCCTTCGGAGAAGATGCGCTCGTAAAACGCTAAAAACGCTGGAAAAGTTGAAACCTCGGCGGAGCTTGGAGCGTCGAAGATGCTGCCAAAATATGCAGAAGTGCTGAAGCTAATTTTTACGACGGATGTCGTTCTCAAAATCCGAATCAGGTTCGAAGGACCAAATGTTTGACTCACTCGTAAAGTGGCCAAACGATATAAAAAAAGAGAAAAGGGGTGGAAAATGGAGAATTAGCAAAATATAATTAAAGGCGTGTAGGATGTAGGTTTTTAAGTATGTTTTATTGATAAAGGAGCACAAAGGTTGCTTACTTGCGACGGATGTCGAAGGATACAAAAGTAAGCTTATGTAAATAAAAAGCACTGCAGCACGGGATGATGCAGGAGCGTAAAAATATACGTGGTTGACTCGTTCGATGCTGATACAAGAAGAAGGAAGTTAAAGTTACGGAAATGACAGAAGGCCGTCATATTGAATTAAACCAGTTTTGGGACACAGTTTAACAGAATGTTAAGCGGTGTTCCAGTAGGTTTAATGGTATAAAGTTGGTTGCCGTACAATTCCGTATACAGGGTGTCAAACAGGGTGTTTTGAAGTAAACAATAAGCTTCTTAATAAAAACACGATTCCAAAATGCGTTTAACTGTGAAAATCAAACTACCAGTTAACCAGATTTTTGGAATTTTGTGAGAGACAATTTTTTCAATCGCAGCCCTTAATTGAAGTATTGGGCGTTATGACTTATAACGTATTTATTACATGATTGTGTAAAAGTTAGTTTTAGAATACAAACTATGAACATAAGACTGACAATGGCTGATAAAATCAAGTGCAAAATACGGAAGTAGTGATGATTTTAAGAGAAATTGTGAAAAACTCATGGTTTGTATCATACGAATCCATTGCCACTCTTATGACCATGCTGAGTCACAGCTATACTACATTTATATAGCCGTGATTATCTCTATTTTAGAGTCTTTCGCTGTTATCTCGTATGAAAAATCGCCATACAAAAATATTCTTGCAAAATTCGCAATTATAAAAAAAATCACTACGAATTTTCCTGTGCAGCACATTAAACTTTGTTCATTTTTAAATGAAGTAATTTATTTATTTAAATGAAGTAATGAAGTAAAAGAAGTAATTTATTTATTTAAATTTTTAATCCGGCAGCAATTTAAGTTAAGTTTTATTAGGCAACCAATAATGCCACTCATTGGTCTTCATTCGAACCACTGTTGTAATAATGTTTGGTTATGTACAAAATATATACAAGTAGATAATGTAGAATCCGAATGGATGCTTCTATCTCTTACAATGTTTTGGTTCAGAACATGTTTCGAAAATGTGTTGAGATTCGATAGAACGCATTAAGATAATATAACATACATACGCACCACCGTCCTTAAATATTTAAAATAAATTTCGGTTTCGGCTGAAATAAAAAACCAGTCGATATCCAATTTTTCATCGGAAATCGGTGTTAAACTATTTGAAAGTAAAAATTTATTCAAATTTGTTGGGAAGTGTAATTTGTGTCAACAGATACTTCTTGTCACTAGAACAGCTGTTCTTTGTTTACGTTTTTCTGACAGCCAGCGTTTAGAAGTATCTCGAACATACAAAAAATTTTGTCTCAAAACCAAAATCGAGACATTTATAGCTGATTTTTCAAACCTTCAAACCAGGTCCAAAATCCATTTCTAAAAATTTCCAATCAGGACACGCCTCCTTCTGGGCGTTACAAACGTTGTGTCAAAGTTAGTATACCCTGCCACAGTGCAAAAGAAAGTTTAGTGATCAAAATTTTCTTGAGAATTTTTTCAAAACTTGAATTTTCATTTTATACAAATTTACCAAAAACAGTATTCGTTTGTATCCTTCAGGCTACAATGATGAAATTTATACCCTTGCGAAAGGAAAATGTGGGGTAAAGGGGAGGCGGTTGCAGCCAATTTAAAGTTCTAACATTCGGGCCCAAATATTGTACTTAGGCTCGCAATGGGGAAAAATACTAAAAACAAAAAGGTAAAAGGGGGGAAAAAGGGGAAAGAAAAAAAAGAGGGAAAATAAAAAAGATAAAAACAAGTTTTTAAAAATATAACCCTTAAACCGACTTAAAAGCAGAAAAAAATGTCCATTAAATTAATTTCCGCAATTTCGATTTAAAATTAAGGGTTTGTGGCGACTTCAAACATTGCATGTTAGGAACAAAGTAGCCAAAAACCCTTAATTTTAAATCGAAATTGAGGAAATTAATTTAAAGGAAATTTATTTTCTGCTCTTTTAGTCTGTTTAAGGGTTATATTTTAAAAAACTTGTTTTTTACTCTTTCTTATTATCTGAATTTTTTACATGTACATGTACTGATTTTTTTCGAATTGTACTGTTTTTTTACTCAATGTACTGTTTTTCCATATTAAAAAGCAACCCTATGTACTAGACAAATATAAATAGGGTGAATGTTTCTGTAAAGGTTAATTATCTTCCTAGTAAACGATAATGACTTTCTACACATACTTTTACTCTTTAATGGTTTTATGGAAAAATTCAGCACAACAATGAAAATTGATATATTTTGGTGAAAACTTCACAAAAAGTGTCATTGCAAAAAATAAATTTGTTTGCACTTTCTTGCAAAAAGTGTTGATAGGCTATCTCTAAATATATTCAAAGAAGTCAAAGTAACTATCAAACCGCGGGAAATGTTGGGAAAATTCTTTTGTTCTTTCAAGTTTTGTCAAATTTTTAACTTTTTCTTTGGCATATAGTGTTTAGACCAAACGCAGTTTGAGTAGCACTGTTTAGTTTTAAGTGGTGAACGGTAGAGGGAGTTAGTATAGTAGCTGAATTAAGTTCTGAAAAAAGAGAAAATATCTTTTTCCGGTAAAAATGGTTTATATCAAAGTACCAGCAGCACCTACTCACCACTGCCATCTAAGGTAACTCCCTCTAAACCAATTAATACTCTCCACTCGAAATTATATATTACTCCAATTTATATATAATTGTATAGAAATAAATACTAATTTTAAATTTGAATTATCTTCTTTTTTCTTTCGCTCCTGAGGAAAAACCGACCTAATTTACTAAAATTTGATTTTTTCGGTTTGGAAGAGTTTTGTCCTCCAACCGCCTATCCCAACAAAGTTTTCGGCAGCGAGAAGGAAATTACTCCTGCCGCCCACATTTTCATTTGGTCCTTCGGAACAGGATTGAAAAGCCTCAAGACGAGAGCAGAGACAACAAATCTTCAAGCAACATATTTAAAAGGTGCGTTCATATTATTTCTTTTGGTGATCAATAGTTAAAAACTAGAGAGTGGACTATCTTCGGCTATACCGAAGTTGAAATACCCCCACACAGTAGGAAGAAGTACCTCGAACATATAAAAAATGTGGTCTCAAGACCATATTTTGAGCCAATTATAGCTGGTTTTGGAGCCCGGACCATGTCCAAAATCCATTTCTAAAAATTTCCAATTAAATCCACAAAAAAAAAAAAAAATTGGTCTCAAGACCCCATTTAGACCCTTATATATGTGGCTTCGGAACCTCGGACCATGTCAAAAATACGTTTCTAAACATTTCCAATCGAATACAACAATAAAAAATTTTTACCTTTTTTTTCGGTGTATGGGAGCCACGCCCAGTTTTTGTCCGATTTGGCTGATTCTCGAACTTGATCTCAGTATTCACGAGAAAAACATGTACCCAAAGTTTCAAGTCGATATCTCCAAAACTGCGACCGCTATCGTGCGGACGGACAGACGGACAGACGGACAGACGGACAGACAGACGGACATCGCGAAATCGACTCAGGAGGTGATACTGATCAAGAATATATATACTTTTCCATACCGGACACGCCTCCTTATGGGCGTTACAAACGTTGTGACAAAGTGAGTATACCCTGCCACAGTGAGTGTGGGGGTATAAAAAAAGAGTTTATGTACTTTGAGTTGTTTCAAATAAATATATTTTCAAATAACCAAAAGGTTCCGTTTCGCCACTCATTTGTAAATTTTCTCTAAATCAAAAACTCCAAAAAGAAAAAAAGGGTGCTCTCCTCTATAGCAAAAAACTGCAATACAAATTAAATAGCATTTTTACAAAATTAAGGAAATGTAAATAAAAGAAAACGAATTTTGAAGGGTTAAAAATATAAAGTAAAATTAAAAATAAAGTGTATTCTAATATTTCTGTTCTTACAAATAAAATTATTAAATAAATCGCGAAGTTGCCCCATCGTACAATAGAATTCGCACACACACACCCACCCACACTCATTCTCCCATTTCTTTCAAACTCTCCCATTGCATATTTCTAATGCAGTAGTTTTGAGTGAAATTAATTTTGACATTTGGTAGCTGTGGACAGACGCAGATTTTGTTTCATTTTAGTACAAGAATTTAAATTACCTTCTTAAATACTTTAAATGAAACAATATATATTTATGATCAGCGTTACCTCCTGAGCTTATTTAGTCCTATCTGTCTATCCGTCCTCTTTTCTTGTAAACACGATTGCAGGAGCTAGAAGAAAGATAGAAAGCCCAAATTTTGGATCTATCCTTTAAAGGCCCTAGAAGGAATTGGTATTGAAAATGCGCGGAATCGGTCGACTGCCACGCCTACCTCCCATATAAGTGAAAATCGTGTTTTTACCGTAATTTTAAGATTTCAACAAAACAGTATGAAATTTTCGGGGTCGCTGATTTCGAATTTGATGTCGGAATTTAAAAATTCAAGATGGCGGAACCAGTATGGCGGCCGAAATTTTAAGATTTCATCAGTATGAGATTTTGTATAGGGGGGTTTTTGGGGTCGCTGATTTCGAATTTGATGTCGAAATTTTAAAATTCAAGATAGCGGATCAAAAATGGCTTCCGAAATTTTTAGATTTTATCAAAACAGTATGAAATTTTGTATAGGGGGGTTTTTTTGGTCGCTAATTTCGAATTTGATATCGAAATTGCAAAATTCAATATGGCACAGTAGGTGTAGAGTATATATAAGTCGGCTTTGATTGTTGCAATTTTGAGTCCCTTTCCCTATCGACACCACCTGATCTGATTTGGTTAAGTTATTATAAAACAAGTGAGAATGTTGCACTCGGTCAAAGCTGACTTATATATACCCTACACCTGCTAGGCCATTTTGGATCCGCCATCTTGAATTTTGAACTTTCGACATCAAATTCGAAATCAGCGACCCCAAAAACCCCTAGACACCAAGTTTGGAACAATTTATGCGGAATATAAGTGATTTTCACTTATATGGGAGGTAGGCGAGGCAGTCGACCCATTCCGCCCATTTCCAATACCATCTCCTTCTAGTGCCTAAAAATTCAAAGTTTTGGACCCCAATCTTTCCTCTAGCTCCTTCAATCGTATTTACAAGAAAAGAGGATGGACAGACGGACAGACGGACAGACGGATATGGCAAAATCAACTCAGGAGTTGACGCTGATCAATAATATATACATGCTTCATACATCGCTTCTTTATTCTGAGCGTGTCATGTGTTATACTTCTATATTGGTAGTACACACAAAAAAAAAAGTCGGTAGATTTAACAGAAAAAGACGGTTAAAAACGCTCCAACCTTCTTCGTCGGTTTATGTAACCGACGACAAGTGGTTGATTTACTTTAATAATTTGTTGGTTTACAATTTGAATTGTAAACATACAGCAAAAATTTGTTTCGATACATATTTTTTAGTAAGAAAACCATTAAAATGTATTGGCTTACAATTTTAATTGTAAACATACAATACATATTTTTTAGTAAAAACAACTTTTTTCGTTGTATTTGTGTTTTTTCATTTGAAAACAAAAAAAACATATTAAACACAAAAATGAATTTCAAAAATGCAAGATTGCATGTTTAATAAATATAAATATTAGCTTACGCGCTTAACTGACACAAGCTCTTATTTTCCAAAATTAGTATTACGAATGCAGTATTACAAGCAAAAAAACTCTGTTTGGCTCTGCTCAAGCTGTCTCGATTGGGAATTCTTCTTTCTTGAAATCCCAACGATTCAACTGAAGATGCGCGAATGGTAAATAGCACAAGTTGGTGAAAATTCAAATTTAACCACCAATTGCGGTAAAAGAACAAACAATTTCTGTAAAATAACAATTTTTTTGTCGGTTAAAACTAACTACGAGCTCGGTTAAAAAATTTACAATTTTCATACATTTTGAAATTCTGTACATCAACCACTTTTTTCGGTAAATTTTACCGACCATTTTTTTTCTGGGTAGGGCAATTCACGAGTTGGTCTTGCAGAAGTGCAAATGCAAATATTTATTGTACATCTTTATATTTTATTGTTGTGGTACAATAAATATTTGTATTTGCAATTCTGCAAGACCATTTGCACCAACTCGTGAATTGCCCTAATGTGTTTTGAGCTCACCGTAACAACAAGCATTGAATTTTGTATTAGTTTGACAGAGAAATCCGAGCTGCGAATGTACTTTTTATTGTACTAGCTCATACCCACTGTGTTTGCTAAAAAGTCATGGAAAAAATGCTGCATGAAGTAGCCATGCAAAGTGAACGAGAACGACCATCAGTCTTCTGCGCTAAAGAGCTTTTTATTAATTTTCTGCGCAAAATTTTATTTTGCAGATTTTTTTTCCAAAAGCACTTTCCATAAGAACTTTGTGCCAAACATTATTTTCACTATTTTGAGCTAAATATTTCTTTATTATTTAAAGGCTTTATTTTATTTCGAAGCATATTTAAAATTTAGATACCGAAAAGAAACTGCACACTTTGATTTGCTTATAAAATAAAGGTTTCTAATTTTTTTCATAAAAATGTTCTATTAATTTTTGTCGAATTTTTTGTGTAGGCACTTTTCTTAAATTACAATTACTTCTCAAAAAGAGGAATATTGTACGAAACGCTACAAAGTTAGTTTAAATGGTGTCAAACATATTATAAAAAGTTAAGAGATACCCCTTCTCTCAAATATTTGCCGAAATGTGAAAGAAAAAACAGATCAGAAACTTGATAAAAAGGTACCTTTAAAATCCAAAAAAAATATTATCAATTCGAAATTTAACAAAAAAAATTGGAACCGGTCCAAAGAGTAAAGCAAAGGC
Organism: Heteromyza rotundicornis; assembly: GCA_951394025.1. Classification (NCBI taxonomy): domain Eukaryota; kingdom Metazoa; phylum Arthropoda; class Insecta; order Diptera; family Heleomyzidae; genus Heteromyza; species Heteromyza rotundicornis. Next base: position 59,019,635 of record OX596010.1, on the reverse strand, counting down.
ATAATATGAAGTGAAAGTGGGGATAACAAGGCTTCGAAAATTGAACGACAATTTGACTCGAACTGGACTCAAGAACATCACCAGGTATCCAATTTTGCACACAAGAGAGAGGCGGTATTGTCGACCAGTCAGTATAAACAATTGGAATGGAAAAATATGGCGGGAAAGATCTTATCTGGAAGGCTATTTGCACTGACGACCTTAGAAAAAGGAGTTCCTATAGAGCCACCTTATACTATTTTTAGAAAAACACAATGCGTTAAAAAATTCTTGGGCCGATTAGCTACTAGAAGCCACTTCCGGTTCCACACTGGCTTTGTAAGACGACTCTTGCAGATTCTGCAATGAGGAAAAAGAAAGTCCGGGTCATTTACTGGAGCAATCATTCACACAAGGAGGCGCGTACTGGGAAAGTACCTGGTGCCAGATCATGATTGGCCGAATCTGGATCCTCTGCAGATCTTGAAATTCCTAACGGATTTAGGGTGGGTGGAGGTCCTCTAAAGGCTGGCAGAGGTATGGTTCGTGTTACCTGGGGCATCGGATTTAGGGTGGGTGGAGGTCCTCTAAAGGCTGGCAGAGGTATGGTTCGTGTTACCTTGGGCATCGTAACCCAACACGGACTCGTAGTGGGGGCATAAAAGACCAACGGTCGCAGTGTAAATTATTATTATTATTATTAAGAGGGAAATAACGTAAAATAATGTAATTTCGGCTAATACACAGTGGTAGGAGTTATATGTAGTCAGCGGCCAAAAATACTTCCAGTTGAGATATAAACGTAAAACTTTGGTTACGGCTTTATAACAATGTGACAATTATTATTTTTTTATGGGCGTGGTTGAACACCTTCCCCGTCCTCTTCCACTTATAAAGGTTTTTTTTCTTCCTTAAATTCCATATTTATAATTGCAAATCGGTTCAAAAATGGCAGAGTTAAAGATTATTATATGCGTGCACCTCAAAGAAACTGTTTTTTCGCCCTAACTCCAGAATTTGGAGATATACTGGAAATTCGTAGTATGCCATTATATTTAGTTTTCCAATACCTACAACTTGTGCATAGTACCGGGCCGAGTGTATCATTTTGTGACACAGTGTAATAGAAAGCTGAAAAAGGCAACTAGTTTGCTTTGGTCTATGGAATATTACGCAACCGCGGTCAGAAACGGGCAGCTGATATTAACAGATAGGAATCTTAAAACATTGACTAATACTAAGAAAACAATCCCAATACACGGAGAGAAATGTTGGCTCATGATTTACGATTATGGAGTCCATAAAATTATTGTTACTTAATTACTAACTATAATCATTAATTGTGAATATTAGTCACAAATTATGCAAATTCGTACATAAACTATGCATATGGATTGTGAATACATTATGATTAAGGTTTATGAATTTTGTGATTTATTTTATTATTCTTGAAGAATAATTGATGATTAACTAGGTCATGAAACTGCATGTGTTATCATGAATTATGAGTAACTAGGATGATTGTCATGAATTGCTGAGCAATATACAATACATTTAGACGCTTTTACAATAATGCCAGGGTAGCCGAATCGGTTAGGCGTCAGTACTGGAGAGGATGATGTCGGTTCGAATTCAGGGAAAACTGAATTTGTGAAAAAGTTATTACAAATTATTCCAAGCAAGTTGGGAAATAAAAAAGTAAAATTAAATAAATAATTAAGTAAAAAATTAGCAAATAAAAAAATTTTAATTTATTTAATTGGAAATATGTGCTCAAATTATTATTACGAATGATTTATTTATTCTCACTTAAGCCTAAAATTATGAATTTTTAATCATAATTTATGATTTTTGTTTGCACAATTTATTCCATCTGGTCATTGATTATGTCAAAAGGGAAAATAATAATTCATGGTAAGGTGGAACAAATCAAGCAAACACAAATCACAAACTATGATTTTCACTTTTAACAGTTCTTATGATTAAGAATTCTTGATTATTGACTTCTAATTAATGGATCAATATCGTGACTAATTTTTACTTAATTGATTCCTATAACGCATGATTTCAGCAAGCATTTCCCTCCGTGTAGAGGGGGGAAAACAACTAAAACTCTAGTTGAAATTTAGTTATATGGTCAAGAAAACTCTAACAATGGTACTGACACAACATAATTTTATACAAAGTATACAACAAGTTTAGAATATTAACATTGTTTTAAAATGAAGCTAATACCTTTACTTTCAACATTAGGTTTAAATAATAAAAAATCAATTTATATTTTTTTGAAATTTTTTTAAATTGCTCTTTATTTTAAACTGCTCTTACTGCAAGAACCAATTAATTACATGCATCTCTTTTAAAACAATTCTTAAAGAGTACGGTTATAATACAACAAAAACCACTATATTTTTGAAAAGCTTGTTCTTGTAGGAGATAGTGATGATACATTATTGTCCAAACTTTTGACTTTGATTTTTTTATTTTTGGCCTATGGCAGCGACCATTGTGCAATAGAGAGATATTGAGCTATTGTCAAGTGAAACTTGATGAAGAATTGTGGCGTTGCTAGTGACGTGAAAAAAAAACTTTCGTTACTGAAGCAGTTGTTCGGTAATTAAAAAGGGGCCTACAAAAAATTCGCCAATAATTAAGGCAATAATTTTTTTTTAATGTTAATGAAAAAATGTTTAAAATAGATTGCTTTTTAATACAAAAAAAAGTTCACGAAAAAAATTAAAAACCTTTTTTTTATAAGCAAATTAAAATGTGCAGTTTCTTTTCGGTTCAGTCCTTAATAATTATATTTTCCCTTTTGTGAAAAATATTAACTGCAAGTTTGTATTGTTCGTAGCTAATTTAAGTACAAATTTTTGAATTTTTTTTTAGTTTTTAGGAGTTTGTAAGTTGTGCTATGTTGCCAAGACTAAGATCGATTCGTTATTTATGTACACAAGGTGACAAAAGTTAAGAACAAAAATTCTTTTGATAAAATTTTAGTTTATAACATTTTTATTAACATTTAAATTTAATTTAATAATAAATTGTGAATTATTGAAGTTTTGTGCATACATACAAGGAAAAAACCAAATACTCGTGTTTTGGTTGCAAAAGTAATCTAGCAGTTTTGTTTTCATTTCAATGACGGTAATTTCCTTAAAATACCGAGTGGCTGAAAACATTTAACATATTTGTTTTTTCTTGTATTTTTTTTCATTCTGAAACTTATTTTTATTTATTTTTTTTTTTTCGTAAATATTTTTTGTCGGGGAAGCGATTGCACAAAATGGATAATTTTGGTTTTATGCACGTATTTTTCTGATTCTAAAACGCATTTTTAATTATTTTTTTTTACTTTTTGTACAGCACTTTTTTTATAACCCTTATATTAACTTGCTTTGGGTGGAATATATATATATATATATATATCCTCCAATCTGCGGCGAGCTTTTTCATACACTTCCACATGAGCTAGAGAGCTGAAATTTGGAACACTGATAGAACTCCGGTGACAATGCATTCTATTAAATTTTGGGTCCATCAGAGGCGTAGGGGGCCGTGGGACTCAAACCCCTTTTTTTTAAACATGGCATAACTTCTGATTCCTTCAAGCTACAACGATGGTAGGTGGGTTCTTACTGACAAAATGAAATTTTATACCCTTTGGAATGGGGGGTGTGGGGGCAAAGGGGAGCGGGATGGAGCCAATTTAAAGTTCTAACTTTCGTATTTTTTAAGCTACAGGGCTGAAATTTTTTACTTAGGTTAGCATTGGGGAAAAAGAGTAAAAAAAGGGGAAAAAGGGGGGGAAAAGGGGGGAAAAAATTTTTTAAAAAAGGGGAAAATAAAAAAGAGTAAAAAACAAGTTTTTTAAAATATAACCCTTTAACCGACTAAAAAGCAGAAAATAAATTTCCTTTAAATTAATTTCAGCAATTTCGATTTAAAATTAAGGGTTTTTGGCTACTTTCCTCCTAATATCTTTGCAGATTTTGAAGTTAAAGGGTTATATTTTAAAAAAATTGTTTTTTACTCTTTTTTATTTAAATTTTTGCCCTCTCCCAAAATGTAGTTGGAAACATTTTTTTAAAATAAACTACAAGAAGTTTTTGTTTAATTACCATAATTTATTTCATATCGTTGTTTTGATATTGCACTTTATTTTTGATAAAGCATAATTATAAGATTTTCGATATTACAAATATTCGCATAAAAATATCCACTCCTAAAAGTTATGCCCGTATGATTCTTCATTTGAAATACATTAAAATATAAAACGGACATCTCTAATTCTGCCAAATGGGTTTTGATTGTGAAAAAATAAAAGTCATTTAAAAAGATTTTCCATTCAATAAATATGATAGGTAGCTTGATTTATAAATTAGTTGCAGCCACATACATCATTTTCAAGTCTTGATCCATTTCCTTTTTTAGACTAATGAACATAATTTTTAATCAATTTAAAATTAAGTATCATACAAGCTTTAAAATATAAACTTGGTTTCTAAAATTAATTAATATTCATAAAATTGTTCAATTCACTTGCCTATTATATGTTAAAAAGTAGCTAAAATTATCTTAAAATCATTACAATTAAAATATTCAACAATTTTTATGTGGGTCAAGGAATGATACAACATTTTATACAAACAATATTAAAATTTGTTATTTCATGATTATTTTCCAAACCAAAAATGTTTTTATACAACAATGGGCTGTATGCAAAAAACGAGTGACTCAGTACTGATCTCTAGACCACACTACTTTTTTGTACCTAGTTAACATTTCTATTGTGAATATTTTAGTGAAAAGGGCCTTATACAAGTTTTTGAAACATTCTACTTTAGGTAAGGCATTTCTGCCACAGCACTTGACGACGAAGAAAAGAAGTACTAACTTCATATTGTAATTTCTTATTCGATAGTTTAAAGGCTTAAGTCAATTTGTTTTTTTTTTGGCATTTTTCGTTGGAGGATTCTATTTCTTTTATTTGCTATGACATAACAATTCACACTTTCTTTACTACTGAATTTTTTTAATTCGCGAAACTGGTGGTTTTTCATGGTTTTTCGTAGTTTTTGTAAACTTTTGGAAAATGTAATTAACCCCATTTTCCATCATGCCCTTCATTTGTCAGCAGCGTAAAAAACTTATTGGCGTTGTTATATTCACATTGAATTTGATTTGTAAAAAATCTCAAAGGATAACATAATTCTTCTTACATTGGTAGCAACTTGTCGTTTAATTGTAAAGTAGAAGAAGTCATATTGCTATTTCTAAAATGCTTGAAACTATTGAACACTTTTTACTTAAATATTCATAACAGAAAGGATTTTTTATTTGGAAATTAATATAAAATTAAACCTTAAAGTAAGATTAGCTTTAGCAACGCATGGCCAACTGCTTAGTACTGAAAGGATTGTTGTCTCATTTTAAGCACACACCCCAATGTGAAAACAATGTATTTGAATTACTTACTGTTTAAAATATAATAATAAATAAAAACAAATTTTAATGAGATTTGATGCGTTTGAGCATTGTTAAGCACATTAGCATACTAAAGCACAAAACGCTTGCTATTTTTTGTTCATGTATTAAAGTCGTTCCGGGGAATTGTGGGTAAATTTTATTGCAAATCTGTTCGATATTGATTACTTTTGTAATCAATTACATAAAAAGTACAATTACTTGATGTAATCGATTACAAAACTTTTGATTCACTTTTTTGGAATTACTTTTTGTAAAGCTTCCGATGACAGCGGCAATGTGCTAAGTGTTAAAGTGTCATCTCATTAACCCTTAACTTTTCATAAATCATTGAATTGTATGCACGTTTCACTTATTTCCATTTTTTTTTGCTAATAAAGTCTCAGTTTTTTTTAGTTCAAATGGTCAGAGTGAACTACTAAAAGAATAAACAACACATACAAATTAATAGACTAGTGTTTATGCTTCATTTTCGATTTTTTATAGCGACTTGTAAATGGGTGTCAGTAGCTGGGCACCTTTTTTGGAGGGTCGATTTTGGAGACTTTTGCTGGATCGACTGCCAAAATCGTAGCTTTCGGAATTTTTAAGTTCCGTTGAAAATTCTTGTTAGCTATTGAACTCAGCTTTCAAACGAGGTCTCCGAAATTTTGTTTCAAACGAAAGTTACGGCCTCAAAACCTTAGGGTGCCAGTAGGAAAAGAAAACCCCATTTCCATACAAAGCATATCAATTTGAAAATTAGTTTGTAATTTTCAGTTTTGAAAACCTGCACATAGCGCTATTGTATAAACCAGGGCATATTTTAGGGATTTTTAACAACTATCCAAATCAAATATAAAATGTAACATTTATTTGCATATCGGTTATTACCTGCAATAAAGATCCAAAGCCGGCTTCTGTGAGACGTATTCTGATTATAACTGCACTCTCAGAAAGTTTTAGCTCGTACCTGATTTGCATGGAGCTGATGGTAGTATTGTTCTGAGCTAACTGGATTATTACTCTGTCAATTGGCTCAGACGCTTTAGAGTACCTGTTTCGGGTTAATTTACCCATTTCAGAGCGTGAGCAGATCCACAAAGGATATCTTGAAGACCTACAAAGGATATCTAGTCGTAATCGTTCATGTCCTTATCCTTTTCTCTCAATGCTTTTATGCCACTAAGATCCTCAGATATGTATCTACGTGCTAGAGATAGAATTCGCATCTTAAATTTTTGATGTATTTCAACCTCTTTGAAAAACCGAGTGCTGTAATTCATATTTGAAACTAAACTCAAAATCATATTTGAACGCAAATTTTAAATCGTGATTTCCCAACAATATGATTTTTTGAGATGTGTCTTTATTGCAGGGAATGAGCGATATGTAGCTAGAACAACTTTTTAAGTCGAGTCCCCGTTGTACAAATCTGCGGTGCCTTTTACCATCACCGACAAATTTCACGACTATGCGATTATTGAAACAAGACGTACAACGAACGTCACTGAACAAAATGCACAGTGTAGCATTTCGAGCGCAGTTTTAGTAAAAGAATTTAATGGCAGTTGTAGTTAGAGAATTTAATGGTTCATCTAAATGGCTTCAATTTAAAATTCCACTACCCATATTTGGTTTTACAACTGCCAATTTCAATTTACAACTACCCATTCTGGGTGTTAAACCCCACTAGAATATGCCCTGGTATAAACATTAAAGCGACTCACGAAAAAAAATAGCCGCATTCACCCGCTGAAAATGATCATTGGCTGATTTTTTGATGATTCTTCAAATACTTCAAAAGTTGTTTGTGAAATAGATAATATATTTTGTTTTTGTTGTTTCTGTTAACATTTTAAAAACAAAAAAAATTTGACCATTAAAATACCGAATTCATATAAGTATTTTGCATGCATTTTTAAATTCTACAGCTCGGTATGGTATGGTAATTGGTAAAGCCGAAATATTTGGAGAATCGTCATAAAATAATTCAAAGTTCATTTTCCCAACCACTTTTTTTCTTTCATTAAATCTTTAAAAAAAAATTATATTTAGAGGCGTAATTATTTACCATCACCGCAATATTAAAGCTTTTTATTAAAACTATTACTAGTTGAATTGCATTTTCGTAAGATGCATCATATGTTTCATATTGTATGAAACTCAAGATTTTGAATTCAATTCGCTGCCACTTAAAATAAAAACAACGCTCGTTGTTCAGTTTAAGCTAAAGTACATTTACACAGTGAATAACTTCAAGAAGTGTTTATAACATAGTACATCAACATAATGTAATGAATTCAGAATATTATTACTGATAGGCTACAAATTATTAAAAAAGTATTACAGCATACGCCGCCGTGTACAAACTACCAACAAATTGTATAATATCAGTATTAGCATTATGTAGTTTACAGTTATTTATCGCATCATAATAATAGTAGTAAGTATATCACTTTAAATTTGTTTCTTAAACGTGCTGTATTGGAAAACACAGCTCTGCTTATGCCAAACCTTCTTCCTAATCGTCGAACTCAGATTCGCCCAATGTCCATTGCTGATTAAGCGAGCTCTGTTGACTATAAATCGGCTGTGTACGTACACTGTTGGGATATAAATAAAAGTAGAATTAGTTTTTTTAAATTATTGTTTTTAATTGCTTGCAAACAAGATGCCGAAATGCCCAAAGTGTTAGAATTACAGAAAGCGTATTTGTTAAAATGGTAAAACGATACTGATCTTAATGTGAATATAAATGCACAAATGCAATTAGTATGTAAAATTTTTTGCAATACGAAGGTTTTTCCAAATATCTACAAATTTATGTTATAACTAGTGTGCGGATTCTTATGCGTGAAAAAATGAGCAAAATAAATATAAAAAATATATATTTGCTAATACATTTGTATGGCTTTATATTTCTATTGCAGTAGGGCTTAAATATTTTTATATATTACTCTTATTTTTTTTTGTATGCATATTTTTAAAATTTGTAAGCGTATTTTCACTTTTAAAATCCGCACCCCAGTTATAACTATATTATGAAATACAAAACACAACTCCTACAGCACAAACAAATTGTGATTTGGTTGAACCTCAATGCAGCAGCATCAAAAAAATACAATACGCTTATGAGAAGAACAAACTGCAACAAACAAACAGTGAGTAAGGAATCTTTTAATAATTACTTTTTTAATCGTTTCAATAGCTTCATCTTTTTTTTATTTATTTATGGTTTTCGTATCGTTTTGTTTCGCTTTCGGTTAGTTTAAATAATGATTTCGCAATTCAAACATCGCAACAACTTTCTCCCAGTTAGAGCTCAACAGCCATATTTTGTGTAGTGTGTTTTTCGTATTGACGTGTAGAGAATAATTTAAAAATCAGTTATAAGTAAACCATCCGGTCATAACTGTCCTCGGCGGTATGGTGATCTGGATGGTCTGGTGGTGAAGTTAGGGTTTGTGTAATAAATAATAATAAAAAGTAGTTAAACTATTAAAGAAGAAAATTATCACATTCAATTACAGATACTAAAGGACTGCGATTGAAAAAATTGTGTTATCCCATAAAATTTTTTCAAATCACTCTAAGAAAAAATTTTGTTTCTGTAGGGTTAGAAAAATAATGTAAAAAAATTACCCTATTTAAGTTTTATTCATTTCAAAATGGCAAGCAAATTGAAAGTGCGTAAATTCATTGTAAAAAATTTTCAAGACCACCTTCAGGGGATATACAAAAAAAATTGCCCGAGAACTACAAGTTGGTTCGAAAACCGTATCGAGAGTCGTAAAGAAGCTTAAGAGAGGACTTGAACGTCACTCGGAAGGCAGTTCCTGGAAGGAAAAAGGTCATCTGTGACCAGAAAAAGACGAACAAAGTCGTCACCATGTTGAAAAAGAATCCAAACATTTCGGGCTCGGAATTTTTTGTGCGCAAGGCCATTAAGGATACTAGACTGAAGACGTGCAAAGTCCAAATAGTTCCAGACAGGAATACTGTGAAGAACACGGAGGCAAAACAGCGTTAGGTTAGGTTAGGTTATGCCTCACATAGTCCAATATGGTCCAGTTCTTCCTTCATGGTCTTTATGCAAACAGAAGGTTTTGGTCTGCATTGCGAAGTGTTTCAGTTGAGAAAGTTGCATAGTTGTTACCCCATTAGCGAGTTAAAAAAGGTCTTTCCCAGTATCCTGAGCTTGGTTCTAGCTAGAGCCGGACAAAAACATAGCAGGTGTTCCAGTGTCTCCTGCTCTTCCGATTCATTGCAGATCCGACACTAGTTGTTTGACACCAGACCCATCCTAAAGGCGTGATAGCCAGTAAGACAGTGTCCCATTACAACTCCTACTAGCAGAATGCATTCCACGTCCTACACAGAAAAAAAGGTCGGTATAATTAACCGGAAAAAGTGGTTGACGTACAGCATTTCAAAATGTATGAAAATTGTAAATTTTTTTACCGAGCTCGTCGGTACATTCACCCGACAAAAATGGTAAAAAAAAATTGTTGAAATAACCGAAAAAAATTGTTGTTGTACAGAAATTGTAGGTTCTTTTACAACAATTGTTGGTTAAATTTAAATTTTCACCAACTTGTGCAATTTACCATTCGCGCATCTTCAGTTGAATCGTTGGGATTCAAAGAAAGAAGAATTCCCAATCGTGTTATGAATGTTGTGCCTTATAGAGGCAGCTTGAGCAGAGCCAAACAGAGTTTTTTACTTGTAATACTACTTCAGTTATGCGCTCAAGCTAATATTTATTTTTTTAAACATGCAATCTTGCATTTTTGAAATATATTTTTGTGTTTAATATGTTTTTTTTTGGTTGTTGAGGTTTGTTTTCAAATGAAGAAAAAAATTAATTCATCGAAAAATGTTTACAATTAAAAATTGTAAGCCAACAACTTTAAATGGTTTTCTTACTAAAAAAATATGTACCTTTCTGGACAACCCTATTAACCTGTTTGGAAGTGAATTTTTTTGCTAAGAGTCAATTAACCATTTTTGAATAATTCTATTGTGTTAAAAATTTCAAAGCTATTTTAAATTGACAATAAAAACAAAGTCATAGTTTAGTGTGTTATTTTTCGCTAATTCCTGTGCTGCTGTGCTAAGCTAAGTATAACAACAACAAAATTTACAACTTTGTTGTTTGTATCAATATATTTTATCCGTGAGCTTTAAGCTGTCCTTTTCGACGTTTCTGATATTATCAGTATTTTCCACTGCGTCTCAAACTGTTTACACAGGTTCTTAAATAGTGATCATTTTTCAGAGCATGCTTTTTGGCACTTGTTTCAATACACTAGAGTGCCTAAATTTTGAATTGAATATCATAAATTTTTGAACAATTTTATTTCTATTTTTTTTTCTTTCTGCTTTTATTTTTACTTTTGCAATTTAACTAAAATGTGGTGCTCTCTTCGCAAGTGTAACGTGAAGAGTGAAAAGGAACCTTTTGTTTCTTGTTGGTTTTGTGAAAGCATTTACCATTGCAAATGTGTTTCCTTAAAGGCACGTCTGATTGATGACCGTGAAGATAGAAATTGTGGTTTACGTTGGTCTTGCACCGAATGCCGCAAAGTCGACTCGGCTATAGTTAGGGTGATTCGTCAAACCAGAAAGGGATTTTTAGAAATCGCTAATGAGATGTCGGTCATCCAAACAAAATTAGCCAATTATGAGAGCTTTTTTAAAGAGTTCAAATTTTTGGATGAAGACTACGTCTCTCCAAAGAGCGCGCGAAAAAATTTAAATTTGAGTAAAATAAATATTATTCCGATTCCTGTTGTAGACTCAGACCAATTGTCTACACCAATTGGTCTGGCACCGAATTTGTCTGAAGCCTTTAACCTTTCTCCTTATGTTGCTTATACAAAGGAGAAAGATGTCGCCAAATCAACTTCCGATAATCAAGTCAGCGACTGTTAAAAAATGACGTTGACTTGATAACTTCGTCCGCTAAAGTGGCACCAAAAACAGCTGCTCCTAATCTTAATTCGGCTCCAAAACCTGCTTCGAGTCCTAATACTGTGTTACAACCTAAAAAGCTTGTTGTTGTCCCACCAAGAAAATCTATTTTTATTTCTCGGTTTGCGAGTGACACTACAGCTGAAGATGTGTTGCATCACATATCTGCCCAACTAAAAGTTTCTCCCGACAACATACAAGTATTCGTTTAAAATTTTGATTCCTGAACATTTATTTGATAGTGCATTGAACCATAACTTTTGGCCTCCAAATGCTTTCATCCGTGAGTTTATACCACGTGAAAATCCTCGAGCTCCTAAAACGACACGCTTACCTCGTGCACCCGAGATAAATGTTCCGAAAAACTAAATTCTTCAAATTCTTGTTCCATTTTGTATCAAAACGTTCGCGGTCTTAACACCAAAATTAAAGATCTGTTTGTAACTAGTTTTGATTTAGAATTTGATATATTAATCTTTACTGAAACGTGGTTAAAACCCGTAACACTAAATACTGAAATTTTATGTAATAAATATTCAGTTTTCCGCAAAGATCGTAATTCAATACTAAATAATACTACAAGTGGAGGTGGTTGTTTGATTACCATTCGATCCACTTATTTTTCAGAAGAAGTTATTTTACAAGATGCTTTAAATATTGAATTTTGCTGTGTCAAAGTAGAGTATCAGTATTTAAATGTTTTCATTACGTGCTCATACATTCCTCCGAGCTCTTCCAGTGAAATTTACTTAAAACACCTATCAGTTATTAATGAAATTTGTTCCAGACTGAAACCAAATGAGCATGTTATTGTTTCAGGTGATTTCAATCTGCCAAGTATTTGTTGGGAAAGCGATATTGATAACAATTTTAAACTGCTTCCATCATCTAATAATTTAAACGATATTGAGTTCCTTAACTTAATCTTATATCGCGGTCAGCTCCTCTAACGCTGCCTGAAGATGCTCACCATCCCACATTAGAAATTACAATAACTCTCCATACACAACTCTCCTATAACAATAACAATTCTACAACAGTTTTTGACTTCAAGAAAACTAATTACACAAAACTAAAAAAACGTATATCTGATATTAACTGGTCTTATTTAACTGAAACAAATTGCTCAATGACAGCTGATCTCCTCGAACAATTAGTAGAAACGTTTACCAAAAACGTTCATGATTGTTTTGAGTATGCGGTTCCTAAAACGAATCTAAAGGAAACTAAGGACCCCTCATGGTTCAACAACGATCTGCGAAAACTAAGAAATTCTAAAACTAAATATTACAGATTGTATAAAAAACATCACAGATTAACTGACTTATCGAAATATACATATCTACGTTATAAATATAATTTTACTTGCAAATTAAATTATAACAACTATTTAAACAAAGTGAGAACATCTTTGAAGCAAGACCCAAAGTCTTTTTGGAACTTTATCAATATTAAACGTAAAGATAGTGGCTATCCATCGCTAATGAAATATAATGATGTTGAATCCGATAATGAAGAAACTATATGCAATCTTTTGGCCAATTTTTTCAAAACAACATATTCTGTGGATTCTTACCGTCAAAATACCTATCCTTTTGATATAACACCTTTTGATGTTTTGCAACCTGTCATTGATGAAGTTATAGTATTGGAACATCTCAAAAACAAAAGATTGGTTTCAGAGGTGGTCCAGATAACATACCTTCGTGCGTTCTGCAAGAATGTTCTGAAGAGCTTGTTGTACCTATCACTTTATTATTTAAACATTCCCTTTCATGTGGAAACTTTCCAGTTTCTTGGAAATCATCATTCATAATACCACTGCATAAATCAGGCAACAAATCAAGTATTACAAACTATCGTGGAATACCAAAATTAAGTGCAATTGCAAAACTTTTTGAACAAATTATTTGCATTCAAATAAACTCTAGTATCTTCAAATCAATTTCACGTTTTCAACATGGATTCTTACCTGGCAAGTCAACTACAACTAACTTATTAGAATTTTCATCTCATGTAATCGAAAGGATTATTAAAATGGATTAATTCATATTTATTGGATAGAAAACAACGAGCTATTTTCAAAACAACCACATCAACTGAATTTAATGTTACATCTGATGTACCCCAAGGAAGTCACCTTGGACCTGTTCTCTTCTTGTTACTTATAAATGATCTACCATGTATCATCGAAAATAGCCATATTTTAATGTATGCAAATGACGTCAAACTTTTCCATTCATTCAATGACAAACGTGAAACAATAACTTATAAAACACTTATAAAACCGAAAATGAAGAACTTGAAACATTAAATTCTTTTCAAGATCTTGGAATAACTATGGATCCTATCAACAAAGCAAATTGTGTTCTAGGCTTTATTAAACGCTGGTCAAAAGAGTTTGATGATCCTTATATCACTAAACTTTTATATATTTCTCTTGTCCGTCCTATTTTGGAGTATGCATCTATTGTGTGGTGCCCTCGTTATAACTGTTACATCAATACCATAGAATCAGTGTAGAAACAGTTTTTAATTTTTTGTTTACGTGGATTACCTTGGAATCCAGATGTTAATCTTCCAACATACGAAAATCGTTTAAAACTAATTTCTCTTCCGTCGCTAAAAAACCGTAGACTAATGCTTAATTCAATATTCATTTTCAAAATTCTACAAGGCAATGTTAATAGTGAATGTCTGTTGAGCAAATTATACATTAAAGTACCTTCCCGCGCAACAAGAAATTATAACTTACTTCAAGTAAAAATAGCCAAATCCAACTATATGAAATTTGAACCGTTCAGAGCAGCGTGCGACGATTTCAATAATATCTACAATGCAATTATTTTCAACAATTCAATTCAAAAAACAAAATCGGAAATTCTTCTTTTCCTAACAAACAATAATTCAAATACCTTAATTCAATAAATAACTATCATATCTATAACATCTAACTTCCGCTATGGCCCTAATGCTTAGCAGAATAAACACAGCTAAAAGTCCTTTTTGCTTAGCTCAACGTCGATCTTTACAATTACCTGCGCTATAGCCTTCATGCTTAGCGGAACAAGGAATATTTAATCACTTCCACTATAAAGCCTTTATGCTTAGTGGAATATTCCCAACGAGGGACTCACTCTATCGCCTGATTCTTCGAAGCAGAACAGTCCGGACTGTTGCTGTTCGGTCACCGGTCCGTGCTTCATGCGGATGCGCCTCTCGGTCGGTCGGGCGGGTAAGTGGACTGTGGGATTCGTCGAAAAAAAAAAAAATAAATAAAAAAAGTTTTTGCTGTATGTTTACAATTAAAAATTGTAAACCAACAAATCATTAAAGTAAATCAACCACTTCTCATCGGTTAGATTAACCGACGAAGAAGGGTTGGAGCGTTTTGTACCGTCTTTTTCGGTTAAATCTACCGACTTTTATTTTTGTGTGTAGAGATACGATGTAGCTCTATTGTTTTGTGTTGTAGCTATAGGAACAGTAAATACAGAAATTTATATAAAGCAATGCTTGAAAAAAGGACTTACGCTTTTCTGAAGACAGCAGGAGGTTTCCACTTTATTTTGGCCCGACCTAGCCTCTTGCCATTACAGTAAAATGGCGTTAGAGTGGTACTCAAATAATAATGTGCTACAATAGTGCTGGGCAAACCTGAACGCACGCACACAATATATTATGTGCTTGTGTGCGGTCAAGCTGAGTCTGACTGCAGTTAAAACATACTTTGATCAAACATCTTTCGCGTGCTTGTGAATTGCTATGCAGTGCTGATCACTGCTCTAGAAGCAAATCCGGAAAACAAGGCAATAAAGAGAGTGACAAAATATGCCAAAGACTTCCGGGGAAAGTGTCTTCAGCAGAAGAAATGCCATTTTCATAAACATTTTATAAAAAAAAAAAGTTCAAAATATTCATTGTAGTAGACAATATTGAAAAATATAAATGTCCAACTTCAAATTTTGAAATAAAAATTTGCACTGGCGACAGTGTCGATCATATAGTAGCGTCTTGTATTGAATCTGAGTAGAATCACTCAACTATACTGTGCGAGTAGAAACGGTCGATTTTCATTGAACTACAAGAAAATATACACACGTCGTAGTTCGAGCAATTGCTTCGGCTTGTGTGGTTGTATATATAGTAGTTTAAACAAAGAATATCGTACCAGTGAGAAAAAGGTTACTGATGATCTGCCGTAGTGGGCAGTGAAATGCATATAACTTACTTTCTACCTGCTGGCACACAATTTGTTGTTGTAAAAATTCGCAGCTTAATTGATTTAAGTTGCACTGAGCTTGAACCCGACTATACACAATATTCATTTACTTAAAGCTCGTTGAATATAAATCAGTTGCAAAAAAAAAATAATAAAAAATGTGTACATATTAATAAGCTTCTTAATAAAAACACGATTCCAAAATGCGTTTAACTGTGAAAATCAAACTACCAGTTAACCAGATTTTTGGAATTTTGAAAGACAATTTTTTCAATCGCAGCCCTTAATTAAAGTATTGGGCGTTATGACTTATAACGTATTTATTACATGATTGTGTAAAAGTTAGTTTTAGAATACAAACTATGAACATAAGACTGACAATGGCTGATAAAATCAAGTGCATAATACGGAAGTGGTGATGATTTTAAGAGAAATTGTGAAAAACTCATGGTTTGTATCATACGAATCCATTGCCACTCTTATGACCATGCTGAGTCACAGCTCTACTACATTTATATAGCCATGATTATCTCTATTTTAGAGTCTTTCGCTGTTATCTCGTATGAAAAATCGCCATACAAAAATATTCTTGCAAAATTCGCAATTATAAAAAAAATCACTACGAATTTTCCTGTGCAGCACATTAAACTTTGTTCATTTTTAAATGAAGTAATTTATTTATTTAAATGAAGTAATGAAGTAAAAGAAGTAATTTATTTATTTAAATTTTTAGTCCGGCAGCACTTTAAGTTAAGCTTTATTAGGCAACAATTTATGCCACTCATTGGTCTTCATTCGAACCACTGTTGTAATAATGTTTGGTTATGTACAAAATATATACAAGTAGATAATGTAGAATCCGAATGGATGCTTCTATCTCTTACAATGTTTTGGTTCAGAACATGTTTCGAAAATGTGTTGAGATTCGATAGAACGCATTAAGGTAATATAACATACATACGCACCACCGTCCTTAAATATTTAAAATAAATTTCGGTTTCGGCTGAAATAAAAAACCAGTCGATATCCAATTTTTCATCGGAAATCGGTGTTAAACTATTTGAAAGTAAAAATTTATTCAAATTTGTTGGGAAGTGTAATTTGTGTCAACAGATACTTCTTGTCACTAGAACAGCTGTTCTTTGTTTACGTTTTTCTGACAGCCAGCGTTTAGAAGTATCTCGAACATACAAAAAATTTTGTCTCAAAACCAAAATCGAGACATTTATAGCTGATTTTTCAAACCTTCAAACCAGGTCCAAAATCCATTTCTAAAAATTTCCAATCAGGACACGCCTCCTTCTGGGCGTTACAAACGTTGTGTCAAAGTTAGTATACCCTGCCACAGGGAGTGTGGGAAATAATAAAAAAATCTTTGCAAAAGAAAGTTTAGTGATCAATATTTTCTTGAGAATTTTTTCAAAACTTGAATTTTGGCTAGTCTCTTTTTAAAAGTGGAAAAAATCCATGAAGAAGCGAAAATAATAATGTTCTTATGAATGAAAATTATTAATTATATGTTAGATTTAAGGACTGTATACCAGGATTATAATTTAACGGCAAAATGTATCAATTATGTAACTCTAAGGCAAAGCTGGGCATAGTTAATCGAGAATTTAACTTCGTTAACCCGGTAATAGTTAATCAAAAATTTAACTTCGTTAAATTTAAAAGTAAATTTCGTTAAAAGTTAAATTTAACAATTAAATTTTCTATAGAAAAAATTTTGTTTACAAAAAAAACTTTTAAAAAACATTTTCAATATATTTCAATTAATGCCTGCACTCACACACCCTTTTTCCAGCCTTCTATATCCAAATTTGCTTTAAAATCTCTTACTTATATAAAATTCTTTGTGACTAGGTTTGTATGTATGTTTGTTCCCTTTTATCTCAAGAAATACTTGACCGATTTTAATGAAACACATACCCAAATGTAGGAAATTTCATTGATCTCATCATAGGCTATATGCCATTTCATTAAATTTGGGCGTTCGAGGTGGGCGTGGCAAATATTATTCTAAAATGCTAGAATTTATGCAGTGTTTAACCGATTTCGCTGAAATTTTATATGTGGTTTTGGGTAATGAATTGGTAATATGTTGATTCTGAAAATTTGCAGTCCGCCCACTGCCACGCCTTAAAATTTCTAAAGCTCTGTAACTCGGGTCCTATTCAAGGGATTTCGGTGAAATTTTGGATTTGGTGCTGGGAGGTGAATGGGCAGAGGGATGACTTGCAAAATCTATTTTTATTTCAGTTGCTTAAATAATACATATAACATTTCTACGTTAACATGAAATTACAAAATTATTGCGAGCGAAGCTGTGGGTATAAGCTAGTAAATGATACAATTTTTTATCAAAAGCGAAATTTTGTGTAAACAATTTGTGTATATTCATATAAAGGCATACAAATTTCAATAGAATATTAAATAATAGTAATGACGCGAATGAAGTTTGGTTAAGAACAAATGTCACAGGCCATTCTAAACACAATGGCGCTCTCAGTTTTTCGCCATTTTTAGAAATGGAAAATGCGATGTAAACATCCTGACGATGTAAACCTCACGTGATGGCTGAGAACTCCATTGTGTTTAAAATGGTCTATTCATACATAAAAATAGAATATAGAACACTTCTAAATATATCGAACTGTGTATTACATTGTTTTCAGTTCATGAATTCTTAATTTCTACTTTTTTTACATTCAATAATAAAAAAAATGTTTTCGTTTCAAAGTTAACTAATGCTAGTTAATCGAAGAAATTTAACTTAACTAAATGAAAAAGTTATTGGTTTTCGAAATTAACTGAAACGTTAAAAGTTTACCAAAAATTTAACTTCGTTAATTAACTATTAACTAATTAACTAGTTAATGCCCAGCTTTGCTCCAAAGTTAGCACTAAAAATGCATCTACATAATTGCATTTTTTGACCAAACCACTGAACAGATTGGAACCGGACCCTTTTAAGTGCACATGGGAAAGATGATAGAATTTTTTGAGACCGACATCAAGATTCAGAAATGCTGAAGAAAGCCGCAAGAGCGTTCAAAAGTATTGCAAAAAATCATATTTTCTAATATTTGATGTCAGTTTTCTCAGAAACCATAAAAGTTGTAAACTTGAGACCACATGGGACCTTGTGATCTTTCAAAAGAGCCATCAATGGCGTTGTTACCAAACCTGTGAGCAGCGCTATTTCTTTTGAAAGATTGGCCTGATAACAAAATACACCCTTAAATAAAAAAAATCAATAATGTCAAGTAGGTTTTTTGCCTATAAACCATATAGTTTGCATCTTAAAAATCGAATAAAAATTAATTTTACCAAATTGTATTGTGTAAAATTAGAAAGTATTTAAAATATTCGAGGGCTACAATTCAAATTTATGTTTATCATACCTCTCATACGATATTTCTCCCACATCTTTCGCTGTAGCTAACCGTTTGACCTCCTCTTTTTTACGCCGATCTTCAGCAGCTGCCTTCATTGGGTCATAAGTCGAGCGACGCTTCCACATGGCCATTTCCGTCTCCTTTTGTTTTGTAACTGCAAAAACAGAAATATTGAAATTCTTTTTCTCGCATATAAATAACGATATAAAACGAACCTGAAACATCCCTGCGTACAGCTGAAGATGCTCTGCCAGAACCAACTGAAGTTGCGCTGGTGGTCATACAAGAAGCTACCGACCTTACGCTTCGATTGCTTGCGCGTGTTGGATCGGCACGATTAAGACCCATTGATGAATTGCTCGGACTTCGTTTCATTACTTCTGCCGCTGTTGGAGGTGCTTTTAGCGTACTTTTGGCATCGTTTTTGCGAAGGAAATTGTTTCCCTGCGCAGGCTTATATTTCGAAATATCCATATACTTGGGCTGCACACGCTGATTTGAAGAGAGCGTTTTAGTTGCGGCGGGCGCAGCAGCGGCAGTTTGTAGTAATTGCTTTTTCGCCAAAGCAAGCGAACTGGGAACTTGTTGGGCAAGTCGCCTGAGACTGTTGTCGCGGGGTATTGACTGACGTGTTGTCCCGCAGCCTCCGCCAGAGCGTGGGGCACTCTTAACTGTGCGTCTGGGAAATTCTGGGGTATTGGGACAAGCAACTACACCACCCACACCACCCACACCACTGGTGCCGATTGAAGACCCCTTTGTTGATGAACTCTTTATGGCCACTTTTTGCTTGCTTCGCTCGATACGCATGAGCAACGCCTTATTGTAGCGCGTATTGGAAAGCGGCACCGGTGGAACATGTTCCTCGGCATTTGCAGCTCCAACGTCATTGTAATAATAATTCTCTTCATCCCGTGTTGCTGGAAGTTCTTCTTCGCCACCACTAGAATAGTATTCACCATTATCGCCTAAATCGTCCTCATCGTTAATGTAATACTGCAGATTGTCGTCATAGTCGCTGTAGACTTGACGGAAGTTATTGCTACTTGCGGACTTTTGGATGGCAACTTGAGTCTGAGGCGTTTGTCCAGCTAAAGAGTAGTTATGCCTCAACGCTGGCGGCGTATATATATTTTGAAATTGTGGTCGCGCAACTCGTTGAGTAGCTGCAATTTTAGCTGAGAACGAATTCGAACGCCGTAGCGGTGAAATTGACTGCTCCTCATTGGTATGGGGCGATGTTGGTACAAACGCTCTTCGTGCGGGAGAATTGCCAGCATTGCCGCCGTCGAATGAATTTTTACGTCTGCGCATTTGTTTTACCAAATATTCGCCACTGGTAAGCAGCTGCAATTGCTGCTCATTAATGCTACTTGTCATAAGCTGAATGTGCGAGTTCTGGTGATAATTACGCTGCGAGAAAGCGTCATGTGATAGATTACGGCGGTGCATTGATGAGCCTTGATGGTGCTGTTGATTATGATGACATGCTGCTGCTGTCGGTGATTCAAAACTATGATGCGGGCTCCTATCTTCCGGCGAATAGAGTACATCTGCCCGAGCAGAATGGGCACGCGGTGAAGCAGAATGTGTCGGCGACTTAAGCGAACTCTTACGCGATATGGATTCCTGTAAGTGGCTTATTGCGGCCGCTGTTTTCTGTAAGTAAACATCGTCATCGTCCTGATTCAATATGTTTTGCAATGAAGCTCGCGTGCGGCTAGCGCTACGCGCACGTCCGATCGAGTGCAAGGGAGATGGTATTTTCGATGGACTCTTGGGAGGCTTATAAACGGTATCTTGGTGCGATTTGGCATATGAAGTTGACAAGACGGGATCACTAGCATAATCACAATCACCGGCGACCAAGCGACAACGGCCGGTAAGGGTTTTATTTAGCAACTTGGCGGCGCACTGTTTGCGGTAAATGCTGTCGTCTGTAAGGGAGTCAGCAATGCCACCGCCTGTATCGGAGCAAGTGTAGCTGCGTGTCATTAAATCCTGCTGGTGCTCATGTTTGTTGCTTGAAGCGGAATTTCGATGCTTAGTGCAGTCGCTGGCTAGACTACGGGCTCGTGCATTACGCGCCCACTCTTGTATCCAGTCGTGTTTGCTTTGAGCCGTCTTCAAAACCACGGTATCAGATGAGATATCGTTCGTAGTGGGTGTTTCAGCTGGCGATTCTATTATGTTTCGTGTGGCAAACAATTTCTGTGTCGCATCCTTTTGGTTTGTAAAGAGATTGAGACGGTATTCGGCCTTTTGATAATCTGTGAAACCGCCAGACGCATAAACAGAAGCGGTGGACGTCTTCAATTTGGACTCATTACTTACATACTCGGAAGAATCAATTTGCGAAGTTGATAAGCTACTACGTCGGGTTAATTTCGGACGAGGGTCTAGCGCGCTCTGTTTGGCCAACACGCCACTCGTGGTGACGCTAGTAAAGCATCCCATATCTTCGTCTTCCGTAGAGTCTTTTAAGGCATTATTAGCTAGGAGTTGTTTATTTGCCACACCAATATCACATTCAACTACTGGTGTGTTTTTTGCACCAGACATATTCCGTAGCACACGAGATTTAATCTTCTCCAAATACACACCCGCCGACTGATGGTTGCGCAGCATGATATCTCCGGTCGTGCTGATATTCGACTCGTCAGCTTCATGATAGTAATTCACCTCAAGCACATTGTTTGTACGATTGTTGCTGTTGTTGCTACTGATGTGTACTGGTATTTTGGTTGCGTTTGTAATCAAATCCGAATTAGTCGCATGTAAATTCAGGTCTTTTGGACGATGTTTTTTTTGTTGTCGCCGTCCCCCACTCCTGTCATCAATATTCATGAGATCTTTTTGTTCTTCGGTGTAATTGTCACCATCGAGGGTATAAGTGCCTGCCTCACTCACATCGTCCGCATCTAGGCTTAAATGCTTAAAATCGGTCAACGGTGGTTGTAGACAGAGGAAATCGACTTTTTGCAAAGCCATCTGCATTACTGTAGAACGAGGAGTGAATTGTGTGCGATTAGCCATTAAATTTGTAGCACCTTTGGGCAATTGCAACGGCGGTGGTTTACTTTTTGTGACGCTTTTTCGCTCGGGGCGTACAACTTTTGGTTGCAACGACACCATATTAGAAATTTTTTTAGTTGAAGCCGATTTTTGAGTTAGTTCTTGAGTGCTAGACCGAGGTGACCAGCTGTGACGTTTGGCAACATCCCTTATATGTGATGTACTGCGATCGCGGGCACGTAGCTTGACCTTTGGTGCGGCAGCCGAAGCATCGGACTCTGTATCGAGCGATGTGGAGTTGCTTTCGTGACAGTATGAGTTCCTTGAATTTCGTAAAGTTAACGGCGAAGCCGAAGCAGAACTGGTAAGAATTGCCACCGACTCTTTTTCTATTGCCGCTTCGATACATGGAGTGTTTTCCAACTTTGACATTGAAGCGCCACGGCGATGACGATTTTGAAACCGTTCCAACATGTTTTTATATTTGGCTTGCGCTGCTGTTGGATCACAATCTTTTTCATTAAAGTTGTCGATAGTAAAAGCGTATGATTGTTTATTTGTGGTAGGAGTTGTTGTAGTACTGGAAGCGAATGAATCATCCTCGTCGAGCACTTCGTTGGAATCGGTTTTGATCTCATTGATATCGTTATTGTTGTTATTATTATTGTTAGCAGTTTGCATTGGGGATAATGACGTAACACCGCTTTCTATGCAGTCACTTTTGCACCGTATATCTGCAAAAAAAATAGATAAAATCAAATACAATTATATTAACATTTATGACTATGATTAGGTGAAAACATTTGCAATCCTTGTAAAAAATGCTACAGTTGTTTTTTCAAAGTTGAAGTTTATGGCCTGTGACGGCCACCCGGAACGAAAAGTTTAAAAAGTGTAAACGGACCTTGAGATCCCCCTTTTCCATATTTTTCTTTATTTCCCTTTGAAAGATATGTTCGCGATTGTCGAACAGTGATGCTCAGTTTGAGTAGGCTCACCTGCTCTGTGAGGAACGCTAGCAGACAGCAAGAACGAAAGAAGGAAGTGAAAAGGGAATGATGACAGAAGCACATTTCGATGAGGAGTAGAGAATAGCGCCGAGTAGCTTAGCCCACAAGCTACCGGCAAGCTAACCGCTGTTTTAGCAAGTTGCGAATCCACTTCCACTTGCCGCTCTCGAACACTTGCATCATCCGTCAAAAACTCGAATGACCTGGATAGGCGGAAGCACTTGGATAGCTTGTGTGCTCAAGTTGTGTTGAATGAGCAGTGCGCACTGCGCAGTACGGAAAATGTTCGTATTTTGTATTGTTAAGTTTCGTGCGACATGTAGGAAAATTTTAGAATATTGAATTCATTACGGAATGGTAAAAACAATTGTTTTAAAAAACTTACTTTCTATTACACCGTGAAAAAATTTTAATTTTTTTGTACACATACAATTTTTTCACATAGAAAAATTGTTTTTAATAATGTTGTTGGCATTACAGAGTGCAACAAATTTTAGATTTATTGGACACATGCTAATTTTTCCACTGAGAAAAAAATATGTTAAATTAATGCAGCTACTTTTAGACAATGCACCAAATTTTATTTTTTTTTAACGCATGAAAATTTGTCCATAAAGAAAAAAATTATTCTAAGACTATTGTTTAATTATTTGTATGAAAATTCTTTGACTATTCAGTAAAGAAACAATATCTATAGCTGTCTACTATAATGTAGAATGTATCTATGTATTTTATAAATTGTACTCGTAATATTTTGGGGTTCATTCACTGCGCAAATAATCGATGTTCTAATTGTAATTTTTAAATAAGCTGCTTTTACATTTTTTCCACCAATTCCAGGACATGAAAATACTGCACTCTTTACCAACGCGACAAGTCGCACCATAAAAATGTGATCAGAAAATTGTTCGACCGCTGGCGCCTACACTTTTTTACGCTTTGTTTTCTTCGCTGTTATGAGCGAGAAATGTCGAGTTGCGACGAACTCCTTCGCGATGTCCTATTCACAGCGCTGCTTGCGATAGGCAAATGCCAAATGTGTCGCGCTGCGTAAGAATTTGTTTTGTTATGTTGCGGTTTGGTGTCGCTGTCTCATTGTTGTTTGTTGAAGAATGCGTTTGCTGTTGCAATATATTAACAAAGAAACGACTGTGCATAATTTTTTATGATCAGCTTGTTAACCCTTTTGAAATCGCGAATTTTGGATTTAGGAAAATCCCAAATTTATGGTTCCACTTGTCGTGTCGGTAAAAATGGCTGCAATTGTGAAAAACATATGCAAAAGCAGCTAATTTTCTATGTCCTAAAAATATTTTCGTTTAGTTGTAATTTGAAAGT
Organism: Heteromyza rotundicornis; assembly: GCA_951394025.1. Classification (NCBI taxonomy): domain Eukaryota; kingdom Metazoa; phylum Arthropoda; class Insecta; order Diptera; family Heleomyzidae; genus Heteromyza; species Heteromyza rotundicornis. Next base: position 58,995,231 of record OX596010.1, on the reverse strand, counting down.
TGCAATTGAAACATCATTTAGCAGTGAAATGGCAATATTATTGTAGAGAAAAGAAATCGTGTACTTCCCAAGACAGTAGATAGTATAATATTTCTTAATTCAATGTTCAAAGAATCCATATAAAAAAATTGATATAGCAACTAAGGTTTTATAATGTATATAGTTTTTTTCTAATGAATTACATAATTTTATGTTTTTTAAGTCATTTGTTTTTTTTTTTTTAATTTTTAAGCTCAGTTTTAAGATTTCTTAATATTTTCTTAAAATTCTATAGTTTTAAGTTAAAATTTAAATTGCATACTTTTTTTTTGCTTTTTAAGTTTTTCTTTATGAATTTCCTATTTTTATTTTTTTTGCTACAAATAAGATTTTTCAATAAAACTATTCCTTTTTTGTTATTAAAAAATTATTAAGTGTTTATATTTTAATAAAATCAATCAGCTATAATATCTCACGAAATAATTGACGAATTGAATGCTACATACAAAATGCGAAAATTTTCGGTAGTGCAAATAACCCACAAGCGCACACAAGCAACGACAAATTCAATGCTACATACAAAATACGAACATTTTCCGTACTTTAAATAACCCACAAGCGCACACAAGCAACTTCAATGCGCAAGCTATTCAAGTTAATCCTACTATCAACGACAAATTCAATGCTACATACAAAATACGAACATTTTCCGTACTTCAAATAACCCACAAGCGCACACAAGCAACTTCAATGCGCAAGCTATCCAAGTTAATCCGACTATCCAGGTCATTCGAGTTTTTGCCGAATGACACAAGCATTTTATTTTTTTCTCGTGTGCACTCGTACGAACTCGGATCCACAAGCACCGAACACTTGTGGCATCCGTCGACACAGATTCGTGTTGGGAGTTGCACTTGGGTTTTGGCGAGTAGCTTGAAACTGGTTTTCGGTGCACCGACGCTCTTCTCTGATGAGGAGTCGGATCTAACCTCGGTGAAGAGGATTTGTTTTTTTCATTCACAAGCAAATGAAACAAAGAAAAATATTTTTAGTGGCCCTTGACATGGGCCCGACAAACGACAGAATCTGTGACTGCAGAGTTTCGGAGCACTGCATTAGGGATCTGGCCAGCAGCTCCCGCACCCATATTCATCATTAATCATCTGTCATCCAATCATCCGTCCGTATCGCTCGTCTCACCATTTTCAATCGTCCAGTCACCAAAATCTTCTCATCATACACGTTTGCAACATTATTCGTCCGTCCGCATCAGCACCATTCATCAGCCATCGTTCATCAGCATTTTCGTCACAGATGTGCCTGTGACGAAATGTCTGTTTTATCCATCTCTTCACATCATCTTTAAAAATACTCCAATCATATCAATCATTAAACTCGTTCAGCGCTTCATCATTCAAGACACATTGGAAATCGTCTTCATCATTCAACTCTATTACACACATCAGTCATCCGTCCGCATAAGTCAACTCCTCATTTATTCCACCGTTCATCATCATACTCATCTTTAGCATCACCATTCATCATACATACCATGAAGTCAATCACCTCATCAATAGTTTCTCCGCATCAATAGTACGTCTTCATCGTTAAACTCTTCATTCATAACATCAGTCCTTCAGTCCAATCTCCACGTTCATTCATTCTATCACGTCCACATCATAGAATTTATTCTTCATCATACAAATAAAAACAGCAAGTAGAGACCGACCGAAATATCCTTTTTTAATTTCGGCCGAAACCGAAATAGCCGAATTTACATTTTTTTTAATTTCGGCAGAAACCGAAGCCAAAACCGAAAAAAAAGAAAAAATTGTGAATTTAAATGTCATAAAGTTGTACATAATCAGGCGTATCAGTAGGCTGAAATCAATAATTTTAAGTTCAGATCATGAATTAGATGAATTTAGAAGCAAATTATCAAATGCGTGGAAATCAATTGAAGGGGCAGTGTTCTCACTTTTTGCTACGGCGAGAGTAGTAGATATTCGATTTTACGGGAGTAGATTTCAAGAAAGGGGAGTAGATTTAATTTTTTTACGTTGCCTGGGTAGTAGATTTCAAGAGAGGGGAGTAGATACGGGTTTCTGCGTAGAGTAGTAGAGATTCTACGATAGAAGTAGAAATTTCTGTCCGGGTAGTAGATTTTAGGACTGTTACTTTCCTTCGAAGCCTTCGAAACTTCGAAGTTTTTCCGAAGACTTCGAATACTTCGAAGCTTCGAAGTTTTTTTAGACGAAGCTTCGAAGTTTACACGAAGTTCTTCGTAGATAATGTGCTTCGAATATATCGATGCTTCGAAGGGTAAAAAACTTCGCAGCTTCGAAGTCTTCGATTTTTACTTTAGAATAATATAAATGTACGACTAGTCTTTTTTGGGCTAATCAGGCCAAGATGAATCATGCCAGGTGGGATTACAGATGCCACCAGGTGTGTCTTTGGAACTTTTTTAAGTGATTCATGTCAGGTGGGATTACAGCTGCCACCAGGTGCGTCATTGGAACTTTTTTGGATGATTCATGCCAGGTGGGATTACAGCTGCCACCAGGTGTGTCCTGGGACATTTTTTGAATGAATCATGTCAGGTGGGATTACAGCTGCCACTAGGCGCGTCTTTGGGACTTTTATGGGTGAATCATGTCAGGTGGGATTACAGCTGACATGAATCATCCAAAAAATGTGCAAGGACGCACCTGGTGGTTGTAATCCCACCTGACATGAATCAGCTTGGCCTAATTCGCCCAAAAAAGACTACTCGTACATTTATATTATTCCAAAGAAAAAATCGAAGACTTCGAAGTTTTTTTACCTTCGAAGCTTCGATACGTTCGAAGCACGTTATAACTTCGAAGCTTCGAAGTCTTCGAAACTTCGAAGCTTCGAAGGCTTCGAAGTGTTGAAAATCACCAGCCCTAGTAGATTTGTAGAAAGAGTAGTAGTTTTGCATTGTATGAAACTCACATAATATTTTGAGGAAAATATCTTGGGGGAAGTTGAAACCGTAGAGATGAGTAGAAATTTAAAAATCATCGCGAGAGTAGTAGATCTACTCCGATCGGAGTAGAGTGAGAACGCTGTGAAGGGGTGAATGAATGAAGGAGGTATATCTTCTTTGTCGCTTCTGATTCTTCGAAACTGTGATAAATACTTAAATTTGTGTTACATACCGCTTTGGTTGTATTTTGCTACGCCAAATCCGAAATTTGTACAAAAATGGCATTTTTGGTGCGTGCTATAAAAATTTCATTATTATTTTCGTATTCAGCGTCCCAAAATACATAAGAATTTGTCTATCAAGTATAGAGATGCAAAATGACTGACTAGTCAAAGATAGTCATTAACCGAAAATGGTCATATTCAGTCAAAATTGACTGAATTTGACTAAAACAATGTCGTTGGAAATTGAATGATTTCAAAAATCAAAATTTTCTGTTGTTTTTAGTATGTTTAGTATTTTGAATCGAATAAAATTTCCAATTTATCTTACGACGAATGTTGATCCACGTGGATAAGGAATACTTAGAAGTAAAACTCGATTAGCAGAAAAGTACATATGTACATCAAAAGAAGATTTAAAAACACGGATACTATAGCAAGTCAGAGGCGCAATTCGTTTGGTTGACCCAAGAATATGGTGGCTCTTTCGAAAGTCTAAATAAAAATAGCTAAATCGAAGTCAATTTACAGTGTTCATACGTAGACCCATCTTGAAAAAACGGTTTTTGACTAATTTGACCGAATTTGACTTTAAATTGATTGTTTTTGACGAATTTGGCGTAAATGGCTGAAAAACAAATTCAGTAAAAATGTCATTTTACATCTCTAATCAAGTATATTTAACACAAAAAGTTCAGTTTTGTCGATTAGTGTAATCTTTGTTATGTATTTGTTACATTTTGTAATTCTTCTATATTGCCAGTATCCTATCTCTACAACGTGTTTTGAGCTCACTGTAAGAGCGAAATAGCAAGCATTGAATTTTGTATTAGTTTGACAGAGAAATCAGAACTGCGAATGTACTTTTTCATATATTTTGTCTCTTGATATCAGTGAATGTACTTTCACTATACTGGCAATATAGAAGTATTACATATATGCATTTTTCGTATCATGCCGAAATTTTCGGCGGAAATGTCGAAATTTCGGCCGAAAACAAAATTTGTCCGAAAACGATATTTTATTTTTCGGCTGAATCCGAAACACGGCCGAAACTGTTTTTTTTGGCCGAAAAGCCGAAAAACCGAAACCGAAATCGAATTTCGGTCGGTCTCTAACAGCAAGTATCAATGGTCGCATTCAGTGCAGACAACAGTTGTCGTAGCGCTACCTCTCTCAGCACGGCACGATTGAACAGGTTCATCGCATTGTTGAATTGATCAAAAAAAGCAATACTGCTCAGCATCCTCGACATCTCCCAAGCCTTTGATAAGGTATAACATAGAGGACTGCTATCCAAACTACAGAAACTATTACCCGCAAGCATGCACATTTTGCTTGACAACTACTTGACCCACAGAAAATTTGTAGTTAAACATAAAAGTTTCGTTTCTCGTAGATTTGATATTCTTGCCGGTGTACCCCAAGGCAGCGTCCTCGGACCCCTACTGTATATCTCTTACTTATATAAAATTCTTTGTGAGTAGGTTTGTATGTATGTTTGTTCCCTTATAACTCAAGAAATACTTGACCGATTTTAATGAAACACATACCCAAATGTAGGTAATTTTATTGATCTCATCATAGGCTATATGCCATTTCATTAAATTTGGGCGATCGAAGTGGGCGTGGCAAATATTATTCTAAAATGCTATAATTTATGCAGTGTTTAACCGATTTCGCTGAAATTTTATATGTGGTTTTAAGTAATGAATTGGTAATATGTTGATTCTGAAAATTTGCAGTCCGCCCACTGCCACGCCCTGAAATTTTTAAAGCTCTGTAACTCGGGTCCTATTCAAGGGATTTCGGTGAAATTTTGGATTTGGTGCTGGGAGGTGAATGGGCAGAGGGATGACTATTGAAATTTAAGATCCGCCCACTGCCACGCCCTAAAATTTTTAAAGCTCTGTAGCTCCGGTCCTATTCAAGGGATTTCGGTGAAATTTTGGATTTGGTGCTGGGAGGTGAATGGGCAGAGGGATGACTATTGAAATTTAAGATCCGCCCTCTGTCACGCCCTAAAATTTTTAAAGCTCTGTAACTCGGGTCCTATGCAAGGGATTTCGCTGAAATTTATGATTTGGTGCTGGGAGGTGAATGGGCAGAGTGATGACTATTGAAATTTAAGATCCGCCCACTGCCACGCCCTGAACTTTTTAAAGCTCTGTAACTCGGGTCCTATTCAAGGGATTTCGGTGAAATTTTGGATTTGGTGCTGGGACGTGAATGGGCAGAGGGATGACTATTGAAATTTAAGATCCGCCCACAGCCACGCCCTAAAATTTCTAAAGCTCTGTAACTCGGGCCCTTGGAGGTGAATGGGCGGGGGGATGACTTACAAAATCTATTTTTATTTCAGTTGCTTAAATAATACATATAACATTTCTACGTTAACATGAAATTACAAAATTATTGCGAGCGAAGCTGTGGGTATAAGCTAGTACTCTATACAGCTGATATGCCCATTTATGATCAGACCCTCATCTCAACATTTGCCGAAGACACTGCAATATTGTGCTCACACTCAGACGCCAAAATGGCATCACAACACGTGCAACAGCATTTAAACACATTGCAAAATTGGTTATCACAGTGGAGAATTAAAGTCAATGAGTCTAAAAGCGCACAAATCAAACTAAAAAACTCGAACTCAATTGGCTACTCTCCAAGCATTCGAGACTCAACACCACATATAAAATCCTTTTATACAAAAGTGTAATCAAACCCATATGGGCATATGGGATTGAACTCTGGGGGACAGCATCTCCGTCAAATGTTGAGCAACTGCAACGAACGCAGTCGAAAATTCTGCGACAAATCGTGGGAGCACCATGGTACATAAAAATGCACTCATCCACAGAGATTTGCAAATTTTGAAGTCGCCAAAACCCTTAATTTGAAATAGAAATTGCGGAAATTAATTTAAAGGAAATTTATTTTCTGCTTTTTAGTCGGTTAAAGGGTTATATTTCAAAAAACTTGTTTTTTACTCTTTTTTATTTTAGAATTAAATTACACTGTGCTACACGAAAAATGTACAGGCATTCCCACCTATATAGTAGGTTTGACACCTTAAAATAATGACTTTCTGCGTTTACAGAATGTTTCTATCACATAAACTTTTTTTAAAATGAATTTTGAAGTGGACTATAAAATTGGCTACTTTTGGCCACTCTGATGATCGTAGCTTATCTATTTTTGATCTGATTTTTAAGAGTTTGGTATTGTTTGATAGGTGAACTCTTTTCCAAGTCTAAAATGTATAAAGTTTTGAAAAACAGTCAGTTAACACTATTTAGTTCAATATTTATGGCTTTAAAAGTAATGACACCTCCGAGTGCCATTTTTCGACATACCTTCATCTGTAGATCCTAACTGGGGACAGATGGACCCCCCCCCCCCCCTCCCATACAATTTGTTTTCTTGTTTTATCCCCAGGAATCACCGTCTTCATTATTTGTACTGTTAGTTATAGTAAAATACTCCCATCAGTTCATGAACGTGCTAAAGGCAGTGTCAAGTAGCCAAGTGTCCCGGGCTCAATTCTCAGCTCGGCCAAAACGCAGGTAAATACAAATTAAAATAAACTCTTTATTTCGAAAAATGTTTAGCATCAAAAACGTATATTGGCATAAATTTGAGTTACGAGGTTGAGTCAGAAACCAGTCGAAATATAATATAAGAATCAGAAAAAATAACATTTACATGCCAAAAATCATCGTTTTAATTAATTAATGTTACTTACAATTAGAGACCGACCGAAATCGTTTTTTTTAATTTCGGCCGAAACCGAAATCGCCGAAATTGTTTATATTTTTTTTCGGCCGAAACCGAAATGGCCGAATTTTAATTTTTTTAATTTCGTCCGAAACCGAAGCCGAAACCGAAAAAATAAAAGAAACAATTGTGAGTTTTAATGTAATAAAGTGGTACATAATTAAGCTTATCAGTAGGCTGAAATCGATGGCGCATATTCATAGTCAAATTTAGTAGCTGCTAAACTTTAGAACCAGCTTAGTAGCTGCCAGTTCAGTGTATTATCTGTCAACTTAGAAGATTACTAAAGTTAAGTTTTAGCTTAATTTGACTATGAATATGGGCCGATCATTTTAAGTTCAGATCATGAATTAGATGAATTTAGAAGCAAATTATCAAATGCGTGGAAGTCAAGAGTAGTAGAAATTACTGTCAGGGTAGTAGATTTCAAGAGAGGGGAATAGATATGGGTTTATGCGTAGAGTACTAGAAATTCTACGAGAGTAGTAGAAATTTCTGTCGGGGAAGCAGATTTGTAGAAAGAATAGTACTTTTGCATTGTATGAAACTTAAAAACTTAACATAATATTTTGAGGAGTAGATTTCTTACCATAGTAGTAGGAAATATCTTGAAGGAATTAGAAAAATCTGCTACCGTAGTAGAGGAGTAGAAATTTATAAATCATTGCGAGAGTATTAGATCTACTCCGATAGGACATGTCTTCTTCTGCTGAATGGAACAAAATTGAAGAAAATTGTATTAAGTCTTTAATTAACTCAATGCCACGGCGTCTTCAACATGCTAAATTAAAAAGGGTTCATATACTAACTACTAACAATTAAACAAAAATAATATTTATAATATTTCCGAAATTTTTATAGTTTGGTCTTATCATTTGTTCGTATGAAATGATTTTTATTTATTTATCAAAAATATTTGAGTGCATGAATTTAGTCTTCTTTAAGTTAATTTAATTAATTGTTAGTACAACTAAATATTTGGCAATAAATATGCCCTGTATCAGTAATACAATAAAAGATTTTTAACATTTTGATGTTGGTCTTATCATTACTTCGTGCAGTGTATACGCATGAGTCATGCGGCATGACATATGACGAAGGGAATGTTACATTACTCTGTTTATTAGATTTTTCTAAAGCCTTTGACTCTGTTAATAACACCATCTTAGTACAAAAATTAAAATCTCTATTTGGTTTCAGCGATAGTTCTGCTGGTTTAATTGCTAACTATCTGAAAGGCAGAATGCAGAGAATGCAATTTTTTCTCAAATTACTGTGATATTAGGTGGGCGTACCCCAGGGTTCTATCCTTGGGACTCTGCTCTTTAGTTTATTTATAAATGATATTTTTACTGTGTGCAATAATATGTTAATGCATGCACTGAGAGGAAAATGTTATAAATTGAACGATTTGGTTTTTAAAATAGAGCTTTGTACAGATTTGTTCAATTTCAAAACACGTGCGCTAAAAACAAATTAGAAAACGTAGTTTTTCAATTTTAAAACAATGTACTAAAATCTAATTTTAAAACAAACTCGTTCAATTTGAAAATTTTTTAAAACAAAAATTTTAAAGTTGAATGAAATTGTTTTAAAATTTGATAAATTTGCTTTCAAATTGGTTTTTAGCACAAAGTTTTAAAATGGAATGACTGCGTTTTAAAATTTTTTTTGAACGCACGTGTTTTAAAATTAAACAAATTTGTTTTAAGCTCTATTTTAAAAACCAATCTTTCAGTGTGGCTGATGATATTCAACTATATTGCTCTAACCGAATTGGATTAATTGATAATCTTAGCTGTAGATTAAATGAAGACTTGATGGCTATTTCCAAGTGGGCCAGGGACAATATTCTTTGCTTAAATGACAAGAAATCTTATATTTTGCCTATCTCTAAGCACAAACTTGACCATAACAAAATCCCTCCCATATTTCTGAATGATAATACATTATAAACTGTGACCAAAGTGAAAAATTTGGGGTTCCATATAAATTGTAGTCTGACATGTACTGACCAAATTAATAATATAATTAACTAGAGAGTAGAGCCCGACCGATTAATCGGCTTCGGCATCGGCTTCGGCCGTTATCGGCCAAAAATATACATTCGGCTTCGGCTTCGGTTTTTCCGAAAAATAGCCGAAGTTTTGGCCGAAGCTTTTCAATTTTTTTCCTTATTTTTGCGACACCGAAAACCAAAACTAATTTTTTACGATACGATTTTCTAGCCCACATCACATCTAAATTCTTACTGATTTTCTTGAGACTTGAATGTAAAATTGTGTAATTGATGGAATTTCCAATGACACATAAGAGGCCCACAAAACAAAAAATATGATTAAAATTTAAATTAGTAATCATCGAATATTGAGTGAATCTCGCCTCAAATTGCGTGGCACGAGGTTTAAACTGCCACAAAGTACATCCTTGGACATTTTCTGGGTGGATTACTGAATTTTAAATATAGATTTAGAAGCTACTACTTGCCCTGATGTCTATGTTAAAAGGAGTCCTGGTAAACTGTATGAAATTTCAAATATAGGGGTAGGAGGCTCACGGAAGGATTCTACCTTTTAGAAATGTAGACCAAATTGCTGCGCCAACATATATGAAAAGGTGCTGAAATCCAGGACCGTTTTTGGTAAAATTTTACATTTAAAGTTCGAAGCTTCACAGGTGGTTTTTACCATCAACTAGAACATCCTTTGCCCATCACCTGACGGATTTGGGGAGTCCTGAAAAAACAGCTACTTAGATGGATTTATTCTGTGAAGAATTCTCTACCATTTCTTCTAAATTCCCATTATTTTAAGCTTTACTCCAAATTTTTAAAAGTGATTTTAAAAAAATCCAATTGTTTTTACACGGGATATATGGGATAATTTGAGGCTATTGTTAGTTTTGACCTAGGATTTGTTTGTGAATTCTTTTGGTTACTTTTATTATTTGTTTAAATACATTTTTAGTTCCTTAAAAAACTAAATGTGTATTTATATACTCGAATTCGAATGAAAATACACGAAAAAACAAGTTTTTAAAGGGTTTTTATTTAAGTATCGGCTTCGGCTTCGGCTTCGGTATAGGCCTTCGGCGTCGGCCGAAGTAATAGGCTGCCAATTGACCTTCGGCATCGGCTTCGGCTTCGGCCTGAAAATGCTTATCGGTCGGGCTCTACTAGAGAGTGGACTATCTTCGGCTATACCGACGCTGAAATACCCCCACACAGTAGGAAGAAGTACCTCGAACATAAAATTATTTGGTCTCAAGACCCCATTTTGAGCCACCTATAAATAGTTTTGGAGCCCACACCATGTCCAAAATCCGTTTCTAAAAATTTCCAATCAAATCGACCAAAAAAAAATTGGTGGTTTCGGAACCTCGGACCATGTCAAAAATACGTTTCTAAACATTTGCAATCGAATGCAGCAATAAAAAAGACTGGAAAAATGTTGACCTTTTTTTCGGTGTACGGAAGCCACGCCCAGTTTTTTTCCGATTTGGCTGATTCTCGAACTTGATCTCAGTATTCACGAGAAAAACATGTACCCAAAGTTTCAAGAATATATATACTTTTCCATACCGGACACGCCTCCTTATGTAAAAGGGGGATAGGGCAATCGTAAAAAATTAATACAAATTCATAAAAATTAATAAAAATTAATTGAAATTAGTAAATAAATAAAAATATATTTCATAACAAAAATACAGCAAAAAACACAAAAAAATATTATATAATATTATATAATATTATTATTATAAATTTTTTAATTTATCTTTTAGGCCATTTACATGATATTCACCTATCGCCGAATAAACAAAAAGGGGGCCTAAGACCCCAAAGGAGAGGGGCCGACCGTAGGAAAATCAAATTGTGTGTTTTTTGCAGTATTTTTGTGGTTTTGAAACCAATTTTCATTAATTTACGTTTTTACGGTTTTGGTCAAGTTTGGACCGTGCACGCAACTACAAAACATTATGCGATCACCAACAAAGATTTTGTGGGAAGGTTTTAGACCAACAGAAAACGTTTTTCGTGCTGGAGCTGAAAATAAAAAAAATGGTATTAGCATCCAGTTAAAAATTCATATCTTCCACAGTATATATATTCTTAAATGCAAAATTTTTCCAAAAGTCACAGCTACAACATATATTTTTTCAAATTATTTAAAAATAGAGGTTTTGATAAAAAAAATAATTTTAAAAAAAAGATTAGTTTTTTGGAAGGCTGTAATTGTCTAGTAGTGTAATTTTTTTCAGAATTTTTACTTGAACCAATTCCAAAATACTAAATTATTAGGAAAATGATACTTTTATCTTGTTTTTACTGTACAATCCAAAATATGGCATGAAAAATGATTTCTTCAATAGTCATGCTCCTCTATCAACCCACTAAACTTGAAGCAAATCGGAGAAATCACCCTTAAGTCACGGCCGTTTTAGCTTGGAATTGCCCATATTCTTTCTTCCTACATGTACTATAAAAGAATCAATGTCATATTGTACTAAGTACTTATAAATTGAACAAAAAATTTAAAATTGAAATGATTGAGCATTTTATTTCAATTTTAAATTTGAATTAAATTTGATGTACATTTTCGCAACGTTACTTGAACAATTGAAACATTGCTGAACTTTTATTAAACCATATACCAAACAGAATGGAATCAAAATTTAACTTGAGAAATTATGGGGCTCTATTACAGTTCTCAACTCAGTTCGGTTGCCATATTACAACCATGATGGCAATATAGCAACCGAACTGCGTTGAATTTGCGAACCGTAATAGGGCCCATAATTTCTAACTACTCAAGTTTCATAACTGGGAGGGTTGACGAAATCTGGAAAACTCAGACTGTGAATAAAACGGCCCTAATGGTCTATTTAGTTAAAGTCGTAGTAAAAAATATGTTGAGTATGTACGATCACATCTAATCACATAGCCCTGCTTCATGAATTATGACAACCATTCGATTCCACTAGCAAAAGCCAGTAAATAATATGTATGTAAACGTTACCTTTTCGACTGCCAAGCGGCTTGGAATAAAACAATTTTGAATTTGACTCATCAACCGCAACTGACAGCCCAATAGCAACGCAACCACCGGATTCAGTTGTTGATTGTGTCGTGTGTGAAGTGGCATTAGCAGCTTCTTTTGTCGATGGCTCTGAATGGTTTTTACAATGGAACACTGCTGATGCTGCTGTTGATGATCGCTGCTGCTCAATGACATCATCGATTTTTTTAATATTCTCGGGAGTAGTGTCGGCCTTTTCACGTCCTTCTGATAAGGAATCAAATTCATAATCATCCGAGTTAAATATGACTGAAGTATGAGAGAGATCTTGCAGTAGCGGCGAAGCTACCATTTTCGAAGACGTGGACGATATTGGCAACGGTGTATCATACTCTACACCTGCTACTTCTGCCAGTGGGGCATTTATGGTATTTGCCGCTGTTGTAGGTGAATCATTTAAGGTGGCGTATGATGTCATGATAATTTTGAATGGGTCAGACAACAATTCTGCCGTATGCTTCCAAATTAATTAGGTGCGTTCTTAAAGTTATGTTAGTTTCCTTTGTGCTGTCTATTCGCCTTTGTGTTATTTTTTGTTCTGGTTAGTTGGCGTATGAAAAGAAAGTTCGTTCGCTTTTTGGTTCGCAAGTTTTTGACTTGTTCTCTTTTTTAACCGCTCAATAATGTAAAAAGCTTAGCAACAACTATTTACTGCCTGCGCCATTCACAATTTCATTTCCAATCTCGCTGCAATTAGAATTTAGAAATTTAGAAATTAAATTTTCATAAAATTCTAATTGATGGAAAATATGTATGTAAAGGTACCTAAACATAGTATGTATGTTAATTTGCCTGCATTTTTGGCTAACAAATATATCCAGTGAATTTCCATTCTTTTTTGCGTAAGTATACAATAAAAATAGAATTTTTCAAGGTTTTCTTTTTTTTTCTGATAGTTTTTTTGTTTTGAAAATTATTTTTACAACAGCCAGATTGGCTTGTTGCTGGTTTGTCACATGCTCATTCAAGCGCACATTGCAAAAATGTCCACACAACAGCTTCAGGAGTATTTTAAAAATTGCTTAACTTTTGTTATTTGACATGATAATGAACTTAATTCACTGTTTCTTTTTGCTCGTTTTGGTGTGTGCCTCTGTCCGCGCGTGTAACCCATTCGATGTAATTGGTAAAAGGCACTGAGGCCTACAGAATGAAATGAAACGGCTGTGGTCTCAACTGTTTCGATATTGTTTTGGCCAATTTATTAAGTGCGTTGGAAGAGAGAATGAAAGGGAGAGCGCAATAGCTGTGACTGCTCGCTGTGGAACTTTTGAAACGAATATTCATTTCATTTTAAAATCAATACTTTAGATATCTGCCACGGTTGTTTTTATTGGTATTTGGGATTCTTCTATTTATATATATTTGACCAGAAACCAATTTTATTTTTATTTTATAGTTTTATAATTATTGGATGGATACGTATTTACTTATGTAGTTCAATTTTTAATACATGATATGTAATACAAATTTTTTATCATTATGTAAATATATAATGAATTCGATAATAGTTAAACAGTACAAATTTCATTCGCAATTAAAATTTTCAAAATTTGTCCAAAAATGAATGATTTGGTTGTGTCCCATTAAAATTAAGTTAAGTGAAATTATTCTTCTTGAAGATATAGATACATTGTTATCTTGAAGATAGCTCGTCTCGCACGTGAAGGCCTTGGCTTTCCGGGAACGAGTATCCACTGATATTGTCAAGAGAACATAAATTTGGTATTCACTTTAAAGTAATTGTTACAAAAATAATTTCCAATTCGTCTACACTGATGCGAGAGAATCTCTTTATATTTCAAAATCGGAAACTGAATGAAGTAGAGAGAGTAAATAACTGAGGCAATCAGTGTTGCCAGATGGATGTCTTTGACGTAATGTGGACGTTTTTCTACCCGTATGACTTTTAGACGTTTTATGCTTAAAAATTACTCTTTTGAAGGGTTGAACCAAAGCAAATTTATCAAAGTAAAAGTGTCATGCTATATTTTCTTAATAGAGGATCTTTTCTGTCCTACAATGTAAAGAAAAAAGTTAAACCCATCTCGAGATACAATTCGATTTTGCACCGCACCAAAGAATTGATTTGTATGTATAAGCTTCTCAAATACTTGTCAAACTTCATACAACGGAACTGACTAAACTCAAAAAAAAAATTTTCAGAAGAACGATTTAAAAATCAAGAATACAAAAATTGGGCGCATTCAGCGGAGACAACAGTTGCCGTAGCGCTACCTCTCTCAGCGCTTAATTTTTCTGAATGCGTTGCTACTTCATACTTCAGAACAACTCAAAATTTAAAAAAATATTTTTTTTTTCGATACATATTTTTTTGGAAATGGAAATTTTTGTAAATGATTTATTTATGAACGATGGACTAGCTATGATCATACTGGGTAGTATAGCGGGCCTTCCCCAGTAGTTGCCTGGTCAGATGAGTAGGGAACGTGAAGATAAAACCTCGAAACGAGCAATATTTCGAAGACACGATTCCTTGCCCAATTGTTTATTTAGTTTTTAGCTGACTGAAATGTGATTTGAAATATGTATATATATATATATCTGCGGCGAGCTTGGTCATACACTTCCACATAAGCTAGAGAGAAATTCGGTACACAGGTAGAACTCCGGTAACAATGAATTCTATTAATTTATTTTCTGCTTTTTAGTCGGTTAAAGGGTTATATTTTTAAAAACCTGTTTTTTTACTCTTTTTTTTAACTTTTCAGCAGAGCAAAATAAAACGATTTTTTGTGTCTATTGTGCCTTTTTTTCGGTAATTCTCAAGCATTACAAAACATAAATTCTTCTCGTTGCTGTTCTAATATTATTTTAGTACAGTTATTGTAATTGTGGTAATGTTATTTTTGCAATGTTGTTAATGTAATGTTGTTGTTACAATGTTGTTGTAATGGTATTGTTGTAATTCCGCCGTTGTTGTAATGTGGTTGTAACGTTGTTGTTGTAATGATGCAGTTGTTGTTGTACTATTGTTATTGTAAAACCGTTTTTGCTATTAAGTGAAACACTAAAACAAATACAAATATCCTGCAACACATCCCTCTTAACTTAAAAAATTTTTCCCAAAAAATTCCTTTGGCGCTAAACCAAGAAGGATCCCATCAGATGTCCCTTACTGCTGGTTCTCGCCAACATTACAACATTACAAAAAGAACATTACAACAACAATTCAACAAAAACATTACAACAACAACCTCAGAACCAGCCTATTACAGCAACTGTACTAACAAAATTTTAGAACATCAGCATTACAATAACCATTTATGTTTCGTATTGCTTGCGAATTAATGAAAAAAAAACAAATGAACTCACCTTTCCACATGTCACCATCACAACAGTCAAAATAGTGCAACAAAATAGTGCAATTTCGCATAAGAAAATTCGTAACTTTGAAATGTGATGTTGTTGTTGTAATGGTTTTTTGTTGAATTGTTGTTGTAAAATGGCGCCGGCGAAAAGCAACAGAAAGGGACATGTCATATTATTAGTGTCCGAAGGTGTTTTTTTCGGCCGAAGCCGAACTTCCGTTTTTTTCACATTTGGCTAAAAAATATTAAAACATTTTTCCAAAACATTTATTGAAAATGGATTCTTATAGATTTTAACGCTCAACAAGATGGCGTTCTATCATGTCAGGTTTCTAAGAAGTACAGGATCAAGAAAATCTTGAAATAAACAAAATTCAGTAATTTATCAAAGGTAAAAAATGAAGAAAAAAAATGCTTAAGTCATTGTTTAGTGCTAACATATATCTTTAAAAGAATCGATGTCTCATTGTTTGTTTTGAATATGTGAATGGTATATTTTAGTACCATTAAATTTTTTGGATTATATTTTAACTCTAAGTTACAGTGAAAAATAACGTGGTACTCCATAAAGCAAACCAATGGATCCTTAAAGATTTTTTGATACTAAACACGATGGCGTCCACAGAAATGCTCTACCACGTCTGGTTTTTTTTTAATATGAGCCTAAACAAGAGCATGTTGCATATGGGGTGTAAAATTAAAAGGATTTTCCAAAGTCCTTTTAATTTTATATTCTCCAAAAAGCAGACATTTTGCTTTTTAACGGATCTAGGATGCTAATATAGATGGTGGATTTTAAACTATAACGCGAAATTGACAAAAATGGTGTATAGGTTTGAAAAAATTCCAT
Organism: Heteromyza rotundicornis; assembly: GCA_951394025.1. Classification (NCBI taxonomy): domain Eukaryota; kingdom Metazoa; phylum Arthropoda; class Insecta; order Diptera; family Heleomyzidae; genus Heteromyza; species Heteromyza rotundicornis. The sequence goes on along the minus strand of OX596010.1, from coordinate 58,979,041 downwards.
GGCTTGTCAATTATGTAGTAGATTTTTCTTCGCAATTCTTGTGTGCAATGAATGATTTAAAAAAATAGAAATTGTTCACCTTTTACATATTTTTGACATTCGGCCGTACATTCGGCTTCGGCCGAATATGCAATTTTAGGCCGAATGTGGCCAAAGCCGAATAATCGGTCGGACACTACATATTATCCGTGTTGGTGATGTTCCCAAAAAATCGCGCGATTCGCGAGGTATGTGTTGTAGGGTACTTGTACTTGTTTTAGTGTTTCACATAACTACAAAAACGGTATTACAACAACAATAGTACAACAACATTACAACAATATTACAACAACAAAAAATTACAAAAATAACATTACAACTACACTAAAATAATATTAGAACAGGAACAAGAAGAATATATTTGTGGTGAAAAGCAATAATCACTTAAGTCGAAAAACACAGTTTCGAGATATTCACCATTTTGTACAAATTTTTTAATGGAGTTGTTCCAAATATGTTTTAGAAAAGTCTTCAAACATTTTTTTCTATGTGTTTTTTAAAAAAGTTTTGTATTTTAAAGTAGAATACCGTAGAGGGTCTAACTCAATTCATGCTTAAGTCAACTTATGTCAAAACATATCTTCGCCACAGATATGTTTTGTAATTCTTGAGAATTATAATGCTCGTTGCCAGCTTACTAATTTAAAATCTCTCGAATGCAGAATTTTGTTTCTGTCTTTGTCATTCATTTCCAATATTATTCGTGGTGATATTAATTAGAGACCGACCGAAATTAGGTTTCGGTTTCGGTTTTTCGGCTTTTCGGCCAAAAAAAGCTGTTTCGGCCGTGTTTCGGATTCGGCCGAAAAATAAAATATCGTTTTCGGCCAAATTTCGTTTTCGGCCGAAATTTCTATATTTCCGCCGAAAATTTCGGTTTCATAGAAAAATGTAACAAATAAATAACAAAGATTACACTGATCGACAAAACTGAACTTTTTGTGTGTTAAATATACTTGATAGACAAATTCTTATGTATTTTGCACGTGCTAGAAAAATTTAATTAAATATTTTCGGATTTAGCGTATCAAAATACATAAGGAACAACCAAGTGGATAAAAGCGGTATGTGTAACACAAATTTAAGCATTGATCATAGTTTCGAAGAATCAGAAGCGACAAAGAAGACATGTCCTATCGGAGTAGATCTAATACTCTCGCAATGATTTATAAATTTCTACTCCTCTACTACGGTAGCAGATTTTTCTAATTCCTTCAAGATATTTCCTACTACTATGGTAAGAAATCTACTCCTCAAAATATTATGTTAAGTTTTTAAGTTTCTTACAATGCAAAAGTACTATTCTTTCTACAAATCTGCTTCCCCGACAGAAATTTCTACTACTCTCGTAGAATTTCTAGTACTCTACGCATAAACCCATATCTATTCCCCTCTCTTGAAATCTACTACCCTGACAGTAATTTCTACTACTCTTGACTTCCACGCATTTGATAATTTGCTTCTAAATTCATCTAATTCATGATCTGAACTTAAAATGATCGGCCCATATTCATAGTCAAATTAAGCTCCAACTTAACTTTAGTAATCTTCTAAGTTGACAGATAATACACTGAACTGGCAGCTACTAAGCTGGTTCTAAAGTTTAGCAGCTACTAAATTTGACTATGAATATGCGCCATCGATTTCAGCCTACTGATAAGCTTAATTATGTACCACTTTATTACATTAAAACTCACAATTGTTTCTTTTATTTTTTCGGTTTCGGCTTCGGTTTCGGCCGAAAAAAAAATATAAACAATTTCGGCGATTTCGGTTTCGGCCGAAAAAAAAATATAAACAATTTCGGCGATTTCGGTTTCGGCCGAAATTAAAAAAAACGATTTCGGTCGGTCTCTAATATTAATTGTCCTCCTCTCCAAGAGCGGATTAGCTTCAATATCCCCACTCGAAATCTTAGACGTTTCGATATTTTCTTTATTGGCCGTTATTAGAGATGTAAAATGACTTTTTGACTGAATTTGACTCTCAGTCATTTACAGTCAAATTCGTCAAAAACAGTCAACTTGACGTCAAATTCAGTCAAAATGGTCAAAAACAGTTTTTTCGGTACTCTGTAAGGAATAAAGCAGAAATCGAACTTCCCACGGATTTTTAACTCGACGACTGCTTCCCATGGTACTGCCGTTGCTCTTGCGATGTCTTTTCATTTCACCACCTCCGGACATAAGCTGCACCTTATTATGTGTCCCCATAGTCTGGTTGTAGCTACATGCATAACGCAATATAAGCATGTAGCTCATTTTATGCTTCCCGATTCTTCGAATATTAGAAAACACTAATTAAAACGAAATGATAAAAAATTCTTTGTTTTTTGAAAACTTCTAAACACATTTTAAATTATTTTTCAGTGACATTATTTTAGTCAAATTCAGTCAATTTGACTGAATATGACCAGTCATTGTCTGTCAATGACTATCGTGACTAGTCAAAGTCAGTCATTTTACATCTCTAGCCGTTATAGAACAAACTATGCATTGAATGCGCCAATTGTCAGAGCGTTAATTGAATTTATTGTTTTCTCAAATTCTGCTGCTTTAGATTTTTCTTCTTCTAAGTCAATTTTCAGAATTATGTTACTTTCGCTAGTTTAATTTTTTGTTCATAGATTAAGTAATTAATTAAACAAATAAAAGGAATAAAATGAATTAGCGAAAAGATGCACATCACAAAAGTAAAAAAAAAATAAAAATAAGTGCGATTTCGTATGGGAAAATTCGAGACTTTAAAATTCAGTATCTCGGAAACTAGATTTTTCGGCTTAAAAGTACTTTAGGGCCCATTAAATATTTGCCCTTTTTTAATTTTTGTATTATGTATTTTGACTTCCTAAAACCGAACATGCATACATTTTTGTGCGGCAAAATCTAGTTTCCGAGATATAAAATTTTAAAGTTACGATTTTTCTCATATAAAGTGTTTAAATTCTTCGTATATATTTGATGACTTTTGAAAAGGTGTTTTCATTAATTTTGGGCACTATTACTTTTTTGTAATTTTCAAACAATATTTGGATACATTTACGTGTTTTTGTTGTTTTTGTACTGTTTCAATGATTATTAAAGCTTTGTTGTTGAAATTTTAGTCTATGTTGTTGTTGTTGCTTTTGCTCTAACAACCATATAAAAAGAGTTCAGGAACACTGCAACTGTTACAAACACGGTACACAACATATCATTTTAAACTTACAAAATTTTAACAAAAAATCGCGCAATTTTATTTTGTTGTAACAGTCTCACAAAACCGGCAACAATAACACTAAAACACACCCATGTAAACGTAAAAAATTGTAACAAAAAATAGCGCGATTGAATACTTTCAATATTCCAAACTGTTTTGCGGGGTTGGCACAAAATTGTACAAGAACAATACAACTGCATTATTGCAATTGTAGTTCTGTTGTAATCTTTGAAAATTGTCAAAAAAAAGCGTTGAAAAATTGTGGGAAAAATCCATTGAACATACCTTTTGCGATTATCACCAAAATAAGAAGAAGAATTCATTAAATAAAGAGAAAAAATCGAGCATTTTGTATGGGAAATTTCAGAACTTAAATGCAAATATCTCGAAGTGGCGGCCGTGGTGCAGTGCTTCACGATCGGTATCGGGTTCGACTCCCATCTGGGGCAAGGCAGAAATTTTTTTTTCTGTTTTTCTGTGTAGACTGCCACTCTCTCGCCAAGTTCTGGCAATCTTGCGAGAGTAACTTTGCCATGAAAAGCTTCTTCTTTGGGAGTCCCGCCGTTCGGGACCGGCAATAAACTGTAGGTCCACAATTATCATATACACTTGCCCATGATATAGTCGAACCCGCTTAGCTGAAACACGAATTTGTCAGACATTTTGTTTCAGTTATGCGGGTTTTTCACTTAAGCGATTTCGGATAACTGAAAAATATTTCACTTAAGCGAATTTTGCATAATAAAAAAATTTTTCACTAAAACCAAGTACGGTTTTAACCAAAATTATCAGTTTTTACCCAAAATGTATTCTCATAAATGGGGACAGCAATCCGAATTAAAGCCAGGATTTCATAAAAATTTCAATCAAAATTAAATTTTAAAGACGTGTTTCATTTACGCGGAGCTAAATTGGTATAAATTATTGATTTGGGATTGCAATTTTGGTTCAGTTAACCGGGTTTTTCAGTTAAGTGCGTTTCAGTAAAGCGAAATAATTTGTATGAAAAAGAGAAATAAAATCATGGGGACTCAATTTTTGTTTCACTTAAGCGGGTTTTTCACTTAAACGGGTTTCAATTAAGCGGGCTCGACAGTAATTGCATTAAGAAGCTCGGCCAAGACCCTCGAGGGTTGTAGCTGTTGTAATTTTTATCTTGTAATGTTGTTGTTGTAATGTTGTTGTAATATTGCTGTTGTAATATTACTGTTGTGATGTTGTTGTAATTTTTCTTTTTGTAATTTTATTGAAACAAGCCCACATAACAGTGTGGAACGTTGAAACTATTACAAGCAAGCAACAATAACACGCATCCATCTAAACATGAAAAATTGGAACAAGTTTACTTTAGGGCCTGGAAACTTTTTGCACTTTTTTTTTTGATTTCTATGTATTTTCACGTTTTAAATCGAAATCGAATGGGAAAATTCGGAACTTTAAATGCAAATATCTCGGAAACTATAAGCGTCCGGGCAAAACTCTTCCGGATTTCGATTTAGGACGTGAAAATACATAGGAATAAAAAACAAAGTGCAAAAAGTTTCCAGGCCCTAAAGTAAACTTATGCCTCCCTTCCTTTGTTTGTTTGAATTAATTTATTTATTTCCAATAACTCAATATCCATAAATTTATTTTAAAAAAATACTTATTTTGTTGTGAAATACATAAACATCTGTTACGTAATACTTGCATGCATTCTGAACAATTCCCATTGAACACACCTTTGGTGAAATGACTCCAAAATAAGAACAAGAATTGATTGAATAAAGAGAACAAATTTAACATTTTATATGGGACATTTCGGAACTTTAAATGCAAATATCTCGAAAACCATAAGCCAGCGAAGCAAAACTCTTTCGGATTTCGTTTTAAGGGGTCAAAACCAACTTCCAAAAAAAAATGTGTATTAAGGTCTGGCCAACTTATACACTTGTTCCCAAAATTTATCTTACAACTGAAAAACTCACAAAATATCTGACATCTGACCAACTGGATTTCACATATTTCTGTAAAATTTATCTGCTCTTTGGTGTGCAAAAAAAGTGCGCGCAGATTGACCATTTCATTTACTTTCCCCTCATTTTTTGTTAGGTGCTTAATTTTTGTCTTCTATTTTTCACTTGACAATTTTCAATTCACTTTAAATGAGTTTTTTCTTGTATTTCTCATACAAAAATTTGTACTCATGATCCTCATGAAATTGTTTTAAATTTAACACTTTCATTATATCAAACTTTAAAGTTTAAACCAAAACTTAAGTTTTGCTTAAATAATAACAAAAAAACAACCCACCATCAAAATTGAAACTACTCTCTTCCAATGTGTGGAACTCAACCAGTGTGACCGTTTTCTAAAAGTCTACTAAAACCGTGCAGGGACGCGAGCTAGTTGTGCAAATAGCATTAGGGAGATTCATTTAAAGTGGAAGACCCCTCTGAAACGATTCAGTTGTGCAGATTAGCAGTCAAAATATATGAAATTTGACAGTTCTTTTAAGCAACTGCGCAGGGTTTTCCCCCTTATTATATCAGTTCAACAAAACGCGGAGTTGGTTGCTATACTACATCCTCTTCTAAAGGGGATGACACACTCACAGAGTATACAGAGGGGACACTCTCTTTAAATTCCCTGAAATCCAATATGGCGGACCATTTTTTTTTGATTTTTCGTTATTTGCTTCACACACTATACGTGAGTTCACCACGAATTATTCCGATTTTTCGCAGGGATGATTCGATTTCGTATGAAAAGTAGTATATAATTGTACGAAATTACATACAATTGTACCGAAATATTTGTATACCGAAAATATAACTATTTCATTTGTTTTAAAAAATTCTTTTAAGAAACAATATACAAATAAACAAAATATGTAATTTAAAAAATATTGCTAATTTTCTTTGAAATTCAACTATTGTTTACTTGTTTTATATAAGAATTGTTTTAAACAAATGAAATAGTTATATTTTCGCTACAATTGTATGTAATTTCGTACAATTATATACTACTTTTGATACGATTTCAAAGAAAATGAACAATTTTTTCTGAATTCCAGACCAATTTTATACATTTTTTGGGGAAAAAAGACTACTATTTTCCATTCATTTTTGTTTTGTGTTTATAACTGAAACACACATTGCGAACCCTATCCGCATAATGAACTCAAGCAAAACTTTTTGGAAATACATTTTTATTGAAAAATTATTAAAATAAAACAATATGAAATGTTAATGGTTCCAAAGAAATAGGGTTCAATTTGTAGGGAAACAAGATAAATGTTTTATCCTGTAAAATTTACTTTTTGGAGGAAAACCGAAATGAAAGGACCTTATGTATTTTATTCTGTGGAATGTTAATTGCAATTGTAGTAAAAACATTTCACAATAAATTTTGAAATTTTATGTTAAGGCAGCATCGATCTGTAGTTTTTATAAAACATCTGCATTTTCTTAAAGTTGAAATTGTATGTACTTGAAGTAGATGTCTTGGATTTTTTTAAATATTTTTTGAGCTAAAAATATTTTTTCTACGTGGAATTGTGGTAATTTCTTGGGAAATTTATATATTTGTTGCCAAAATTCAGAAATGGTCAAATTGTTACAATGAATATGGGCCATTATGTTTAGTTAAGTATTTTATTAAATTTTGAAATTTTCTAAATTGTACCGAAAATATCTCAATAGTAGGAAAGTGTAAAAGTACTACTATACTGAAAAAAACATCCCTGCTACGAAGAAGTATGAGAGAATGAATAAAAAAGTGTAAAAAATGTGGTGAAAAAGTAAAAAATGTAAACAATTTCTATAAATTGCCAAAAATAATTGTTTGAAAACGTTTATTTCTACGGATTAAAAGATAATAAATAAAAGTTAATGTAATATTCTTTATAATATCCGTTCAATTATCCAAATACGATAAAAGTGAATGAAATCCAATTGAACCACATTGGGAAAGTCGAACTAATCCGGCAAAGTTTTAATTTTGCGGGCCGTAATGGACGTGCTGCGATTACTACGGGCTTGACTGTTCCTCCTTTAAATCAGTTGCAATTTGGCGAACTTTGTTCGGTGTGTCTGAAGGATAACACCAGGCTCGTGCAAGTGAATCTAAGGATTTGCTGTCCGCTGTGACTTATGCCGAAGGTTGGTTGGAGAGGTATTTTGAATTGATGATTCATTTGCCTTTATCTTCTAAGCAAAACTGCAGTCCTTTGAATAAGAAAATTAAAAAAGTATTGATTACTCATTTATTAAACCATAACGATATTCACATGTCGTCATATAAAGATTTGCCATAAATTATTATTAAGCATTGAATTTTTCATACAAAATTTAATGACAAATCAAAATTTTTGACCAAATATTGCTTATGGCTCTACATATGATTACTTGTGAATACCCTTAATAGTCTAACCCAAATTAAAGGTCCTCTCGAAAGCGACTATCTCAAAGTTAAAATCAAACAATGACCCAACACATTCTTAAGTTTGGCTTAATACTGTAATGCAGTATTAACCTAATGACTGTACCATGTTCTACATTTTGAATTTTTTAAATATGTCAACATAAACTCATTTTTTTTCTTAGTTTCAAGGATTTTTCATATCAATTGGCAAAGTAAACAGAATTGAATATTAACCCGCAAAGTTCATTGTGGCGAGCTATCAGAAGGAACACCCAACTAAACATCCACTGAACCGAGACCGCCCTCAAATAACTTCACTAATAGGCACTAGTTTCAGCGACACAAAATTAGAGCCCCGGCGTTGGAGGATCTCCACCTGAGAGGGCTAAGATGAAGAAGCTCTTGCCGAGATCTACAAGGTCCACTCTTGATCCGCTTCCAACTTATTGGCTAGGATCAACGAGGAAGTGTGCTCGGACTGTGGCGCACCCTGCCCAACCAACCAATGAAAATAATTTAACTTTCGACAAACCTTACGGACGAGGAGGAACACGGACTGTAATCAGACGGAATTGTTGCCACAAAAACAACACTAAGAAAACCGACTCACACAGCAGACAGACTCTGGACTCAGACTCTTCGAAAAACCCTTTATTCCTTCATATAAACCCTTTATAAAAGTATATAAAAGATTCACTAACCGTTCGGCATCTTTCACAGCATTGGGGAAGAAATAAAGTCGAACTGCACCTGGACATTTCATGACGTATTCTCTCATAATGAATTTTTTTATGTCTGCAAATATATTACAAAAGCCAAAATGCCATTAGTAAAGTTAAATTTATTTACACTAATATATTCACTCACTGCGGCAAGGGTTGTGTACAAATTTCTATTCAGCAAATTGAAAAAACACTAATGAGGATCACTGCATAAAAATATAAAACATTGGTATATTTTATAATTGTTTTTTTTATTTTTTTTCACAGTTCACTTTTCACGATTTCACTTTTCCAAAAATTTAGACGCCAAGAAAAATTATTTGCAAACTGGTGGTGAATACGAAAAAGAATCAAAACAAAAGAAAAAAATTGGTGGGGAGTTATGCATTCAGCTGAGCTCTGGTGTTGAGTTTCTGCCAACAACTGAGCTCAGGTGGTGAAAAAATTGGGAATTTTCACGCACACCAATAAAGAAATTTCACTTTTTCACGCACACCAGTAAACAAATTTGCTGTCACTTCACGCATATTCCATCTCGCTCAAGCAGAGTGTCCCCTCTGTATACTCTGTGATTGAGGTGATACGTGTTTTTTCTTGCTTCTTATGATTTTCTAAAAATTAAAAAGTGAGGTTAAATGCGTTTTATCGCATATACCTTGAAAGCAGTAGTCAAGACTTTGAAGAACTATTCCTAAAAAAAAAGGAACATAATTTGTCGGGGCGTTATAGGAAACTGGCCGAATAATTCTCTTTCGAGAGACCTCCTATCCTTTCCAAGGCGAATAGGTTACTGAGTAACTTAAAAACAATTAAAACTAGAGAGTGGACTATCTTCGGCTATACCGAAGTTGAAATACCCCCACACAGTAGAATGAAGTACCTCGAACATAAAAAAATGTGGTCTCAAGACCCTATTTTGAGCCAATTATAGGTGGTTTTGGAGCCCAAACCATGTCCAAAATACATTTCTAAAAATTTCCAATCAAATCCGAAAAAAAAAAAAAATTGGTCTCAGGACCCCATTTAGACCCTTATATATATGGCTTCGGAACCTCGGACCATGTCAAAAATACGTTTCTAAACATTTCCAATGGAATACAACAATAAAAAAGACTTGACAAATTTTTACTTTTTTTTCGGTGTATGGGAGCCACGCCCAGTTTTTGTCCGATTTGGCTGATTCTCGAACTTTTATTAATCTCAGTATTCACGAGAAAAACATGTAAAAAAAGTTTCAAGTCGATATCTCCAAAACTGCGACCGCTATCGTGCGGACGGACAGACGGACAGACGGACGGACAGACAGACGGACATCGCTAAATCGACTCAGGAGGTGATACTGATCAAGAATATATATACTTTTCCATACCGGACACGCCTCCTTATGGGCGTTACAAACGTTGTGACAAAGTTAGTATACCCTGCCACAGTGAGTGTGGGGGTATAAAAATAAAAAAACGATGATACTACAATACGACAATATGAGACCTTGTGAATTCCCTAAATGTTTTTTTAAGTTTTAATAACAACAAATTATTTTAAATACAAAAAAAATTAGGTTTTTTTTCGTAAATTTTTAAAGTTTTCAGTAGATTAATCTATTTTTGCAGTTGCATTTCCTTTTGTTTGGAATTTTTATTCTTTTATATTTTAAACGTCAGAAACATGCGTTTAATCAAAAACACATGTTGCTCTCCCGAAAGAGCGACTCGTTCAACATTCTTTTCTTGAGCCATGGTTTTATCCCTATATCCCCTTCTAGCTCTTTTAACATGGCCATGTCATAGGAAAAGACAATTGTCGGTACATGCATTGCTTTACACTGGGTTAAAAATAATTTTTTTTTCAAGTAGTACTATAGTGGTACTTTGGCAGTTAAAGTAGAATTAGTTACAATTCTGATAAGTACCACTATAGTAATACTTGAAAAATAACTACTATTATACCAGTGTAAAGCAATGCATAGAACAACATGCATTCGACATGTTAAAAGAGTTAAGGGCATGACACACTGGCGTCATTTGACCCCTATTCATTTGTATTTTTATTCTCTTTTATGGTCTTTTACTATTTTGACGCCTGGACGTGCCACACGCAAAAATATTTGACGCCGGGTCAATCTGCTCCCTTTTTTCTTTATATCACAAAAGGGTTGCAATCACTAATATTTTATGTGCCTATATGATAAAAGAGTGCAACCCATGCACATTTCAGTTCATGCAGAATATTTTTATAAACCTACGATTGTACAATTTCATTAAAATATTCATGTTTAATTGTGTTATTTACTTACATTTCGTATTGCTTCAACAAATTTAATGATAATATAAAGTAACGATGAACAAATTCCTGACAAGTGTTGCTTGCAACGAACAAAAACGGAAAATATTAGCATTTCGTATGCTTTTTTAATACTTTTGCAACCTTGTTTTTGCTACTAAAGATTTGACAGCTACATTTTGCTAAAATGCAACACTCTTTTGATTCATGACCCCAGCTCGAAGCTGGCGTCAAAAAAACCCCCTGAGAAAATATTCACTCGCTCTCTCAAAAAGTGTTCATTTTTAATTTTGCCTTGGAAACAACAACACTTTGACAGCACTCGGGGTCAGTTGACATCAGTGTGACCACAGAGTATACAGAGGGGACACTCTGCTTGA
>OX596010.1:58844141-58967818 GCA_951394025.1 Heteromyza rotundicornis | reverse complement strand
AGACGGACATCGCTAAATCGACTCAGGAGGTGATACTGATCAAGAATATATATACTTTTCCATACCGGACACGCCTCCTTATGGGCGTTACAAACGTTGTGACAAAGTTAGTATACCCTGCCACAGTGAGTGTGGGGGTATAAAAATAAAAAAACGATGATACTACAATACGACAATATGAGACCTTGTGAATTCCCTAAATGTTTTTTTAAGTTTTAATAACAACAAATTATTTTAAATACAAAAAAAATTAGGTTTTTTTTCGTAAATTTTTAAAGTTTTCAGTAGATTAATCTATTTTTGCAGTTGCATTTCCTTTTGTTTGGAATTTTTATTCTTTTATATTTTAAACGTCAGAAACATGCGTTTAATCAAAAACACATGTTGCTCTCCCGAAAGAGCGACTCGTTCAACATTCTTTTCTTGAGCCATGGTTTTATCCCTATATCCCCTTCTAGCTCTTTTAACATGGCCATGTCATAGGAAAAGACAATTGTCGGTACATGCATTGCTTTACACTGGGTTAAAAATAATTTTTTTTTCAAGTAGTACTATAGTGGTACTTTGGCAGTTAAAGTAGAATTAGTTACAATTCTGATAAGTACCACTATAGTAATACTTGAAAAATAACTACTATTATACCAGTGTAAAGCAATGCATAGAACAACATGCATTCGACATGTTAAAAGAGTTAAGGGCATGACACACTGGCGTCATTTGACCCCTATTCATTTGTATTTTTATTCTCTTTTATGGTCTTTTACTATTTTGACGCCTGGACGTGCCACACGCAAAAATATTTGACGCCGGGTCAATCTGCTCCCTTTTTTCTTTATATCACAAAAGGGTTGCAATCACTAATATTTTATGTGCCTATATGATAAAAGAGTGCAACCCATGCACATTTCAGTTCATGCAGAATATTTTTATAAACCTACGATTGTACAATTTCATTAAAATATTCATGTTTAATTGTGTTATTTACTTACATTTCGTATTGCTTCAACAAATTTAATGATAATATAAAGTAACGATGAACAAATTCCTGACAAGTGTTGCTTGCAACGAACAAAAACGGAAAATATTAGCATTTCGTATGCTTTTTTAATACTTTTGCAACCTTGTTTTTGCTACTAAAGATTTGACAGCTACATTTTGCTAAAATGCAACACTCTTTTGATTCATGACCCCAGCTCGAAGCTGGCGTCAAAAAAACCCCTGAGAAAATATTCACTCGCTCTCTCAAAAAGTGTTCATTTTTAATTTTGCCTTGGAAACAACAACACTTTGACAGCACTCGGGGTCAGTTGACATCAGTGTGACCACAGAGTATACAGAGGGGACACTCTGCTTGAGCGAGATGGAATATGCGTGAAGTGACAGCAAATTTGTTTACTGGTGTGCGTGAAAAAGTGAAATTTCTTTATTGGTGTGCGTGAAAATTCCAAATTTTTTTCACCACCAGAGCTCAGTTGTTGGCAGAAACTCAACACCAGAGCTCAGCTGAATGCATAACTCCCCACCAATTTTTTTCTTTTGTTTTGATTCTTTTTCGTATTCACCACCAGTTTGCAAATAATTTTTCTTGGCGTCTAAATTTTTGGAAAAGTGAAATCGTGAAAAGTGAACTGTGAAAAAAAATAAAAAAAACAATTATAAAATATACCAATATTTTATATTTTTATGCAGTGATCCTCATTAGTGTTTTTTCAATTTGCTGAATAGAAATTTGTAAACAACCCTTGCCGCAGTGAGTGAATATATTAGTGTAAATAAATTTAACTTTACTAATGTCATTTTGGCTTTTGTAATATATTTGCAGACATAAAAAAATTCATTATGAGAGAATACGTCATGAAATGTCCAGGTGCAGTTCGACTTTATTTCTTCCCCAATGCTGTGAAAGATGCCGAACGGTTAGTGAATCTTTTATATACTTTTATAAAGGGTTTATATGAAGGAATAAAGGGTTTTTCGAAGAGTCTGAGTCCAGAGTCTGTCTGCTGTGTGAGTCGGTTTTCTTAGTGTTGTTTTTGTGGCAACAATTCCGTCTGATTACAGTCCGTGTTCCTCCTCGTCCGTAAGGTTTGTCGAAAGTTAAATTATTTTCATTGGTTGGTTGGGCAGGGTGCGCCACAGTCCGAGCACACTTCCTCGTTGATCCTAGCCAATAAGTTGGAAGCGGATCAAGAGTGGACCTTGTAGATCTCGGCAAGAGCTTCTTCATCTTAGCCCTCTCAGGTGGAGATCCTCCAACGCCGGGGCTCTAATTTTGTGTCGCTGAAACTAGTGCCTATTAGTGAAGTTATTTGAGGGCGGTCTCGGTTCAGTGGATGTTTAGTTGGGTGTTCCTTCTGATAGCTCGCCACAATGAACTTTGCGGGTTAATATTCAATTCTGTTTACTTTGCCAATTGATATGAAAAATCCTTGAAACTAAGAAAAAAAATGAGTTTATGTTGACATATTTAAAAAATTCAAAATGTAGAACATGGTACAGTCATTAGGTTAATACTGCATTACAGTATTAAGCCAAACTTAAGAATGTGTTGGGTCATTGTTTGATTTTAACTTTGAGATAGTCGCTTTCGAGAGGACCTTTAATTTGGGTTAGACTATTAAGGGTATTCACAAGTAATCATATGTAGAGCCATAAGCAATATTTGGTCAAAAATTTTGATTTGTCATTAAATTTTGTATGAAAAATTCAATGCTTAATAATAATTTATGGCAAATCTTTATATGACGACATGTGAATATCGTTATGGTTTAATAAATGAGTAATCAATACTTTTTTAATTTTCTTATTCAAAGGACTGCAGTTTTGCTTAGAAGATAAAGGCAAATGAATCATCAATTCAAAATACCTCTCCAACCAACCTTCGGCATAAGTCACAGCAGACAGCAAATCCTTAGATTCACTTGCACGAGCCTGGTGTTATCCTTCAGACACACCGAACAAAGTTCGGCATATTGCAACTGATTTAAAGGAGGAACAGTCAAGCCCGTAGTAATCGCAGCACGTCCATTACGGCCCGCAAAATTCAAACTTTGCCGGATTAGTTCGACTTTCCCAATGTGGTTCAGTTGGATTTCATTCACTTTTATCGTATTTGGATAATTGAACGGATATTATAAAGAATATTACATTAACTTTTATTTATTATCTTTTAATCCGTAGAAATAAACGTTTTCAAACAATTATTTTTGGCAATTTATAGAAATTGTTTACATTTTTTACTTTTTCACCACATTTTTTACACTTTTTTATTCATTCTCTCATACTTCTTCGTAGCAGGGATGTTTTTTTCAGTATAGTAGTACTTTTACACTTTCCTACTATTGAGATATTTTCGGTACAATTTAGAAAATTTCAAAATTTAATAAAATACTTAACTAAACATAATGGCCCATATTCATTGTAACAATTTGACCATTTCTGAATTTTGGCAACAAATATATAAATTTCCCAAGAAATTACCACAATTCCACGTAGAAAAAATATTTTTAGCTCAAAAAATATTTTAAAAAATCCAAGACATCTACTTCAAGTACATACAATTTCAACTTTAAGAAAATGCAGATGTTTTATAAAAACTACAGATCGATGCTGCCTTAACATAAAATTTCAAAATTTATTGTGAAATGTTTTTACTACAATTGCAATTAACATTCCACAGAATAAAATACATAAGGTCCTTTCATTTCGGTTTTCCTCCAAAAAGTAAATTTTACAGGATAAAACATTTATCTTGTTTCCCTACAAATTGAACCCTATTTCTTTGGAACCATTAACATTTCATATTGTTTTATTTTAATAATTTTTCAATAAAAATGTATTTCCAAAAAGTTTTGCTTGAGTTCATTATGCGGATAGGGTTCGCAATGTGTGTTTCAGTTATAAACACAAAACAAAAATGAATGGAAAATAGTAGTCTTTTTTCCCCAAAAAATGTATAAAATTGGTCTGGAATTCAGAAAAAATTGTTCATTTTCTTTGAAATCGTATCAAAAGTAGTATATAATTGTACGAAATTACATACAATTGTAGCGAAAATATAACTATTTCATTTGTTTAAAACAATTCTTATATAAAACAAGTAAACAATAGTTGAATTTCAAAGAAAATTAGCAATATTTTTTAAATTACATATTTTGTTTATTTGTATATTGTTTCTTAAAAGAATTTTTTAAAACAAATGAAATAGTTATATTTTCGGTATACAAATATTTCGGTACAATTGTATGTAATTTCGTACAATTATATACTACTTTTCATACGAAATCGAATCATCCCTGCGAAAAATCGGAATAATTCGTGGTGAACTCACGTATAGTGTGTGAAGCAAATAACGAAAAATCAAAAAAAAATGGTCCGCCATATTGGATTTCAGGGAATTTAAAGAGAGTGTCCCCTCTGTATACTCTGTGAGTGTGTCATCCCCTTTAGAAGGGGATGTAGTATAGCAACCAACTCCGCGTTTTGTTGAACTGATATAATAAGGGGGAAAACCCTGCGCAGTTGCTTAAAAGAACTGTCAAATTTCATATATTTTGACTGCTAATCTGCACAACTGAATCGTTTCAGAGGGGTCTTCCACTTTAAATGAATCTCCCTAATGCTATTTGCACAACTAGCTCGCGTCCCTGCACGGTTTTAGTAGACTTTTAGAAAACGGTCACACTGGTTGAGTTCCACACATTGGAAGAGAGTAGTTGCAATTTTGATGGTGGGTTGTTTTTTTGTTATTATTTAAGCAAAACTTAAGTTTTGGTTTAAACTTTAAAGTTTGATATAATGAAAGTGTTAAATTTAAAACAATTTCATGAGGATCATGAGTACAAATTTTTGTATGAGAAATACAAGAAAAAACTCATTTAAAGTGAATTGAAAATTGTCAAGTGAAAAATAGAAGACAAAAATACTCTGTGACCTCAATGGCGTCCTAAATAGTAATGTATCATCCATGGCTAAAGAAAATAAGGTTGATCCACTTCAGACAAAATGACAGAAATAAGGATTCTGACGTTTAATTTAAAGTTCATAAAGTTGCCACATTATTTAAAATGTTCTAAGAAACGTGTTGGCGTTGCCAAATATTTTTCATAACTAATCGTCATTTTACTCTTTCATAGTTTTTTTTTTTAGTTTTGCTGGCATAAAGTAACATTTAAGTGTCAGATTTTACAAATGTAACATCGTTTCATGTTGCCATTTCATAAATTCGTCACAAAATCAGGTTCTAACTTGGAAAAATGACGACATATATCTGGCAGCACATTTCTTGGAATTTGTTCAAATAGATCTGGTAATACAATCCTTATGTCAGATGGTTATTGCAGTAAACAGAATTGCAGCAGTTGACGGTTGGGCGGACGACGGCTAGCCGCTGTCAAAATTAAAACACACGCAACTAGATGGAAATGCACGGAAACGCGACGGAGAAGGTAAAGGTCCCCACTAAGGCATTCAATCCCGAAGTGTTTTTGAAAATCCCGGGATTTCGGGATTTTAAATTACAATCCCGGGATCCCGGGATTTGTTCGGGATTTTCGGGGTTTTTGAATTAAATACAATAATTAATATAAAATTAAAGAAAATATTGTTGCAACAATATTTTAAGTTTAATTTCATTTTAATTCGACAAAGAAATAATATTTATTAAATATAACATTAAACAAAACAAATAAAATTTAAAATAAATATAATGGAACAAAAAGTAATTCTTTTTAAATTACATAGATCGAACAAATATTTTTTTTTTGCCACCTGAATCTGAATATTGTCATAAAATTCTGCCAGCTCCATTTCATGCTACACACGAAAAAGTTACTTTCAGTAGTTTTAGTATTAAAACATATATCTTTTTTGTAAAAAAAAATTGTTTAAATTCAAAAAATTGTATTCAGATCGATAAAAATTGTTTGTTAACCGTTATTGACAAAAATGTTGTCAATTTTTGTGTGTGTGTGTGTGTGCACTAAATCTGCAAAAGTGGGTTTTTTTAATTTACCAATTCGATTGGATGTAAATGCACGGCTGTATTTTTGTAGAAAACCGTCAAAAATATCTTAAATAATGCATAAAAAAAGCGGATAGGGTTCGCAATGTGTGTTTCAGTTATAAACACAAAACAAAAATGAATGGAAAATAGTAGTCTTTTTTCCCCAAAAAATGTATAAAATTGGTCTGGAATTCAGAAAAAATTGTTCATTTTCTTTGAAATCGTATCAAAAGTAGTATATAATTGTACGAAATTACATACAATTGTAGCGAAAATATAACTATTTCATTTGTTTAAAACAATTCTTATATAAAACAAGTAAACAATAGTTGAATTTCAAAGAAAATTAGCAATATTTTTTAAATTACATATTTTGTTTATTTGTATATTGTTTCTTAAAAGAATTTTTTAAAACAAATGAAATAGTTATATTTTCGGTATACAAATATTTCGGTACAATTGTATGTAATTTCGTACAATTATATACTACTTTTCATACGAAATCGAATCATCCCTGCGAAAAATCGGAATAATTCGTGGTGAACTCACGTATAGTGTGTGAAGCAAATAACGAAAAATCAAAAAAAAATGGTCCGCCATATTGGATTTCAGGGAATTTAAAGAGAGTGTCCCCTCTGTATACTCTGTGAGTGTGTCATCCCCTTTAGAAGGGGATGTAGTATAGCAACCAACTCCGCGTTTTGTTGAACTGATATAATAAGGGGGAAAACCCTGCGCAGTTGCTTAAAAGAACTGTCAAATTTCATATATTTTGACTGCTAATCTGCACAACTGAATCGTTTCAGAGGGGTCTTCCACTTTAAATGAATCTCCCTAATGCTATTTGCACAACTAGCTCGCGTCCCTGCACGGTTTTAGTAGACTTTTAGAAAACGGTCACACTGGTTGAGTTCCACACATTGGAAGAGAGTAGTTGCAATTTTGATGGTGGGTTGTTTTTTTGTTATTATTTAAGCAAAACTTAAGTTTTGGTTTAAACTTTAAAGTTTGATATAATGAAAGTGTTAAATTTAAAACAATTTCATGAGGATCATGAGTACAAATTTTTGTATGAGAAATACAAGAAAAAACTCATTTAAAGTGAATTGAAAATTGTCAAGTGAAAAATAGAAGACAAAAATACTCTGTGACCTCAATGGCGTCCTAAATAGTAATGTATCATCCATGGCTAAAGAAAATAAGGTTGATCCACTTCAGACAAAATGACAGAAATAAGGATTCTGACGTTTAATTTAAAGTTCATAAAGTTGCCACATTATTTAAAATGTTCTAAGAAACGTGTTGGCGTTGCCAAATATTTTTCATAACTAATCGTCATTTTACTCTTTCATAGTTTTTTTTTTTAGTTTTGCTGGCATAAAGTAACATTTAAGTGTCAGATTTTACAAATGTAACATCGTTTCATGTTGCCATTTCATAAATTCGTCACAAAATCAGGTTCTAACTTGGAAAAATGACGACATATATCTGGCAGCACATTTCTTGGAATTTGTTCAAATAGATCTGGTAATACAATCCTTATGTCAGATGGTTATTGCAGTAAACAGAATTGCAGCAGTTGACGGTTGGGCGGACGACGGCTAGCCGCTGTCAAAATTAAAACACACGCAACTAGATGGAAATGCACGGAAACGCGACGGAGAAGGTAAAGGTCCCCACTAAGGCATTCAATCCCGAAGTGTTTTTGAAAATCCCGGGATTTCGGGATTTTAAATTACAATCCCGGGATCCCGGGATTTGTTCGGGATTTTCGGGGTTTTTGAATTAAATACAATAATTAATATAAAATTAAAGAAAATATTGTTGCAACAATATTTTAAGTTTAATTTCATTTTAATTCGACAAAGAAATAATATTTATTAAATATAACATTAAACAAAACAATTAAAATTTAAAATAAATATAATGGAACAAAAAGTAATTCTTTTTAAATTACATAGATCGAACAAATATTTTTTTTTTGCCACCTGAATCTGAATATTGTCATAAAATTCTGCCAGCTCCATTTCATGCTACACACGAAAAAGTTACTTTCAGTAGTTTTAGTATTAAAACATATATCTTTTTTGTAAAAAAAAATTGTTTAAATTCAAAAAATTGTATTCAGATCGATAAAAATTGTTTGTTAACCGTTATTGACAAAAATGTTGTCAATTTTTGTGTGTGTGTGTGTGTGCACTAAATCTGCAAAAGTGGGTTTTTTTAATTTACCAATTCGATTGGATGTAAATGCACGGCTGTATTTTTGTAGAAAACCGTCAAAAATATCTTAAATAATGCATAAAAAAAGCCTTTTTTGAATCCCGGTATTCCGGACTGAAAATCCGGGGTTTCCGGGATTGAGAAAACGTCCGGGATCCCGGGATTTCGGGATTCGGGATCCCGGGATTGAATGCCTTAGTCCCCACACACCAACGCGAAATTTCGCAGACGCCGCGAAACTTGCTCAAAATTCAGGGGTATAATCATGTTTTTCGACTTGACTTCGACAGCTAATATGGTGTCGAATGTGTTTCGATAGTGTTCCGAAATGTCAAACCAAAAACGAAACTTGAATGATGGAATACTGTCGATTTCGTTTGATATCAAGATACGCGATTTCATTTTCAACAACCAAAGGCCGAGCTGAGACAACAACCAAAGGGCGAGCTGAGACAACAACCAAAGGCCGAGCTGAGACAAAAACCAAAGGCCGAGCTGAGACAACAACCAAAGGCCGAGCTGAGACAACAACCAAAGGCGAGCTGAGACAACAACCAATTCACACGTCTCAAAATGAGACGTCTTGGACTTGCACTTGCAAAATTCCTTTCCTTGGACTTGCATTTTTGAAACACAGAATGATAAATTTTGAGCTCTTGGACTTGCACTTTGACATCCGCTTCGTAGTATTGGGCAACAACTGGAAATGGTTTTTTTTTGTGTGTGCAAAGTTGGGATGACATTTGAATTAAAAGTTGTAGCTTTTTTAAAGAAGTTTTTCGAGGATTTTTAATTTATGTTTTTGGGGGGGAGGGGACATTTTTGCTACATTTTTCGTTCGGTAAGAATTAAAATATTTAATATAAAGCATTTCTTATGGATGTATAGATTTATGTGACTCTACAAATTGTTGACTTTAAAATAGAGACCGACCGAAATTCGGTTTCGGTTTCGGTTTTTCGGCTTTTCGGCCAAAAAAAGCTGTTTCGGCCGTGTTTCGGATTCGGCCGAAAAATAAAATATCGTTTTCGGCCAAATTTCGTTTTCGGCCGAAATTTCGATATTTCCGCCGAAAATTTCGGTTTGATACGAAAAATGTAACAAATAAATAACAAAGATTACACTGATCGACAAAACTGAACATTTTGTGTGTTAAATATACTTGATAGACAAATTCTTAAGTATCTTACAGTACGCACCAAAAATTAAATTTTTGTGCAATCTTCATTATTATTTTTGGATTTGGCATGGCAAAATACATAAGGAACAACCAAGTGGATAAAAGCGGTATGTAACACAAATTTAAGTATTGATCATAGTTTCGAAAATCAGCAGCGACAAAGAAGACAAGTCCCCAATTTGTATTGAAAAAAAAAAAAACTTTGAAACTTATTTTCTTGAAAGAATTTGTATGTTACATACAGCCTTCATCCATTCACCCCTTCACAGCGTTCTCACTCTTCTCCTATCGGAGCAGATCTATTACTCTCGCGATGATTTTTAAATTTCTGCTCCTCTACTACTATTGTAAGAAATCTTCTCAAAATATTATGTGAGTTTCATACAATGCTACTACTCTTTCTACAAATCTACTACCATGACAGAAATTTTTATTACTCTCGTAGAATTTATACTACTCTACGTAAAAAAATTAAATCTACTCCCTGATTGATTTTAGATGACTGATACGCTTAATTATGTACAACTTTATTACATTTATATTCACAATTTTTTCTTTTATTTTTTCGGTTTCGGCTTCGGTTTCGGCCGAAATTAAAAAAATGAAAATTCGGCCATTTCGGTTTCGGCCGAAAAAAATAATAAAAAATTTCGGCCATTTCGGTTTCGGCCGAAATTAAAAAAAGCGATTTCGGTCGGTCTCTACTTTAAAACAAAAAAATTAAAATTAAATTTAATAAACACTTTTTAGTTTAAAAACTAATACTTTAGACTAAATTAAAGTCCGGCACGTTCGGACTAGATACTGACCATGGAAGAAGGTCTGCAATCATCACGTTAAGGATAAGAGAGCTTATAGCAGTGCATTTACTTTCACGTGCTACTGACACAAAAAATTAAGACAATTTTTGTCAATAACTGTAAACAAAAAATTGTTATCGATCTGAATAACATTTTTTTAAATTGAAACAATTTTTTTATTTGACAAAAAGGTAGATATAATTAAAAAATTATTTTGTGACAGCGTGGCAAAATAAATAATAAAACAACTCAATTTAACACATAAAATATCAAACTTGTTCGATCAGAGTAATTTAAAATTAATATCTTTTTGTTTGACTTTATTTATTTCAAATTTTGTTTTGTTTAATGCAATATTTATTAAATATTATTTCTACTTTGAATTAAAATAAAATTAAGCTTAAAATATTGTTGCAATTTTTTTTTTTTTTAATTTTTTATTAATTATTGTATTTAATTGGAAAATCCCGAAAATCCCGGGATCCTGGGATTGTAATTCCAAATCCCGAAATCCCGGGATTTTCAAAAACACTTCGGGATTGAATGCCTTAGTAGCCACCCTAGCTGTAAAAAGGTACCCTGCCACACTCAAAGATTTTGAAACTTAAATTTTTGTATTGTTTCCTGCAACTCTCAAAAAAAAAAAATTTTAATTTAAAAAAATTTGTTTAATTTTTTAAATTATTTATTTATTTTTTTAAATTTTTAAAGTTTTACCCAAAAAAATCAAATCTTTATTTTAAAACTAAAAACCAAAACTTATTTGTAACAAAAAAAATATAATTTTTTATTATAATTTTTTTAAATTTAATTAAAAAATTAAAATATATTTTTAATATTTTAAATTTTTTTCTGATGCTAATTCAACGAGAATATTTTTACAGAATGGTCATATAGCTAGCTATGATTTAATTGTTAATTAAATTACAAAACAAAACAATATATTGAAACAATAAAAAACAGCTGTTTCAAAAAACCTCACCTAATTCTCTCATGCTCCATAATTATATTACCTCTTTCGAACTCATCAGCAACTTATTTTCCATTGCCAAAATAAACTCTCAAGCTTACTTCCGCTAATTTTAAAAAACCCAAACACCAATGGTGTGGTGCGTCGTAAGATACCCGAGAATTTAGTACTGAATAGCACGCCGCTGCCAGAATCCCACTACCCCATTGATTGCACCCCAGAAGTTTACAAGTATCTAAAATTACAAGTTTACAAGTATCTAAAGTTGCGATCTTATTGGTAAAAAAAACAGGCGTCCATATACGAGTACGTTAAGGTGATTTATAAGCTAGGTATAATGGACGGTGACGGGACGGTGACGGGACGGCGACGGCCGCAAGAACTGTCAGATAAGCATCTGTTGTGTGAAAAATAATGGAGGCAGTTTTATAAGCCAGTTATAATGGACGGTGACGGGACGGTGACGGGACGGCGACGGCCGAAGAAATGTCACATAAGCATCTGTTGTGTGAAAAACAATGGAGGAAGTTTTAATGGACGGAACCTGTCGTTGCCATTCCGTTTATATCTGTTGATATTAGATATTTCCGTAAGCAGCTTACAGTTTGACACTCCGAAGCATGCCAAACTGTTAGTTTTTAAACAAATCTTTGATAAAAAGCGCAAATAAGAAGAAAATTGAAATGAAATGTTTAAAAAAATCTTGAGAACTTTTTATAAAGCTTGTTGTCCGTTGAGGGAAGAAAGGGTTTTTATTTTTATTTGTGGAAAATTTCGAGCAAAGAACTGGGCGATTACACTGACCCAATGAATGTCATTTTGTTTGCGAGTTCATGCGATCTAAATGCACATTTACCCCCTTACACCATTTATTGGTAAGTTTATCGAAATTTTTTCGCTATTTTATCGATATCACTTTTCGACAAAATTTGGAAAAAGGTTTGTTTTGCTGGTTTTTTGATTGATTCTACTAGAACGCATTAAAACTAACACAACGCTATCAAAAGGTTTTTTTCAAATTTACTAAAAAATTTTTTTATGTCTTTTTTAGTATTATATTAGCAATAACTGTTTGAGATTAAATAAAAATATGGGAAAAAAAACTATTTTTAGTTCATTCAATTGGCTACCAAAAAATACACAAAAATTGGTTTTGTTAGTAGGCAATTAAATTACCCAATCATTAATTTGTTTGATTGTATTTCAAATTCAAAAAATTATATGGCAATACAGACGTTTCGAAAATTGAGATAGCGACGCGGTTAATAACCGATTCTTGTATCTCCTTTGTGGATCCGTTAAGATATGTGTAAGGAATGCCTCTCTATCAAAAAAGTAGAGTAGTTCATACAAAAATCAAGATTTAAAACACTGCAAAGTTGACAAAACCGGCATATTTTTAAGACAAAAACCGTGAAAAAAGTATGATAAGCCACGAATTTTGACAAACCCTTTTAGTGTATCACTTATTATTACTAGTAGAATCCGAATATGCAAAAAAATACGACTCACAGTATTTTGTCGCACAGTATATTTTATTGAAATTTTTCGATAATTTATCGGGGGTTTTTTTTATCAATAATTTTTCGATAATTTCCATTTCTATGTGTGACAAAAACGAATTGTTCGGTATACGGCATAAGATATGCATAAGAAGTAGTGAAAATTTTTCACTCGAATATGCACAAAGAAATGTCAAATTACATACAAAAAAGTAGTTTGCTCTAGAGTTCACTACTGAAAGGAGTTTTCACTCGTTTTATGTATACAGCCCAAATTTGGGATCTAGAATCTAGAGGTGCACCTCTAGACTGTTTTGCGAGATCCTATAATACTGGAGGTGCATCTCCAGATTGGTTCGAGTGTTTGACGAGATCCCATAATTCTAGAGGTGCACCTCTTTATTGGTTTAAGTCTTTGCTAGATCAAAAATTTGTATTTCAGATGGGGTTGCCAGATTTAAATAGGGAATAACAGTACATTCTATTAAATTTTGGGGTCATCAGAGGCGTAGGGGGCCGTGGGGAGACACAAACTTTTTTTTTTTAAACATGGCATAACTTTCAATTCCTTCAAGCTACAATGTTGAAGGTAGGTGAGTTCTTATTGACAAAATGAAATTTTTTACCTTTTGGAAAGGGGGGTGTGGGGGCAAAGGGGAGCGGGATGGAGCCAATTTAAAGACCTATCTTTCGTATTTTGTAAGCTACAAGGCCGAAATTTTTTACTTAGGTTCGCATTCGGGAAAAAGAGTAAAAAAGGGGAAAAAAAGGGGGGAGAAAACATTTTTTAAAAAAAAAAAACAAAAAAAGAGGAAAATAAAAACAGAGTAAAAAACAAGTTTTTTTAAATATAAAACCCTTTAACCGACTAAAAAGCAGAAAATAAATTTTCTTTAAATTAATTTCAGCAATTTCGATTTAAAATTAAGGGTTTTTGGATACTTTCCTCCGAATATCATTGCAGATTTTATAGTAGCCAAAACCCTTAATTTTAAATCGAAATTGCTGAAATTAATTTAAAGAAAATTTATTTTCTGCTTTTTAGTCGGTTAAAGGGTTATATTTTAAAAAACTTGTTTTTTACTCTGTTTTTATTTCCAATTAGTTTAGTAATTAATTAATAAAAAAAATTTTAAATCAGATAAAAAACAAAGATACTCACTTAGTGCCCGATTACACTACCGAGAAAATGCCGCTTGAAATGTTGTTCAAATTTTCATTTACCCTGGGCAGCCATTTTATTTATAGTTTTACTGTGTAGGTATCATTAAAAACGTCAAACCAATACCTTCCCTGAATTTTGAGAATTTTTCTAAAAACTGTGTTTTTGTTAAATTTGAATGAAAATTATAAAATTTTTTGTAATTTTGTCATTTTTGGCCAATATTTAAATTTTGAAAATATTCTCAAAATTCGGAAGAAATTTTAATCACTAAACTTTCTTTGTTAAGATTATTGTTTTTTTTATATGAAAATATGAGACTGAATATTCTTTCAGTGGCGACATTTGAATGCACCATGGAAAAAATAAAGTTGCATACTTTCTCAATGTACCACTTTTTGGAAACTATTCAACTGATTTTTCTTTTTGTACGATTTCAGAAAAAGGTTTTACCGAAACAGACGCATCAAAAACTAAATCCATATCACTATTTTTTATAATATTTTAGCTAGTTGTTTTCAGAAAAGCTCAAGTAAAAATACAAAAAAACATAAAATATATTCAAAGAAAAGAATAACAGTACAAAAAACAATACAATTTTGAAAAAAAATGTACTTTTGCGTACTGTTTTGAGTGTTTTGAATAAAACGGTACTTTTTATAAAAAACTGGCACCCCTAATTTCAGAGTATAGGGTATAAAAAATTCAGTGATTAATGAAAATCTTGGCTTTGGAGTATTAGTTGGGCCAGACCCTTTTTCCCAACGTATACTTTCTTAGAGCCTATTTTCACTATCATGCAAAGTAATAAAAAATAAAAAATTCAGAAAAAAATTTCCTTTTTGAAAAAAAATTGGGACAATTTTTTAACGGTTTTCAAAACTTTAAATTTTTTGACTTGGAAGCCTTTCCAGCAATAGCAAACACTTGAAAATCGGATCAAAAATGGATAAGCTACGACCATCAGAGTAACCAAAAACAGTTAATTTTAAAGTAACTAATTAAAAATTTATTTTAAAAAACCTTCTTGTGAATTTCACTCACAAAACATTACAATTTCAGTCGTGAAACAACAACATTTCAGTCTCAATTCACCAATGTGCCGTTTCAACTCATCAATGGGCAGTTTAAAAAAAATTGAAACGTTTTGTTGTCAAAATCGGTACATTGATTTTTTCCTCGGTGTAACTTTATTTTGAAACAGAATTCCGCGGTGCTCTCGGTTTCATTTGAAAGCTGAGTTCAATAGCTAACAAAAATTTCAAACGGAACTTAAAAATTTTGAAAAACGATTTTGGCAGTCGATCTATGGTGTAGCAAGTAGCATTTTCCACTGCCAAATAAACAGTCGGAACAAATTCCGGGTTGTTTTAGGGAAAATCATAGAAATTTGTTTTTTTTCGTGCGCAGTTTGTGCCAATTTTCGTTTTCCAGTAATTACAATGTGCGACAAAAGACCGCTTTTTTTTCTTGGGCATGAGGTTTTTCAAGTGGAATGATAGAGTACATCCCGAATAACAATATAAATTCAGGGTTAGCGAAATTAAGGACTTTTTAAACTTTAAAGTTTAGAGAACCTTAATAAGTAAAAAAATTCGAAAAACTATAAAGGAGTTGTTCGATTTTAGTCATCAAGAACTTGTTGGAAAGGTAATTAAACGTAGTATTTACGAAAATATTGAAACTAAATTTTTCAACAGAATTTTTTTAAACAAAAAAATTCAGAATTTTCTTATGCAATTGAAATAAAGTGAAACGGAGGTTTAATTTTTAGTGTTCTGTGTGTACCTAACTAAATTATACCTCACTGCAAAATTTCAAACTGATAAGTGCATTTCTCAAATAAAAATGAAATATTTAATATATGTCGTTAACCCGGTAAAAATTAATCAAAAATTTAACTTCGTTAAATTAAAAAGTTAATTTTGTTGAAAAGTTAACTTCGTTAAAAGTTAAATTATATAGTTAAACATTGGGTAGCATATTATAAAAACAAAAATCGGAAGGAATATTTTGATAGCTTTGGGAACTTATCTCTACCGAATGAAATCATCAAATATCTTGGAAATCGTAACTTAACATATAATTATAATCAATTACAAAACTATAATTCTTTTAATTGTGGACATTTATGTCTAAAATTTGTATTTGAATTTATTTAATAAAAACAAAAGTTTTTTAATAAATTTTTCGAAGTCTTCTACATTTTTCAATTTGTAGTGCTGGATACAGCATCCTCTTGGACTGTGGTCCTCCAACGAAATAAATAAATAAATAAATAAATTTAAAAAAAAAATGTTTTCGTCGATGTTATTATTTTTTCTTTTTTCCTTCTGCTTGTAGGGATTCAAAGTCAACTATTTTGATCACCGCACTTTCATGTGCAATTATAAAATTTTAAAACGTGAATACTTAGTGAGAGAAAACGATGTTTTATAAAGTTTAAACTATGTCAAATTGTTTGCCAAAAGAAAAAATAATTGGAAATTCGAAATAAATTTTTACTTGTAAATTTGTAAAATGTATGTACACTGAAAGAAAAAACATGTTTTAAAATTAAACATTTTTTTTTCAATTTGCATTTTAAAACTGCGTTTTTTCTGCAGAACATTTATGTTTTAATTTTTAAAACAAATGCTTTCAATTTCAATCGTCTTGCTCTTTCGTAAGTCGTTTGAAATTGATAATACTGTTGTTCCTTTCTATTTCAAAAAATCAAAGCATAATTTTAGGGTGTTTTTTTAAAAAAATTCGAAGTATGCTTTTACTACAAAAAATGTATATATAATGGAATTTGGTAGGTGCGTTCTTATTGACAAAATAAAATTGTACACCCTTTGATGGGGGTGTGGGGATAAAGGGGAGGGGGATGGAGCCTTTTTAAAGTTCGAGATTGACTAACGTTCGTATTTTTTAAGCTACAGTACTCAAATTTTGTACGTAGGTTCGCATTCGGGAAAAAAGGGGAGAAAAAAGGGGAAAAATAGGAAAAAAGTTTTTTTTAAAAAAATAAAAAAATTTAAAAAAAGGGGAAAATAAAAAAGAGTAAAAAACCAGTTTTTAAAAAAATAACCCTTTAACCGACTAAAAAGCAGAAAATAAATTCCCTTTAAATTAATTTCCGCAATTTCGATTTAAAATTAAGGGTTTTTGGAGGGTTTGTTCCTAATGTCAGATTTTGAAGTGGTCAAGAAACATTTCTTAATTTCTTAATAAATTAAACTCAAATACATATCCTTCTACAGTAATTGCCATGTATATATATCAGGGATACTCGGAGAGTATAATTGCAAAGCCTTTTTGATTCTGAACAAAAAAGATTCTTGGAATCGTTGCTCCTTCTGGTTTTTTTTTACCTTCCGAATTTCTATAAAATCGGAGAGGTAGAGTGATTTGATATGGAATTACCAATCTTAAATTTGGTAAAATAATCTTAAAAATTTAGCTAGTAGAAAAGTTTATATGAACTAATACCCTATCGAGAAAGAAATTTTGAAGGGTATACTGTCGCGCTTACAACAAACTATGCATCTGTTTTTTTTTTTGCATAGTCAAACATTTTTTATACTATAATGCATTTTTTAATTATTTATTGCAGAAAAAATAAATATTCATAATCAATAATTTGAGAAATACATGCGTTCAGAATATCAGAAATTGTCTTATTCTACCAACAAAAGTGACAACAAAAATTTGTTATAAACTAAATAGAAGGTGACAAGACTTGTCATTGATTTGTCATTGTTTCTTATTGCTTGAATAAGGCTCAAAATTACAAAAATCTAAAAAATTTTCCAAAAAAAATCCAAACCGAATGCACAAAACGAAAAAAAAAATTGTTTTGTTTTGTCCGCGATCAAAACTATTGAATGCAAAAGTAAAGTTTAAATTTTTGAAAACGAGCGAAATTAATTACCCTGCTGAATCGCTCGTATGTGTATTTTACGAATGAAGGAAAAGTGCAAAGAACAAATCGGCAAAAAAAATTTAAAAGTGTTTTTGCCTTTGGTGTAGCGATTTTGTAGAACTCCGTCACTTTTCCCACCCTGTAAAAAAGACCCCGCCAGGTGGCGAGACAAGCTTGTAGTTGGAGGAGAGCTGGAGGGGAGGAGCAAAAACGACCGAAAAGAGCTGAAATCTTTAAGTTTTTTAAGAGGAAACTAAAAAGAAAAAACCGCACCAGAAGTTTATCGCTCCTTATTTCAAAAATTACGTGAAGAACATACCAGTTGGAAACTTTTTTTTCACCGACGGTTCAAATCAGAAACCACAGCGGGTTTCAGCGTGGTAGAAGAATACCGCATAACAAAAATATCAATTTTGCCCGACTATAGCTCTGTCTCTGCTGAAGCTGAAGCAATATTACACGCATGTAAATTAGCCAAAGGATCAAAACACAAAAACTTGATATGCACAGACTCCCTGTCGACTCTTCTTAAAACTCACCTGGATTCCCAGTTACATTCTCGCAGAATTAGCTACAAGATCACCACTAATACTGCATAACTCAGCGAATAAAAAAGACATCAAAATGCCGATAGATCACCACTTGTTTCAGACCATACAACAAAATTGGACAGACTACTCTCACTATTTCCTACCAGCTTCCCTGTGACAATCTCCAGAAGGCACACCATCATCTACATCCGCTTTCGCCTGGGGCACACCAGAATCACACACCAGCACTTTCAAAACTCAAATCCACTCAGCTGCCACTATTGCTACACCGACAACCAGGGCCGGATTTATGTATTTTAACGCTGTAGGCACTCTAAAATTCGGCGACCCCCCAAAACAAAAAATTTAAGGCTTTTTTATATATAAAATGTATTACTTCAAAATTTATTTTACATTTTATTGATCATTGCAACACTTTTTTCCGAGCCTTTAATGCCGAGAAGTTGTTTTGTAATTATGTCGTCACATTTTAACACTGACAAAACTTCAGCTTCAATCGATAATAAGGCCAATGCGTTTAACTTTTGTTGGCCAATGGACGCTCTTAGATAATTTTTTACCCTTTTCAAAGTTGAAAACGAACGTTCGGCCGAACAGTTCGTAACTGGAATGCATAAAAAAATTCGTAAAGCAATATCCAAATTAGGATATAAATCTTTTAATTTATTTTCGCGTATGAGTGTACACATTCTTTTTGTCGTAAATAATTCATCATCTGTAGTTCACAAAATCGGGTTTATAGGAAAAACTGTTCATTGTTTTTTGTTGCATTTTTGTTGCTCGGCTTTTAGCATATTTCAGACGTTTGTTTTTGTTATCTAATTACCAGAGCTGGATTTACGTATTTTACCGCTGTAGGCACTACAAAAATTTTTTTTTTTACAAAAAACACATTAAAAAAACCTTTTAACTACATATATTGAATTTTTTGCCTGCACCCTCAGATTCTTTTTCGATCGGTTTCAGCCTTCTAAATTTGCTTTCAAAAAAAATAAAAAAGCGAAATTTCGTGTATGAAACAATTTATTTATATTTATATAAAGGCATACAAATTTTATTAGAATATTAAATAATAATAAAGAAACGAATAAAGTTTGGTTAAGAATAAATATCACAGGTCATTCTAAACACAATAGCGTTCGCAGTTTTTCGCCATTTTGAGAAATTTTAGAAATGGAAAATACGATGTAAACCTCTCGTGATGGCCATTGTGTTTAGAATGGTCAATTCATACATAAAAATAGAAACTCATCGAAAAATATCGGCCTGTGTATTAAATTGTTTTGTGAAATAATTTTAAAATTAAATGTCAATATCAGATCGAAAATAGTATGAATTCCTAATGTTTACTTTTTTGTTTACACCGAACCAAAAAAATGCAAAAAATACCATAAAATCTTCAATTTTCGTTTACAAAATATGGCCGATAATGAGTGATATCAAATTAGATGTTGTTGCTTTATCATTTTGATATGAGTAAATATTTGGATATGAATAATGCAGAATTGATATAAAAAGTGGTGAATTGATGGGATACCAACTAGAATTTGATATGAAATAAAATGGAATTGAT
Organism: Heteromyza rotundicornis; assembly: GCA_951394025.1. Classification (NCBI taxonomy): domain Eukaryota; kingdom Metazoa; phylum Arthropoda; class Insecta; order Diptera; family Heleomyzidae; genus Heteromyza; species Heteromyza rotundicornis. The sequence continues at coordinate 58,947,946 of OX596010.1, read as the reverse complement.
GGGATCCCAACTGAATTTTGATATGAAAAAAGGAGAAATTGATGGGATCCCAACTGACTTTTGATATGAAAAAAAAGGAATTGATGGGATACCAACTAAATATTGATGTGAACCCGTTTTGAAATGATATGAACCAATTTCGTTATGAAAAAATTGTAATTGATAGGATAACAACGTAATTTTACATGAATCACACCATAAATTCAATTTATCACGAATAAAACGCCAATGGTGACAAATATTTACATATTTATTGTAATTTTAAATTAGCAGTGAAGTATAAATACATGTTATATGACAATATAATCAGGGTTGTTGAGGAGATTAATTGCTGTAGGAATTGGAATTGAAGAATTCGTTTAACAAGCAGTATCCAGTGACGTCACGACACAACGTCGAGTACAACAGTTGTTGGTAAGGCGATAAGTTTGTGTTGCACCACCGAAGATTTTTAATAACTCTCTGAAAGCTAAAATTTCTTTCAGAACTATGCAAATTGTGTATGAAAAACATTGAAATATTTCCGAATAAAGCCCGAAATATAATATTTTTTACTTTTTCGCTTTATTTTCACTTTTTTTGTAAGACTTTTTACGAGTTGCGCTTTTTAAGTTGCACTTTCACGAGAACGCGGAAAAATGAGGATTACTTTTTTTTCTCAGATTCAACTTTTGAATCAGAGCCTACTTGATCGATTTGAAATTTTTTTTAACAAGAGATAGAAAATTCTTATTTAAACTTAATTGTTTCATGTAAATTTACGTGAGTTTCTTAATATTGATGGTATATTAATTGATAAGTGGTGTTGCAAGTTTGATGTTGTGAATTGATAATGAAGTGTAAAACGTGATAATATCAATTTATTGTTTTTCATACCAATTTAACAAAAATAGTATCAATATGATATGAAAAACGAATGGAATGATGCAATTCTCATCAAATTAAAGGAAGGCAATTTCATTTTTACATGATTTTTTTATTTTCGTGTACATTCAATAATAAAAAAATTTGTCGTTTTCAAGTTAACTAATAATCCAAGAAATTTAATTTAACTGAAACGTTCAAAGTTAACCAAAAATTAAACTTCGTTAATTAAATAAATCGTGTTATTACCGAAATTTTAAGATTTCATCAAAACAGTACACTGAAAGAAAAAACATGTTTTAAAATTAAACATTTTTTTCAATTTGCATTTTAAAACTGTGTTTTTTCTGCAGTACATTTATGTTTTAATTTTTAAAACACGCTCTTTCATTAGTCGTTTGAAATTGATAATATTGTTGTTATTTTCTATTTCAATAAATCAAAGCATAGTTTTAGGGTATTTTTTTTAAAAATTCGAAGTATGCCTTTACTACAAAAAAAGTATATATAATATATTTAGACTCTGTTAAATAATGTTAACAGTAGACCAACCTGTTGAGCGTTTAGCGCACCATCAAAACTCCGTAGGCGTGGGTTCGAATTCCGGTCTCGAATTTGAGAAAATAAAAAGTTAACTAAATATAAATAAACAAAATAATTGCAAGCAATTAGCGCACGTGTTTTGAAATTGAACAAATCTGTACAAAGCTCTATTTTAAAAACGAAATCGTTAAATTTTAAAACATTTTCGTTTAATTTTAAAACATTTTCCTCTCAGTGTATGAAATTTTGTATAGTGGGGTTTTCGGGGTCGCTGATTTCGAATTTGATGTCGGAATTTGAAAATTCAAGATGGCGGAACCAATATGACGGCCGAAATTTTAAGATTTCATCAAATATGAAATTTTGTTTTTGGGGTCGCTGATTTCGAATTATATGTCGCCCAGTAGGTGTAGGGTCGCCTATTTTGAATTTGGCAATGCGGAGTTGTCGTAACTAACCCTTAAAGTCCTAAGACCGTCTACAGAAGGTCATCACTAAAATGCAATTCTATTCAAACTCAATACTTTTCACGCTTCAAGCGTTAGACTTTATTCATCGGATTGAATTTACCTATCGAATGGTGTCGGTTTCAACGCGATCCGGTGACAGTTTTAAAAGCTACAGCAACTTCTGTCAAAAATTTTGGAAAAACAGGCGCGAAAATTACTAACAATTTTTGTGTAAATTCAAATTTAAAAAAAAATACTTCGCAACTGCTCAATCGACTCCGGAATTTTTTTGGTAAGTTGTTTGAAGGTGTATTTTGATATTTTGTTGGTAGTTTGATTTGTGAATCAAAATTGTGGTTCAAATCGAGTTTTTTGTGAAGACCTTCTGTAAACGGTCTTAGGACTTAGAGGGAAAAAAATGTACACTGGAGCAAGAAATGATAACATCTTTAAAACCAAACATTGGAGTAACAGGAAATGTTGTAATCAGGTAAAATATATGTTTTCAAAATAAATTTTGTTTTTTTTTTTGCCTGTTAGTATTTACCTGTATTGATCAATGTACTAAGCATTTACTTCGAAAAAAAAAACGATTTTTATACCCCCACACTCACTGTGGCAGGGTATACTCACTTTGTCACAACGTTTGTAACGCCCATAAGGAGGCGTGTCCGGTATGGAAAAGTATATATATTCTTGATCAGTATCACCTCCTGAGTCGATTTAGCGATGTCCGTCTGTCTGTCCGTCTGTCCGTCTGTCCGTCTGTCCGTCTGTCCGTCTGTCCGTCCGCACGATAGCGGTCGCAGTTTTGGAGATATCGACTTGAAACTTTTTTTACATGTTTTTCTCGTGAATACTGAGATCAAGTTCGAGAATCAGCCAAATCGGACAAAAACTGGGCGTGGCTCCCATACACCGAAAAAAAAGGTAAAAAATTTTTATTGTTGTATTCGATTGGAAATGTTTAGAAACGTATTTTTGACATGGGCCGAGGTTCCGAAGCCACATATATAAGGGTCTAAATGGGGTCTTGAGACCAATTTTTTTTTTTTGTGGATTTAATTGGAAATTTTTAGAAATGGATTTTGGACATGGTCTGGGCTCCAAAACCACCTATAATTGGCTCAAAATAGGGTCTTGAGACCACATTTTTATATGTTCGAGGTACTTCTTCCTACTGTGTGGGGGTATTTCAACTTCGGTATAGCCGAAGATAGTCCACTCTCTAGTTTATACTGCAAAAGTTTTATTATTTTTCAGTTAAGGTCCTAAGACCGTCTACAGGCGGTCTTCAATCTTTTTCACCTGGCGCTTCCAGGTAACATTTTTTTGGCAAACGGACTTGAAATTAGTGTTTTTCAGCCTAAAATCATCCTAGAACCAAAATTCTAATAACAGAATTCCTCGTATTTCGATTCCAGGACTTTATGGGCTAATATATGGAGAATGTATTAGTTTCTTTTGAGACGTGAGGGATTCAGAGGTCTCAATAAATTCCTACACTGAGCGAACAAACGCATAGAATAATTAAATATTTTTTATTTAAATGTGATTTGAATATTTTAATATTTGGAAATCAGTATCTCATATAGGAATTCAGTACGCGCGTATTTAAATGTTTTCTATAAATAAAAAACTTCATTGCCGCCAGCCAGTCTTGAACCTACGACCTCATAGGCTCAAATTTTCTATTTTTAGATTCGAAAACTTCAGTTTACATTTTTAGAAGAAAAAAAATCAACGCTTGCTGAACAATTAAAATTTATATTTTTTGATTTGAAAACTTAAATTTATAAGATTTGCTGAGCAATACACAAACATTTAGACGCTTGTGAAAAATTATGGAAATGGACTAGTCGGTTAGAGCTAAGGCATTCAATCCCGGGATCCCGAATCCCGAAATCCCGGGATCCCGGACGTTTTCTGAATCCCGGCAACCCGGGATTTTGAGTCCGGAATCCCGGGATTCAAAAAATGCATTTTTTATGCATTGCTTAAGATATTTTTGAAGTTTTTCCACAAAAATACAGCCGTGCATTTATATTCAATCTACACCCAGAGAAAAAAAAACCTAAAATCAAAAATAACCACCTAAAAACAAGTAGAAACGTTAATGAAAGTCTGGTAAAGTTGGAAATTTTAGAAACAACTACGAACAAACTTGTTTTCAATTAAAAACTTAAATTCAAAAATAAACAAACTTATTTCAAAGTTGTTTTCCGATTATTTAAAAAATTTTCCAATTTAAATAAATCGTTCAACATTGTTTCAACGTTGACAACAGTTATTTTAAGCATTTTTCACTTCATTTCAACTTTGCAACTTTGTTTCAACGTTCACAATAGTTATTTTAAGTATTTTTCTCTTTATTTCAAAGTTGTTTCCATTAAGTTGAAAAAATGAAGGAGTAAATACGATCGTACTTGATTTTACTATGTTTTTTTCCCTGAGTGTAATTGGTAAATTAAAAAAACCCACTTTTGCAGATTTAGTGCTACACAAACACAAAAAGTGAGAAAATTTTTGTCAATAACGGTAACAAACCATTTTTATCGATCTGAATCAATTTTTTTCAATTAAACAATTTTTTTTTGCAAGTTAAAATTATTTTGTTGACCGTATATTGAAAACTTTACGAATTGGATAAATGGTTTTGTGTGTGTTTTACATTTGAATGGACACAAATTTCAATAATTTTAAACAACAATTCGTGTATCTATTCCCGCTATAATACTAAAACTACTGAAAATAAGTTTTTCGTGTGTAGCATGAAATGGAGCTGGCAGAATTTTATAATTATAATTAGATTCAGGTGGCAAAAAAAAAAAGACTTGTTCGATCAATGTAATTTAAAAAGAATTACTTTTTGTTCCACTATATTTACTTTAAATATTATTTGTTTTGTTTAATGTAATATTTAATAAATATAATTTCTTTGTCGAATTAAAATTAAATTAAACTTAAAATTTTGTTGCAACAATTTTTTCTTTAATTTTATTTTAATTATTGTATTTAATTGGAAAATCCCGAACAAATCCTGAGATCCCGGGATTGTAATTTCAAATCCCGAAATCCCCGGATTTTCAAAAACACTTCGGGATTGAATGCCTTTGTTAGAGCGCACTCCAAACTCCAGAGGTTCTCGGTTCAAATTCCGGCAAAACTGAATTCGGGGAAAAGTTGTTACAAATGATTCTAAGGAAATTGGCAAATAAATAAATTAATTAAAGTAAAAAATATATAAAGTTAAAAAAAATGCAAATAAATTAAAAAAAAAAAAAAAATTTGCAATTTAAATAAATAAAAAATTTAATATTTCCATATTTAATTCTAATATTTCCATTTTTAATACAATTTTAAATACGTGCATATTTGATTTAAATAAAAACAGCTTAGGAGCACTTTCAAATACGTTTATATTTGATTTAAATACATTTTCATTTGATTTTTTCCCTCAGTGTAGCTAGAATGTTTGGATGAAACATAAGCTTCTGCTTGTACTTCGAGGTAAGTTTCGGAATTTCGTCTTTTACTGCAGGGATATTCAAATCATTGTGGATGTTTGAATTTCTTATAAACCAAGAGGCTCTGGCAATTTATCTCAGGATTTTAGATTCGACTCTCTGGAGCTTATCCACGTTTGAGGGAGAGACAGTGCCCCAGAGCTCAATTCCATATGTCCATATGGGTTTTATTATACTTTTGTATATTTGGACTTTGTATGTGAGATTTAGCTTAGATGCCTTTGAGATTAGCCAATTTAGTTCCAATAGTTTTAGTTTAATCTGGGTGATTTTGGATTGAATGTACACTGGAAGAAAAAACATGTTTTTAAATTAAACATTTATTTTCAATTTGCATTTTAAAACTGTGTTTTTTCTGCAGTACATTTATATTTTAATTTTTAAAACACGTGCTTTCAATTTCAATCGTCTTGCTCTTTCATTAGTCGTTTGAAATTGATAATATTGTTGTTCTTTTCTATTTCAATAAATCGAAGCATAGTTTTAGGGTGTTTTTTTAAAAAATTCGAAGTATGCTTTTACTACAAAAAAAGTATATATATATATTTAGACTCTGTTAAATAATGTCAACAGTAGACCAACCTGTTGAGCGTTTAGCGCACCATCCAAACTCCGTAGGCGTGGGTTCGAATCCCGGTCTCGAACTTGAGAAAATAAAAAGTTAACTAAATATAAATAAACAAAATAATTGCAAACAAAAAAAAAACAAAAAAAAAAATGTTTTCTTAAAAAAAAATGTTTTTAAATTGAACATTTGCGTTTTAAAATTTGTTTTTAGCACACATATTTTAAAATTAAACATTTGCGTTTTAAAATTTGTTTTTAGCGCACGTGTTTTAAAATTGAACAAATCTGTACAAAGCTCTATTTTAAAAACGAAATCGTTCAATTTTAAAACATTTTCGTTTAATTTTAAAACATTTTCCTCTCAGTGTAAATAAAAAATATTTACATGCATATGAAAACGTGGTAATTTCTTATTTCATCCTTAAAATATGCTCTGGTAAAGACACAACTCAAATCATCATATTGTTATGTAATCACGTTTTGAAATTCGAAATTTCAGTATTTTATAGGAATTTCAGCACTTGGAATGTGCTTGTTCTTGTTCAATGTATTTCGTAATAATATCTGAAGTAAACTTTTATGCAGGCCTAATGGTCTAATGCTATAAAAATTCCTATGTGACCTGATCGAGATCGAGGGTAGTGACCTAAGAAATCAGCGTATAATTTTTGAAAGAATCTTTGGATTTCTGTTGTTTTACCCATAGGTGGACGTAAAGTTATGTTGGGATGTTTTGTACATTTGCAAACTTCACAAGCGTTAACATAATTTTTCACATCGGTTACTAACCCTGGCCAAAAGTAAAAGCGACGAATTCTTTCGATGGTTTTATTTATGCCACCATGAGATGACAAATGACTGTCGTGAGCCTTTTCCAAAATTTCTCCTATCATAGCTTTAGGAATCCAAAGTTTCCATGTATTTTTAATGTAACCCCTTGAAGCTTTAAAGCCCATCGAGCTAGCCGCGAATTCAAATCTGTTAAGGACATTAGCCACTTTAAGGGCGCGTTATCACCGTGAACTCATGTACTTCCACATATGCACGAAATTTTTGTATGCTTAGTATTGCTGCTAAACATTCTTGTTCGGTCACAGAGCAATTACATTGGGCTGGATTGAGTTTCTTCGACATAAATGCTATCGGAAATTCTTCACCCTCTGCATTTACTTGAACCAATCGCTTCCTATGCCTGTTTTGCTCGCATGACAGTGTATGTAAAACAGCTGTGAAAAAGATGGCTATGCAAAACAGGGGCCAAGATAGTCTTTAAATCCTCAAAAGATTTTTGAGCTTCATCGTTCCATATGAACTTACAATTATTTTTTGTCAAATCAGTCAGCTTTGCAGTAACAGAGGCGTAGTTCCTAATGAGCTTCCTGTACCAACCGGACATTCCCAAAAACCGTCTTAATTGTCTAACAGATCTCGGTGTCGGAAAATCGGATATGGCAGAAACTTTTTTGGGATCTGTGCAAATTACCCCATTCCCTACAACATGACCTAAATAACGGACTTCTTCTATACAAAACTTGCTTTTGTCAACATTTATTGTTAACCCTGACGAACGAATACACTGCGCGATTTCTTGTATTTCTCAAGTGTTTTTCAAAGCTTTCAGAAATAATCAAAAGGTCATCTAAATAAATAAAAACTTCAGCTCTAAGGTGTGCCAGTTTAACTTATTCATTAAGCGAGACATCGTCTAAGGCGCGTTGCATAGGCCGAACAGCATCACTTTGAAGTGGTACAATGGGTTACCGGGAATTGTAAATGCAGTCTTATCCCCAGTATTAACATCTAAAGCGATTTGCCAAAAGGCATCCTTCAGATAAAGGATTGAGATGAACTGGGCTGGTGGTAGTCTACTTAAAATCCCGTCGATGTTAGGCAAAGCATCCTTTATCGTAACAATATTTACTTTGCGACTGTCCAAGCAGATCCTAACTTTACCTGGTTTTTGAACCAGCACAATTGAAGGGCTATAAGCAGGGATGATATTTGGGTTGTTCCATTTTGTACAAAAAGGCAAAAAAAATGGTACCAAATCTGTTGAAAAGGTACCAACACTCTAATGTCCAAATTTTGTAATGAAAATAATTTGTAGTATACAATAAATTTAACAAAGAAGTTTTAAAAATAAAAACAAAAATTACACGAAATGAAGTTACTTTTAACGTTATATAAATGAAACGCTTTGTTTCCAGCTCTAAAGAAACGACTCAAGAAAAATGTTGTCAAGTTCCTTAACCGTCGTCTATATTAGCTGTTCCTCGCATGCGATCTGTCACTTTTCATGGTGCGCGAAACCGTTATCACTGAATTTTTTTTTAGTGGGCATTTCATGGTATACCACAGGCATACGAACTGTTTGTAAAGATTTATTAGAATTATGATTTGGGCCATATTTTACTCCATTTTTATAATTATCATATCATCAATAATGTATTTTCACTAAAAGTGGTATGGAAGAACTCGCACAAGATAATTCGTACCATGTATCGCATGTTATGTACCATAAGTGGTATACACTTACGATCTATAGCATGCGATGTATACACTGAAAGAAAAAACATGTTTTAAAATTAAACATTTTTTTTTCAATTTGCATTTTAAAACATAGTTTTTTCTGCAGTAAATAATAAATAAAAAATAATAAGTAAATGTTTTATTTTTAAAACAAATGCTTTCAATTGTTATTGAAAGCTTTAAATGTTATTTCTCCAAAACGGAATTCCGCCGCAGCTGCATACCGGGCTTAAAGCTTCGTTTCCAACTAAAGGAACGACTGAAGAAAAATTTGTCGAAGCTGTAAAATTGTATTAGAGCAGAATTTTTTGACATGCCAAAAGTCAAAACTATGAATCTACTCCGCAAATAAAAGATTCTACTACGCTTTTTTGTTTCATTTACTCCAGAATTGAAGTAGCTTAGTCCGAACCCTGACCACGAGCTGAATGTTTTTAGCAACCGCTTTGAGAGCAATCTCTCAAAGAGAATGCGTTGCTGTTCGGTTCAGTGATATGCAAAATGGTCTGAACGTTTTCCATTTGTAATTGACAACATCAGTCTTGCCATATGCAATATTTAAACTATTTTGACGCTTCCACAAACAAATTTCTCATCCGAAATCTGTTCTGGCAACAGCGTCCCAAAATGAGCAGACCAAAAATTAAAATTAATTTAATTCAGTCAAACAGCGACAGCAAGTTCTCGTTGCTCTCTCATTGTGAGTGGAATGCATTTAAAAAAAATAAAAAAATGTGTTTTTTGTTTGTTTTATTGCAAAACTGTTTGTTTTAGTTTAAATAAATAAACATAAACATTAATTTCAATTTATTAAAGGTACAAATTAAGGTATGGGTTTATTCACTTTGGTCTGATGTTTGTAACACCAAGAAGGAGAAGTGTCCGGTATGGAAAAGTATATATATTCTTGATCAGCGTCACCTCCTGAGTTGATTTAGCCCTATCCGTCTGTCCGTCCTCTTTTCTTGTAAACACGATTGCAGAAGCTAGAAGAAAGCTAGGGATCCCAATTTTTGTATTTATCCTTCTTAGGCCCTATAAGGAGTTGGTATTGAAAATGGGCGGAATCGGTCGACTGCCACGCCTACCTCCCTGTCTGTCCGTCTGTCCGTCCTTTTTTCTTGTAAACACGATTGCAGGAGCTAGAAGAAAGCTAGGGATCCCAAATTTTGGATTAATCCTTTTTAGGCGCTAGAAGGAGTTGGTATTGAAAATGGGCGGAATTGGTCGACTGCCACGCCTACCTCCCATATAAGTAAAAATCGTGTTTTTACCGAAAGTTTAAGATTTCATCAAAACAGTATGAAATTTTGTATAGTGAGGTTTTCGGGGTCGCTGATTTCGAATTTGATGTCGGAATTTAAAAAAATGGCGGAACCAATAGGTCCCTGATTTCAAAATTCAAGATGGCGGATACAATATGGCCCAGTAGGTGTAGGGTATATATAAGTCGGCTTGCCCGACTGAAACTCACCACTTGTTTTATTTTCAGTATTTGAGTTTCCGTTTCTTTAGGAAAGACACAATTCAATTCAAAATATGCTTAAGTAAGGATTCTGAAATTACTTTTGCATCAGTTTTCAGTTTTACTTAATTATTTTTATTAAGCAATTCTTTTTTGTGCGTTCGCTAAGACTGAATATACCAATTTACTTCTGAAATAAATATAAATTTATTTTTTCTTAAAGAAAAAATTTCAAGCAAAATTTCGTAATTTTTTTTAATAAATAAAAAAATTTTAAGTTTTGTTTTTCTTGTTAAAATTGTATTATTAAGTCGAATACTTATTTGATAGACTGTAATTTCTCTTACTCTCCTGTAACTTCTATACTCTTATACTCTCTAGTATGTATACCATTAGGATAGACAAATAAGAAAGTGTCTGATGTAAAGAACCAAATAAATTCACTTGCTTTTTATATCTCCACAAAACCGGTCTTCGTTCGCTATTCTTTTTCTTTTCGACAAAGTTTAACAGGTTATGGGCCCAGTTACCCAAAAAGACACGCGGTTTTAAAGTCACGCGGTTTTCATCATAGTTTTGCGAGGAATATTAATTATTTCGGAATCGTAATAGATACTAAGTTTTTTCAATTGATTCATAGTACCATCATATTGGCTTGAATATGGATAGCGATTCTATGAAAATTGAAAAGTTGCAAAGCGCGGATCAGTGGAATATATGGAAATTCCAAGTTAAAATTCTTTTAAACGCAAGCGATCTATTGGAAGTTGTAGCTGGAGAAGAGCTGTTGCCGATTGCTGTAACAGATGGGAGTAATGCTAAAAAGATTAAGGAATGGCACGTCAAAGACCGCAGGCGCAAAAGGTCATAGCAACGAGTGTGGGACAACAACCATTAATACACATTATGCATTCTACAACATCGTCTGAAATGTGGGCCAAACTTTGTTCAATTTATGAACAAAAATCCAGCGCAAGTATAAATTTATTACAACAACGTTTCTACAGTTTCCAGAAAAATAATGATGATGACATAGCCACGCACATGAGCAAGCTAGAGAGTCTGGTGCAACAATTAAGAGATGTTGGAGAAACTGTCTCTCCATCAATGCTTATTGCAAAGATCTTAATGACTTTACCCAATCGTTTCTCTCATTTTTTTCAGTGCATGGGAGTCAACAGATATGAAAAATCAAACTATTGAAAATCTCAGGTCGCGCCTGATTATGGAAGAAACGAGGATAAACGCTTTGGAATCGACAGGCTCACCATCAGTGACAAAACTAACTGTAAGTGAAGAGACCAGTGCACTAATAGCAAGAAAAGCTTATGGAGAGAAGTTTAAGGCAAACCAAAGTCACTATAAAAAAAAACGGCCAGGTAAATGCTTTTCATGTCATCAATATAGCCACTGGAAATCAAAATGTCCTAATAGGAGTAGAGAAGCTGGGCAAATGAATTATGCCTCTGCTGATAATTCTTGTTACGGGGAAGCTCTTGTTTGTACAAGCAAAAATGTTACTGACGTTGTTTGTGCCGATGACTGGGTTCTGGATTCTGGTGCCAGTGAGCACATGACTTTCCACCGAGAGTGGTTTAGTGAATTTGTAAAGCTTGAGAATCCAGTAGCCATTACAATTGGAAATGGCAGTACCATCAACGCATATGGCAAGGGTGTAATTCATATATCAGCTTACAATGACAAGAAGTGGATTCAGAAGAGGCTGGTTAACGTTTATTTTGTTCTCGATGTAAAAATAAACTTATTTTCTTCTGGGAGTGCCCTTGATAAGAATTACAACTTAACATCTACTTCTGAAAAATGTAAAATTTTAAGAGCTAATGGTGAGGTAGCAGCTGTTGGCATTCGCTGCCATCGTTTGTACAAGATGCTATTTAAAGTTTGCAAGTCAAACGAGGTTGCGTGCTACTCTTCAAATGCAGAATCGCTGCGAACTTGGCATGAGCGTTTGGGACACATGAGTGTCAGTCATGTCAGAAGTGTTCTAACAACTAACAACATAGAATTCATTGATAGTTCCAATTTCTTTTGTGATGCATGTGCATTTGGAAAGATGCATAGATCACCATTCGAGAACAGCATTTCCAGAGCTAGGTCCGCATCTGCGTTAGTACATACCGACCTATGCGGGCCGATGCAGGTACCTTCGATGAGTGGTTCGAGATATTTCATTATTTTTAAGGACGATTTTTCAAACTTTAGAGTAGTCTACTTTATGAAAGAAAAATCTGAGACTTTCGCGATGATTGAGAAGTATATCCAATTTGTAAAGTCTAATTTTAATCGCCAAGTTAGAACTCTTAGATCTGATAATGGTTTAGAGTACAAAAATAAGGAAGTAGAAAATCTCTTGCAAAAAAGTGGAATCTGTCATCAAACAACCGTTCCGTATACCCCGCAACATAATGGTAGAGCAGAGAGGGACATGCAGTTTATTGTTGAAATAGCAAGAACAATGCTCCATGCTAAAAATTTGCATCTTAACCTTTGGGCAGAAGCTGTCAATACAGCTGTATTTGTAATAAACCGTTTTGGCCCAAGTCCAACTAAAAACGTAACCCCCTTTGAGTTGTGGTATGAACGAAAACCAGACTTTACGTGTCTTAGAACATTTGGCTGCGAAGTATTTATCCATATTCCCAAAGAAAAAAAGACGAAAACTGGATAAAAAATCGAAGCCAGGTATCTTTGTAGGATATGCTGAGAACGTTAAAGGGTTTCGTGTGTGGTTACAAGGAACGAAGAAAATTGAGGTCTCGAGGTATATATTATTTAAAGAATATTCAGTAGTTCATCTTGATACAAATCTGCCTACCTTCGTCGAAGAAGAGCAAACTACAACGGTAAAATCGGACGCTTTATCTGATGAAGAGCAAATCGTAGATGGTCTTGAGTTAAATGATTCAGAGCAGGACGAACATGAAGTTTTTCTCTCTCCGACAGCTTACCGAACGAAACTTCGAAGTCATTCTCAAAATAGCCCTAGAACGAATTCTGGAATGTATGCCTCAGCTCTAGAAGGATATGCCATCATTTGTGATAGTTTTGAGCCGTCAACATATGAAGAAGCACTACGATCGGATGACGCTCCTTGCTGGAAGAAGGCTATGAATGAAGAAATGAAAGCACATCGCCAAAACAACACATGGGAGCTCGTTAATCCACCAAAGAATCGCAAAATAATTAAAAACTAGAGAGTGGACTATCTTCGGCTATACCGAAGTTGAAATACCTCCACACAGTAGGAAGAAGTACCTCGAACATATAAAAATGTGGTCTCAAGACCCTATTTTGAGCCAATTATAGGTGGTTTTGGAGCCCGGACCATGTCCAAAATCCATTTCTAAAAATTTCCAATTAAATCCACAAAAAAAAAAAATTGGTCTCAAGACCCCATTTAGACCCTTATATATGTGGCTTCGGAACCTCGGACCATGTTAAAAATACGTTTCTAAACATTTCCAATCGAATACAACAATAAACGAGAAAAACATGTACCCAAAGTTTCAAGTCGATATCTCCAAAACTGCGACCGCTATCGTGCGGACGGACAGACGGACAGACGGACAGACAGACGGACATCGCTAAATCGACTCAGGAGGTGATACTGATCAAGAATATATATACTTTTCCATACCGGACACGCCTCCTTATGGGCGTTACAAACGTTGTGACAAAGTGAGTATACCCTGCCACAGTGAGTGTGGGGGTATAATAAATGGGTTTATAAAGCTAAGTTGTCATTGGACAATCAAATCGATCGGTACAAAGCTCGTCTGGTGGCTAAGGGCTTCAACCAGCAAGAAGGTATCGATTAAACGGAAACGTTTAGCCCAGTTGCGAAATTTACTTCAATTCGTACTATCTTTGCTATTGCAGCAAGTAAAGGTATATCACTTTATTAATTTGATATAAAAACTGCCTTCCTAAACGGTGATCTCAAGGAAGAAATTTTTATGCATCAACCGCAAGGATACGACGATGGATCTGGACGTGTTTGTAAATTAGTAAAAAGTTTATATGGCTTAAAACAGACATCGAGATGCTGGAACGCCACATTCACAAAGCTATTAATTGACTTTCAATTTAAAATTTCCAAAGCAGATTCTTGTGTGTTTATATTGAATCGCAATGAGAGCAAAATTATCCTTGCTTTTTACATAGGTGACGGTTTAATTGCTGTCAAAAATTATCGTGATGTAGATGACATAGTAAATTACTTGAACCAATTTTTTGAAGTAAAAATGTCAAAAGCGAACTACTATTTGGGACTTCAAATTATACAAAAACCGGATGGTTCATACTTCGTATATCAATCCAATTATATTGACCGTGTATTGAGAAAATTCAACATGATGGATTCAGTTCCGTTTTCTACACCCTGTGATCTTGGAAGTAGATTATTAAATTTGGAAGAAAATTCATCATTGGTTACCACATATCCTTTTCGTGAAGCGGTTGGAACCCTAATATACTTGTCTACTGCAACGAGACCCGACATTTCGTATGCAGTGGGAGTAGTGAGCCGTTTTTTGGACAAGCCGACGGCACTACATATTAAGGCTGTGAAGCATATTTTTAAATATCTAAAATTTTCTAAAGATTTGGGAATTATTTTTAAACCAATCAAAACTTTATCATTTTCTGTTTATAGTGATGCAGACTATGCCGGAGATGTGTCTACGAGACGTTCGACTAGTGGTCATATTTGCCTTCTTGGAGAAAGTCCTATCTCCTGGTCATCAAAAAGGCAACAATGCACAGCTCTCAGCACACCAGAAGCAGAGTATATAGCTGCATCGGAAGCAGTCAAAGAATTGATGTGGCTTGATGTACTTATACGTGATCTGAATATAGAAAACCAACACTACAGATTGATAATCAAAGTGCTCTGAAGTTGATCAAAAATCCCGAATTCCATGCTAGGACTAAGCATATCGATGTTCGTGTACACTTCATACGTGAAAAATACATTGAAGAATGCTTCAACATATGCTTTGTTGCATCCAAGGATCAATTTGCTGATGCACTAACAAAGCCACTCGCTTCTGAAAAATTAAACTTTTTTTGCAAAAACATTAACGTTACAAAACTTATATCAATGTATTAAACTTAATAATAAGTGGGAGTGTTAAAATTGTATTATTAAGTCGAATACTTATTTGATAGACTGTAATTTCTCTTACTCTCCTGTAACTTCTATACTCTTATACTCTCTAGTATGTATACCATTAGGATAGACAAATAAGAAAGTGTCTGATGTAAAGAACCAAATAAATTCACTTGCTTTTTATATCTCCACAAAACCGTTCTTCGTTCGCTCCTCTTTTTCTTTTCGACAAAGTTTAACATTTCTTACTAACTTTTTTTCATTTTGGGGTTGTACAAATGTTGTTAAAAACTATTTTTCTGCTTACACGTTTTTTTATATTCTATGAGCGATGAAAAGTTGTATTTTTCTTGTATTAAACTTTTTTATGGACTAATTTATTCAAAATGTAGTCCCGAAAATCCCGGGATTAAGGAAAAAATATCCCGGGATTTTCGAGACTAAAAATGGACCGGGATCGAAAGCCCTAGTGGGGCGATAGAGAACAGATAAACTCCATATAAAAAAAGGCTGAAAACGTTCAGATCGTGGTCAGTGAATCCGCTTTAATAGAACAAAAATTCAATGTTAGATCTGTGTCCAACATAAAAAACAGAGATAAATTACACCAACCCTCTTCCGTATTGAACTCGAATTCGACCCAAAGACCCAAAAAAAGGCGAGCCTCACCCCATATATAATCTGCGGTATTTATTACACCGTAAAGTCAGTGTTGAGGAGCAGCGTAAATTGCCAGGAATTTGGCCACACAAAAAATATTGTACACTTCCCAGTGTTTGTGTTATTTGCGGTGACTTGCACCAGACCCAATTGTGCCCAAAATCTAGGAACGATGCAGCCGTTAGACATTGTAGTAACTGTGGTAAAAATCACACTGCAAATTATAGAGGATGTGTAGCCTATGAAACCCTTAAAAATAAGGTTTCTTCCCAAACGAAGCCCTTTAGGGACAACTGTGACGATGTCAAACCCTACTCCAGCCAATATCACCATTTTCATACTCAAATGCACTCAAAGGCAATACCCAAGACCCTCCAGTTATTCAACCTGCTCAACAGAACATTGGCCTTGAACAAACACTCCAGATGTTTATGCAAAACATGTCGCAGTTTATGAATGGCATGCAAACTATGATGCAGGAGATGTTACGCAATCAAAACATGTTAATCCAGACCCTTATAAATAACAAACCATGAATGCGATAAAAATATCCTTCTTGAACGCGAACGGCTTATGCCAACATAAATTGGAACTCATTCAATTCCTCACCTCATACTGCATAGATGTAATGCTAATTTCAGAGACCCATATGACCCAAAAACATTTTTTTAAAATACCCGGATACAAATTGTACGACACTAAACACCCAGGTGGTAAAGCACGAGGCGGATCAGCGGTTCTAATAAAGGATAGAATCAAACACTATGTTTTATATGAGTTTTGCACCGAGTATTTGCAAGCCACCAGCATATGCCTCGATGAATACGAAAAAGGACTTACAATATCTGCAATTTACCCAGCACCAAAATAACAGAACTGCAGTTTCAGACATTTTTTGCAACCCGAACTAAATTGGCTCCTCTCGAAGCAATCAAAACTCAACACCGCATATAAAATCCTTTTATACAAAAGACAAAAGACAGCCTTAAGTATATAGAGCTTCTTGATGAAGTTCTTTTGAGTTTGGGTGATGAAGAGTGAAGAGTGAAGGGCAATATTATCCAAGTGGATTTTCAAGAATGGGAGACAATTTGACAATGTAAAATGACTTAAAAGTGACATTATTGCTGAATGGAACAAAATTGAAGAAAATTGTATTAAGTCTTTAATTAACTCAATACCACGGCGTCTTCAACATGCTATAATTAAAAAGGGTTCATATAATAACTACTAACAATTAAACAAAAATAATATTTATAATATTTCCGAAATTTTTATAGTTTGGTCTTATCATTTGTTCGTATGAAATGATTTTTATTTATTTATCAAAAATATTTGAGTGCATGAATTTTGTCTTCTTTAAGTTAATTTAATTAATTGTTAGTACAACTTAATATTTGGAAATAAATATGCCCTGTATCAGTAATGCAATAAAAGATTTTTAACATTTGGTCTTATCATTACTTCGTGCAGTGTAGTGTTGTCCAAATCGTTGGATTGGGTCAACTAGTAAAAAAAAGTGAAATTTGTACCGTTAAAAATTATTGTTAGTTCTAAGTTCTAAGTGTTTAGAAGATCCAATAAATAAAATGAATTAATTTTGTTTAACAAAAGGTAAACAAAATTGTAGCGAAGTGGATACGAATTAAAGAAAATTTACTTATCAATTTCTTAGCTTTTTTCAAAATGAAGTTTGACAAGTACTTAAAAGCTGGAAACTAACCTTAAACAACGAAAATATTTGAGAAAAAAATTGGAAAATAATTTGATTATTAATCTGATATCTTCGTACTTTTGTCTTTGAAATTGTACCAAAAAAGTGCAAAAAAAATCATCCCTGGTTATAAGTCAATTGGGTTTAAGTACAAAAAAAAAACGAGTTAGCTATTATGTCTTAGTCTATTTGAGTATATACTACTGTGCAACGTAATTTGTCCTATATCTTCCAAAAAATCAAAAAAAAAAATTTTATTTTTTTGATACGCTGAATCCGAATATAATCAATTTTTCCAGCACTCCATTTCACCGTAAACGCAAAAAACCGGAAAATGTCGCTGCTTTATGACTTTGGTATCACCGACAATGTAGGTCCTACATCTATCACAAGAGATATTACACTAATTTTACCTATGCTTTCTTTTGCAAATGATGGAAAAGAGTTAATCACATTTTGAAGCTGTTTCAGTTGTGAATCTGAGAGTGAACCTATATTAGCAGTGTTAGAAGTATTGGATGCATTTATTTGTTTTATTTCTGATACAAGACAATTTGGCAATAGGTCGAATGATTTCCAAAAATCAATACCTATATATAAAATTTGAGACAAGGTCGGTATGATAAAAATTGTAATTGGTTTGGATACCCCACGAAAATAAACTGTCGTTTTAATATAACCAACAACACTTTGTGAATTACCATCTGCTGTAGGTACGTACAATTGACTTAATTTTTTTTAAAACAATTTTTGCTTAAAAAAAATGTTGACCAGCTTTGGCTCCAATACAACTAATTGAAGCTCCCGTATTAAGGAAACCTACGAAAGATTTCCAAAATATGGTAACTTCTGCATAAGGACGAATGTCATTAGGCTTATCAAAAACTGAACTTACAAAAAATTTTCTATTGTTATTAATATTTTTCCAAAACGATCGAATTCTTAAAATTAAACGGTTAGGAGTTTTTTAAGATACGCAATCATCATTGAAAATTCGTTTTCGAGCTGTATTATATTCAGCAAGACGAATATGGGAAGGTTTTACAGGACGAGGAGAAGACAAAATATTATCAACATTTTAAATGATATGTTAGGATTTGAATTAGATTTGATCGGTGTAGTCTGTGGATTGTGTGCACTTCTCAGCGCACTACCACAACAAAACACTATCCTTTCACCGACACAATCTAGATATCGATGACTTGATTTTTCACAATTCCAGCAAATCAGAACGATTGCTGAACCGTCATTATTGCCATAATATAAATCATAACATTTACTTCTTGGCTTATGTCTACGACATGCCTTCGTGTAGGAGGAAATTTAGAAAATGTTCTTTTGAATATTCTACATGAAAAATTATCTCTTTCTACAAATGTATCGTAAATGCTAAACAGAGTAAATCGGAATGTGTAAGATTTCATGTTAGATATCTGGCATCAAGTTGCTTAGTAATATTTCAACAAATGCATTAACTGCTAATGGCTGATCCAAGCGATCGGTAAGTTCCAAAATGCATTCATAATAAAAAAGAGTAAAAAACAAGTTTTTTAATATATAACCCTTTAACCGACTAAAAAGCAGAAAATAAATTTCCTTTAAATTAATTTCCGCAATTTCGATTTAAAATTAAGGGTATTTGGCTACTTTGTTCCTAATATCATTGCAGATTTTGAAGTCGCCAAAAATCCTTAATTTTAAATCGAAATTGCGGAAATTAATTTAAAGGAAATTTTTTTCTGCTTTTTTCTCCCCCTTCCCTTTTCCCCTTTTTTTTAGTATTTTTCCCGAATACGAACCTAAGCCCTGTAGATTGAAAAATACGAAAGTTAGAACTTTAAATTGGCTCCATCCCCCTCCCCTTTACCCCCACACCCCCCTTTCCAAAGGGCATAAAATTTAATTTTGTCAATAAGAACCCACCTACCTAGCCTGAAGGAATCGGCAGTTATGCCATGTTTAAGAAAAAGGGGATTGAGTGCCCCCACGGCCCCCTACGCCTCTGATGGACCACAATGCATTGTTAACCGAATTCTATCTGTGTACCAAATTTCAGCTCTCAAGCTTATAGGGAGTGTATGAAAAAGCTCGTCGCAGATTTGAGGATATATATATATATATATATAGTCCACCCAAAGCAAGTTTATATAAATGTTATAAAAATTGTCAAAGTTTTCATTATGCTTTTGCTTTCTGTCGCGTATCATTTCTCTTTAGTCAACATCAGTTCGATAATTTTTATATTGCCTTCGGAGGGCTACACATAAATCTGCCAACGAATTGTGCGGACTGGTTTATGATAACACCAAAACCAATCAGCAGCTTTAGAGTCAAATATTGCACTTGCGTTTGAGCATAACAGATCGAAATTCCCATTTAAGGTCTGATTAGTTAATGCCATAACTCGATATATGAAGTTATCAACGGATCGACCATCGAAATCTCCGGCAAATCTAACTTCCCAGTTGTACATACACTGAACCAAAAAAGTAACAAAAATCAATGAAAAAATGCATTGCCTCAATGTAAAAATCATAAATTTTCAATGTATATCTGTTCATACTTTTATGAACAAGTTCATTATGCTATGAACTGTTCATAGAAATTAAAGAACGATTCATTGAGACTGAACACACTTGTATGAGATACTCGATAAGTACTGACTTTATTTTTAACAAACACTTAAATATATAGATACAAAAATATCTTAAAACTAGGCATAATCTTTGAACAGAAATTGTTCCCACAGACATAAAGTAATAATTATCAGCAGGGACACGATTCCCGCAAAGGCTATAAACTATTTATTACTTGTGACAGCAAGATTGTAAAGTAATTTGAGTGCGTTCAAGGATCGACACAATTGTTAGTGTGGGTAAATAACTATGTGTGACATGATACACTGTAGTTGTAAATTTTATGGTATTTCTAAAGAGACCAACGCAGCACGATAAGCAGCAATACATGTTTAATGCTTAACCAGAGATTTTTAAAAAAAGAAGTGGATATTTTCTATGAAAATATTCATTGAATCAAAGAAAAAATTCATTGTCCCAATGAATAAATCATTATTTTCATTCAAAGTTTTGCGTTGAATGAATCTTTGTTCCTTGGGACATTGAATACATTCATGGACGCTCAAAGGAATTTTTTAGGAATAAATTCATACGAGCTGTGCAGGTGTCACGCAATTGAAATCTTGTCGAAACTTTTCGCTTATTTTTTATTTGTTTGCAACCAAAACACGATTATTGGTTTGGTATAAGTTTAGTTTACGCCCCAAAGACTTTTTGAACTTTTTTATCGATAATTTTTCGTTTTTATATAGATAATTTTTCGATTTTTTATCGACAATTTTTCGATAATTTATCGATAATTTTTCGATTTTTTATCGATAATTTTTCGAGTTTTATCGATAATTTTTCGATTTTTTATCGATAATTTTTCGATAATTTTTCAATATTTATCGATAATTTTAGTTTCCTGATCCATTTAAAAATTTTGTTCCAATCCCATTTTGTTCCAATCCAATTCCATTTCGTTCCCGACCTCATTTCCAACCCAATGCAGAAAACCGCATCCAAATCGGTTAAGTATTTCTCAAGATAAACGAAAATAATATAAAATTGGCGGCCATTTTGTATGGGAGGTAGGCGTGGCTCTTATCCGATGTTGCCCATTTTTAATACCATCCAATCATTTGCCAAAATAAGAGGAATCCAAAAATTTGAAGGCGATCGGTAAAGTGAAATACTTTACTTTTTAATACAAGATAAACGAAAAAAATATAAAATTGGGGGCCATTTTGTCTGGGAATCCCAAAATTTGGGGTCGATAGCTCAAAAGCTATGACAGTTATCGTGCGAAATGACAGACAGGCGGACATGGACTTATGGACTAAGGAGGTGATGCTGATCAAGAATATATATACTTTTCCATACCGGACACACCTCCTTATGGGCGTTACAAACGGTGTGACAAAAACAATATACCCTTGGACACTAGTGTGCAGGGTATAAAAATGGTCGCTTTCTTTTGGTGTCAAAGTAGAAGGTCAAAGTTTGAAAAATTACATTTAAAATGTTCGATATCTTCGGAGTTTCTGAATATATTTGGACAATATTAAGGGCATTTGAAAGGTATTTTGATGCCGTTTCAAATGGCTTATCACTTTAAAAAATCCAATTGATATTTCATAAAATATATCACAAGTTAAATCCGACTATTCTACAATTACAACTATACAGTTCTAGATCTGTGTTTTTTGTTATTGTTGTTGTAATGTTATTCTGTTGTTGTTGTAATGTTGTTGTAGTTTATTGTTGTGATGTTTTGTTGTTGCATCCTTGGAAACTTGAAAAATTTTACCAAAAAAATCACGCTATTTTTTGTTACTCTTATATGTTATATACTCTGGATGAACATATTCATACTATTTTTTCAGAAATAACTGCCAATTTAAATCAATGTAAGTGTACATTTGGTGTAAGTTTATGTTCATGGGCTGTTTGAAAGTGTTCTTACATTTCATTATTAATGAAACTACATCAAAAAGATAGTATTGTACATTGGCTTTAAGCATGTGTTCATATTAACTGATGCCACAGAGTTTATGAATGCGTTTTCATACAGACAACGATCTGTTCATAGGCGGCAAAATATTTGTATTAATTTGTTCATTGGGCTGTATGATAGAGGTTCATTGGCATTATGAACAATTTTTGGTTCAGTGTAATGTGTCCAACCTTATCAAAATGAAACGATAAACTTTCTGATGTTCGACTATTTTCATTAGACTGTCTTGCATTAGCACTGTATGCATTAGGCATGTCAATCCAGGGATCCCGGGATCCCGCCTCTTTGTTAGTTTCAAAAATCCGGTACAAGTTTTTTGAGAAATTTTTTCAAAAATATGCCGTCTATAATTGCAAAAAAATTTATAGGTTCAAGAACTTTTTCTATCAGAAATTTATTGAAGAAAATATTTCGTGTGTTTGTCTTTCATTTGATTTCAATAATTTGGAAAAATAATTCATTTTGTTTTAATGAACAAATTTAAATAAAATGGGCTAAAGGTACAATACGAATTTCAGATACTTCTATCAATGCATGAAGGGAATTTAGGACTAGTTTCATTACATCAACAAATTTAAGCAAAAAATTGTTCCAAACTGTTTGCAAATTAGTAGACTATAAAGCACCAATTTCCATTTTGTTGAAATAGAAATCGGATCAAAATATGAAATACAAGTTCCAGTTCCGTATATTAAAATGTTCGACAAAATATTCAGGTCAAGAAATGTGGATCAAACGACACATTTTTAAAATGATCTTATTCTGACCGGATACCCAAGATTTCAAAGACCAAAGCGGCAATCAGTATTTTATTTTACATATTTTAAAGTTATTCAAACTTTGTTCTAATATTCCGAATCAGAGGTCTGAAAAATTCAATTTCAAAAAAATCCAATAAAAACCTTAAGTATTGTTAGATTATTTGCACAATTTCAAAAATATTAAGTATGCACCCAGAGAAAAAAACAACCTAAAATCAAATAAAACCACCTTAAAACAAGTAGAAACGTTAATGAAAGTATGGTAAAGTTGGAAATTTTAGAAACAACTACGAAAAAACTTGCTTTCAATTTAAAACTTAAATTCAAAAATAAACAAACTTAGTTCAAAGTTGTTTTCCGATTATTTCAAAAATTTTCCAATTTATATTAAGTTTGATTTAAAATGACCTTGATTGAAAATCGTTCAACTTTGTTTCAACGTTGACAACAGTTATTTTAAGTATTTTTCACTTCATTTCAACTTTGCAACTTTGTTTCAATGTTGACAATAGTTATTTTAAGTATTTTTCTCTTTATTTCAAAGTTGTTTCCATTAGTTGAAAAAATGAAGGAGTAAATACGATCGTACTTGATTTAACTATGTTTTTTTCCCCTGAGTGTGGGTATATTAAAAGCAATTCAATTCGATGTAATATAACATTTTTATACTAATTTTTGGTTGAATTGAAAAAAATCCGGCCGTGGTGCAGTGGCTAAGACCTCTGCTTTACGATCGGAAGGTATCGGGTTCGACTCCCACCTGGGGCAAGGCAGAAATTTGTTTTCT
This sequence comes from Heteromyza rotundicornis, assembly GCA_951394025.1. NCBI lineage: Eukaryota > Metazoa > Arthropoda > Insecta > Diptera > Heleomyzidae > Heteromyza > Heteromyza rotundicornis. The sequence continues at coordinate 58,924,374 of OX596010.1, read as the reverse complement.
GTTTTTCTGTGTAGACCGCCACTCTCTCGCCAAGTTCTGGCAATCTTGCGAGAGTAACTTGCCATGAAAAAGCTTCTTCTTTGGGAGTCCCGCCGTTCGGAACCGGCAATAAAAACTGTAGGTCCACAATTATCATATACACTTGCCCATGATAATTGCATTAAGCTCGGCCCAAACCCCTCGAGGGTTGTAGTGCCAAAATATGTATGTATGTATGAAAAAAATCCAAATCCCGGGAACCCGGGATTGGCAAAGGTCTCGAAAATTGGCATCCCTAGTATGCATACACTTAGGGAAAAACAAGCTAAAATTAAGATTTTACATTCAAAATCAAGCCGATTCGAAAGTTGATTGGTTCTGGTTTTAAGATTACTCAATCTTAATTCAAGAACACAATCTTAAAATAAGATTGAATAAGATCAAATTGAGATTTTACGTTTTGTTTTAAGATTTAACGATCTTATTTTAAGATTGAATTCAGAAGAACGGAACAAGCTAAAATCATTCCGATTCATCTTGAATTTACATCGCAATATTTTTCTAAGTGTAAGCTGTATTCGGACGGACATTAGCGTAACTTGCGTTATTCTCATAATTTGGATTATTTGCTAATACTATTACACTGAGAACATAACGTTTAAATTTTTATTAAACTTCCCATTGATGAATTGAAACGGCTCAATGATGAAATGTTGTTGTTTCATTACTGAAAATGTTTGTTTTGCGACTGAAATGTTTATGATTTCATGAATTGAAAATACAAAGAAAGGTTATTGGAAATGCCTATTTTTAGAATTACATAAAAAGATTTAAATTTCAATTTATATATTTTTTAAATAAAGAAATGGTATAAATTGTGGTTTACTTACCGAGATTTGAACCCTGGCCATTCGGATTCATAAACGCGCCACTTAGCACGCTTGCCTACCGCTGTGTTTATTTTTCAATGTTTTAACTGCATACATATACTATGAAACTGCTTGGTTAGGATTTGAAACTGTTTCAGTTCTGAAATATAACGGAAAACAGTTTAACTTTTTGGGACCGTGGCACATTGGGGTAGAATCTCGAAAAGTAGAGATTAATTCATTTTCGTATTTTGAAGTTTCACAAAAATGATTGATACCCGCTTATAGTAGATATAATTCTGCATCACTATGCGAAAAACTAACGGTTTTCGACATTCGCTGTTCCCGCAGTTAATATCAAAAGTTATACTTTATTTTCAGTTTCGCTAAAAAGTGCAAAAAAGAATTCCTCAATTCGACAACAATTAAGTTTTGATGAAACATTTTTCAATTTCCCATTGTTTACAAATATTTAATACATGGTCCTGAAATAATTCAGCACGCTTTGTTACCTATTGGGCAATTATCCGATGAAGCGCAAGAAGCCCGTAACAAGGATTTCAAGAGATTAAGGGAGTCTTTATCCCGTAAATGCAGTCGTGAGAAATCAAACGAAGACATTTTCAATATGTTTCTGATAACCTCTGATCCAGTTATCTCGAACAAAAGAAAGTTCAGAATTTACCAAAATTGGCCTTAGAACTATTATTACCTGCAACATTGCTCATTCAATGGACGATGACGATGATGGTGGTAGTGCTGCTGATGATTGAAAATCAATCAATCAGGAATAAATAATTCGTAAATTTACCAAAATGCACAAAAAACCAAATTGCAATAAGTTTACTCCTACAAATTCCCAAAATATTAGATTTTTTCTTATGTAATCATTGTTAATCAAAAAATGTGATTTTTGTTATGTAACCATTGTTAATCAAAAAAAAAAAAATTTAAAATTTACCCAAAAAAAAAAAAAATGTATTTAAAAATTTTTAAAATTAAAAAAAAAATGTATTCTCACTAACAAATTTCCAAAGACAGTATTTTTACTTATATAAACATAATAAACTTAAAAAAAAATACAGTAGCATCGATTGAATGTGCGTGTGCAGTTTTTTTATAATCCTTATATTAACTTTCTTTGGGTGGACAATATATATATATATACTAGTAAATTTGCCCGTGCCATTAACGGGAAAATAAAACACTAATTTTAAAAAATTAATGTTTACTTTATTGTGAAATTTAGATGCAAAAATATTTTCTATGTTTTCATATGTAATTTTTTTTATAGAAATTTGTGAAATATGTGAACTTTTATTAAATTTTGATTGATGATGTAATTGTCTATAAAATGATTTCAGCTGATGGCGATTAGATTATGGTTAACTCCATAACTTTTATATACATATAAAAAATCATTTGTGAAATATGTGAACTTTTATTAAATTTTGTAAAGAATAGAAAGAAATTTTGTTTGATGATGTAATTGTCGCCTAATGTGTAAAGTTGAACTTTAACATTAAAAAAGAATTAAAAAAGAATTAAAAAAAGAAAAAATATGAAGCAATGGAATTAAAAAAAGGAAAACTTCGGCCGGCACCGGGCTTGAACCTATGACTGCCGCAGTCATAGGCCTAAGCTCTAACCAACTGACCACAGCCAGCTATAAGATAATTTCAACTATTGGCGATTAGGTGAACTCCATAATCTATATATACATATAAAAATCATTTGTTTTGTGTAATGTGTAATATGTGTGCTTTAGCAACAGGTACACTGAAAAGAAATTTAGTGCATTGGTTTTTAAAATAGAGCCTTTAACCAATTTGTTTAATTTTAAAACATGTGCGTTCAAAACAAATTTTAAAACGCAGTCATTCAATTTTAAAACTTTGTGCTAAAAACCAATTTGAAAGCAAATTTATCAAATTTTAAAACAATTTCATTCAATTTTAAAATTTTTGTTTTCAATTTAAAAAAAAATGTTCAAATTGAACAAGTCTGTTTTAAAATTAGATTTTAGTACATTGTTTTAAAATACGTTTTGAAATATGTTTTTAGCGCACGTGTTTTGAAATTGAACAACTCTGTACAAAGCTCTATTTTAAAAACCAAATCGTTCAATTTTAAAACATTTTCCTCTCAGTGTAGAGTTTGGAATTGTGGATTAGAAAAAGTTGGGATTTAATTGGTATTGGCAATACTCTGATTGGTAGCTACATTTTGCATACTTATGTTCATAAAACCTGATTCAATATTGGATTCAATCAAATGTGTTAATTGCGCACTAAGCGAAGTCAAAATTTCTGCCTGTTGAGTGCCAACAGAAGCGATAATTAAATTTCTAAGATAGCTTTTTGCTATCCAACATTTTGAATAGGACCCATGATGCAAGAACCAGGTGGTGTCAGTAGAAGACAGCTCTCCAAATTTGAGCAAATTTGCTGTCATTTCGTGGCTTATAGAGCAGAGTTGCAATTTTTGGTACTTTTTTTTCGAGAAAAGTCTAACGAATGTTACAAATATTTGATTCGAGTTTAACGTCAATTTGTAATTTTATTTTTTCGTGTAATTTGTGTGTGCGTTTTGTGTTTTCTTTAATATTTTTACCGAAATACGTTATTCGTACGCGTGGATTTCGATACTAAAATGACAACAAGAATTTGCTGCTTGTGCCACAAAACTTGGTCCAAAGAGGCAGTACAATTTTTCCATGCTCCCCAAAATGACGCAAGAAGACAAAATTGGAGCGATGAGTGTGGGACAAGCTTCACAGCTTCTTCAAGAGTTTGCGAATATCACTTTTCGGAAAGCCAATTTTGCACCGATCGCACACAGCGTAAGAGAAAGAGGCTGCTGAAGGATGCTGTGCCGATGCCGATCACATGGCTGCCTTCTTCCGATGAAAGTGATGTTGATGACGAGCCATTCACGACTACTACATCTACAACTACAATTCCCAAAGTAGATTCATCCTCGCAAACAGAGTAAATTGCAATTTTTGTTCCTAAATGAAAGTTACTTAACCTTGATATTTAGGACAGAGGCTTTGGAAAGCGGACTTCTCGTGGATAACGTCCTACTGAAGGGAGAGTTGAGAAGCTTAAAAGCCGAGAACACTAAATTGAAATGTCAAGTGAATGAGTTCGGCAACTTGTCATCAAGCTTGAGCAAAATTTTTAAGGATGGGCAGTTGAGGAAGCTAAAATATCCTCAGAAAAGGATTCATTGGGGTTGGGAGGATATTTCGAAGGCTGTCACTCTACACGCTGCCGGGCCAAGGGCTTTCAAGCACCTATACCAGCCAGGTTTTCCACTTCCAGCCGAGACAAGAATGCATAAATAGCTGCAACAGTTTGCTTTTGAGGAAGGAATTTTGAATTTCGTAATTGATCTCATGAAAAACGCCCCTAAAGGACCTGTCGCGGATAGACTGTGTGTTTTATCATTCGACGAGATGAAGGTGTCGTCGATCTATGAACATGATCCGTCTTCAGATTCAGTCCGGAAACCTTGCAACTATGTTCAAGTAGCTATTGCTCGCGGCTTGAAATCCTCGTGGAAGCAACCGGTGTTTTATGCATTTGACTGCAAGATGACGAAGTTGGTTTTGGATGAACTGATAAGAAGGCTTTGCGAAGCAAGTTACCCCGTAGTTGCTGTGGTCTCAGATATGGCCACAGGAAACCAAGTATTATGGAAGGAGTTAAATATATCACAAGGTATTTTATATATGTAAGTTCTTACATAATGTCTTGACCTTAATATATATTATTCAGACAAACCCTAATTTGAAAATCCAACAAATAAAAAGGAAAAGATATTCGTATTCGCTGACGTTCCTCATCTGCTCAAATTAATAAGAAATCATTTTCTGGATACGGGATTCGTTTTTAAAGGAACTATTATAACGGCAAGGACAATAGTGGAGCTGATCAAATATACAAGCAAAACCGACGTTTCAATTGCTTTTAAATTAACGGAGGAGCACCTTGCAGTACAAAATACCGGCCGTCAAAAAGTGAAATTGGCAGCACAGTTTTTTTCAAATACTACTGCTAATGCTATAAGACGATGCATGTCATTAGGATACGACCTCTATAATGGCTCTAAAACAGCCGACTTTGATTGGTTCGACTTATTTAATACTAAATTAACGACCACAAAAAACACGGCCTCTAAAATGCCGTTTGGGAAACTTTTATTAGAGCAGTCACAAATTCTTACCAGTATGAGCGAGGTCATGGAAACACCAATAATACCCAACAAGAAATCCTTATTGCCATTCCAAAAAGGAATATTAATTTGTAACAAGTCATTGCAGCTTTTACATAAATACGTGGAAGATACCTTTGGTATGGAATACATCGTTACATATAGGCTCAACCAAGATATTTTAGAACACTTTTTCGGCGCCATACGAAGCAAGGGTGGGCTATTTGATCATCCCAGCCCGATGCAATTTAAATACAGACTAAGAAAATATTTGTTGGGTATGGTAAAACAAACATTATATATTATTTTAGTTAGTTTAGATGAGAAATAGTGAGGAAATACAGATTTTTGTTTTTTTTTCATATAAATGCGTGAAATTTACATGCGTTTTAGGCCGAGTTTCTAAGTCACTCAGTGCTCTCAATTTTTGGGACCAGACTCGCCTTTGCCTTTTGCAGTGAAATTTGCCATTTTTTGTTACATTGGCCATTTTAGATCCCAGAAATGAACAATTTTGTTTTTTTCTTATTTCAAAGCGTAACTATAAAATTTCCTAAGTTCGGTTTAAATTCTCCTTACTAAATTTATTAAAAAAGGGAACGTGGAGCCTGATCAAACTAAATGGCTGCAATTAGGCACACTGGGAGGCAGCAAAAACAGTAGCAAGCAACTAAATGAAACGATCCCGTCCGTCTCGAACGACGACCCTTTGCAAGATGAGTTGTGGAATGAATGTAATGATTTTGAAAACGAACAACTAGAGGGTCTTCACGAAGATGTCCCTTTGCAAGATGAGTTTTGGAATGAATTTAATGATTTTGAAAATGAACAGCTAGAAGCACTACATGTAGATGCCCTTGAATATGTCGCTGGATACATCATGAGGAAGCTTAATCTTGATGAATTCGACTGTCACACCTCTACATATACATGGGTGGATCAAGTATCGAGAGGGGGTTTAAAAAATTAATTCATTAGAAATTCAGTTTATTAAACTCAATGGTAACGATATAGCACATTGTTCAAATTTTTCTGAAACTTTACGTAACATGAGTTCCGCAATTGATTTAGCAGACAATATTAAAAAGTTCTTTTTTAAATGCCGCATGCATTTTCGTATCAAATATTTAAACAAATTAAAAAAAATGAAAAAGCGAAGACAATACTACAAAATACTAGAAAAATTAAAAAATTATATTCTAAGTTTGTATTAGTATAAAGAAAAATTAAATGCAATGTACTGACACTTTATTTCATTTTACCTATAACTCGTCAACGTCGTCAGCTTTACTGAAATTTAAAATTATTGTTTGTTGCTCTTGTTGTTCTAAATGGTATTAAATACTTGTACACTTTGTAACTACTAATACAATTTTAATAAATATTGCTCTTAAAACGTGGTTTAATACTACATAGTTTGTTTAATAAAACCAAACATCAATATCTGGGCTTAGAAAAGACTACAAGAATCGAACTGCAATACATTAGTGCAAATAATCAATTTGTCTCTTCACATACTCCATGCATTCTCAAAATGTATTAAAATTTAAAAAAATAGAGAAAAATACATATTTTTGAAAATTATTTTTTTGTACCAAAAAAAACAACCGTGTTCATTTCTATAAGCCACAACTTTTGACAGCTCTCCCTACTGACATCACCTTCTTATTGCATCTTGAATAGGACCTACATTATGTTCTTGTGATACATTAAGGGAGTTCACAAAGGTTTCATAAAGTCCTATGGCGTATAATCATATTTGAAAAAATATGACATTTGTGAACACCCTGTCATATTTCAATGTGTAATTTCTACATTATTCACCTGATCGCAAAAAAAAGCAAGGAAAATTAAGGCTGATCGCAAAAATGTAAATTCTTCACAAAAAAAATAATTTAATAAAACCTTCAAAAACACAGGTTGCAGATAGGTATGTCCAATAATCGATCGATTTATCGATAATCGATTATTTTTTTGCGATTGTAGATTATTTTGAACCGATTTTTGTAAACCGATTTTATCGAACAATCGATTGTTTTTGTTCCGATTATCGATTATATATCATAAGGGGATGACACATTGGCGTCAATTGACCCCGAGTGCTGTCAAAGTGTTGTTGTTTCCAAGGCAAAATTAAAAATGAACACTTTTTGAGAGAGCGAGTGAATATTTTCTCAGGGGTTTTTTTGACGCCAGCTTCGAGCTGGGGTCATGAATCAAAAGAGTGTTGCATTTTAGCAAAATGTAGCTGTCAAATCTTTAGTAGCAAAAACAAGGTTGCAAAAGTATTAAAAAAGCATACGAAATGCAAATATTTTCCGTTTTTGTTCGTTGCAAGCAACACTTGTCAGGAATTTGTTCATCGTTACTTTATATTATCATTAAATTTGTTGAAGCAATACGAAATGTAAGTAAAAACCACAATTAAACATGAATATTTTAATAAAATTCTACAATCGTAGGTAAAATGGCGGTTAAGTGGGACAGACTTTCAACAGAAGTGTTAATAAACCTGCTCCACGCAAAAAAGTGTCTCTGGGACATTAAAGACAAGTCATACCAGAACAGAGTTAGCAAAGAGAACGCTATTAGCGAATTGTTGGAGGAAGTTAAAAAAAGAATCCCCTCAGCCACTTCAAAGGATGTCAAAGACAAAATCCACTCCATTCGTTCCCAATACCGGAAGGAAATAAGGGCTCTTGAAGCGAGCAAAAGAAGTGGCTGCGGGACAGTTGCGTCTGATATTCTAAGCTTTTATAAGACTCTCCAGTTGCTAAAAATCGCAAAGTAACTGCCAACTGCTCTTCTGGGGAAATTGCCAGCCTCATAGTGGTGTCATTTTTTTTGAGGTCATGGTGGATCAGTCCCAATATTGTTTGAAAATTTTGCTCACTCATTCGCAAGTAATTTTTGTACGACTTTTTGTCCCACACTCGAAGCTCGTTTGTGATAAATGCATAGAAACCTTTAAGCACTCTCTCTCGACGCCATTCTTTGATCCAACACGACCGTTTTCTTGTCTTCTTTTTGGTGCACATTTCCAAAAGTTCCGTGAATCCATTCAAAACATCTTGATCCTCATCGCGGAAGAAAGTTATATTTTCGGTGTATTCTATAGCCATATCCATTAAACTGAGGCCAATTGCCTCAAAATTGTCCGAATAACTTTCCATTATAAATTTACTTTTACTTTTTGTTTTATAAAAATATTCTGCATGAACTGTGCATGGGTTGCACTCTTTTATCATTTAGGCACATAAAATATGAGTGATTGCAACCCTTTTGTGATATTAAGAAAAAAGGAGCAGATTGACCCGGCGTCAAATATTTTTGCGTGTGGCACGTCCAGGCGTCGAAATAGTAAAAGAGCATAAAAGAGAATAAAAATACAAATGAATAGGGGTCAAATAACGCCAGTGTGTCATGCCCTATACGTAAAATTAATATTTTTTTCTAACAATTACTCGATTATGAAACCCTGTTCAAACATAACATTGTTGAATAGGTGGCTTAAACATACGAAATATTTTGAAGCGCGAGAAAATAGTGAATATTTTCAAACCTATCCAAAATGTCATTACTGAAATCAGTGGAGATTCTTATTCGACTGGAAGCATTGCAATACCGATAATTCATGGAACGAAACAGTGTATACAAAAAATTAAACCGAAAACTGAATTGTGTCAAGAATTGTTGATTCGTATCACCGAAGCTATGGAAGAACGTTTCGGAGAATTAGAGTCAAACCCAGTCCTTGCAATGGCTACTCTTCTTGATCCTAGCTTCAAGAAGCTTCCCTTTGAGTCTCGATTAAAATGTGCCGATGCAATTGTTAAAATCTTATAAATAATAATAATTTATCAAATGAAGAAAATGAGCAACGGCTACCTAGGGCCGAGCCGATGAACTATGATGATAATTCGTTACAAAATGAGGACATATGGAGTTTTTATGATCAACAAGATCTGGAAGATGTTTATAAGGAATCACATTCAGATGAAATGAACATCGAGCTGACCCAATATTTGACGCAACCTCGTATCAATAGGAAAAATGATCCCTTGGACTATTGGAAAAATGTAAAGTCAGCATTTCCAACTCTTTCTAAGGTGGGAATATTTTTTGCAAATGCCGTTTCATCCTCAGTACCATCGGAGCGTCTTTTTTCAGGGGCTGGATCTGTTGTTACTGAAAATCGCAACCGATTGTCAGGTGAAAGAGTAAATAAGCTACTTTTTCTTTCATCTATTCCTAAAGATATGTGGGGCTTTAATAAGAAATAAGTTTAATCGTTTACTCCCAGATTTTTCCTGTCAAGTGAATATATATTTACGTTTTTTTTTGAACATATTCTTATGAAGAATATATAAATAATTTGATCTACTTAAATGTATTTATGCTCCTATAAAACATATTACCTATATATGTACAAAAATGTAATAAAATGTGAATTAAATAAATGTTTTTGTTAAATAAAAAATACTTTTATTTTGAAAAATTTAGAAATTTGCTTCAAATTTTTGTACACTCCTATTTTTTTTAAAAATCCGATTTATCGTTCGATTAATTGATTGTTTGCTTTGATAATCGATTAGTTCACGATTGTTTTTTTTAAATCGATTGTGCAATAATCGATTCTTTTGCCACATTTGGCCATCCCTAGTTGCAGAGTTGTATTGGTCGTACAATTTTTTGCATGGAAAAAAGCAACAACATTTTTATGACTATGGTATGTTTTTACAACAATTAGGGAATTCAGTATTGTCTTATTGTCGTATCATCGTGTTTGAAAAAATACAATTGTTGTGAGCACAACCATTGCAGAAAAAAATTTAGTACTGTCATTTCAGAGAGGGAGAGAAAAAGAGAGCGAAAAATTGTATTGCAAATGTTCAACCTAACCTAAATTCGTTCGCCACGGGATGAGTGCCACTATTCGCGGAGGTGCTGATGCGGCCGAAATCAAGGATCGGAAGAAATATTGCGGTTCACCTGTGCTTTGATTCAATATTTTCAACAATTCGCGCACGTTTAATGCATTCAAAATGCTTCCGGAAACCCCTGGGCCCGGCATTCTTCTGCCCGTAAGTGCAAGTGGCCATCTGGCCAAAGTTGATAGTCGCAAGAGTTTTGGAGGTCCACGTTCTTTGTTGCAATATTTTCGGCAAGTCGTGCACGTTTTATGCATTAAAACCAGTCCCTAAAAGAAATTTTAACAATTTCCTCCAATTACTTTTCAAATAAGAAGAAGAATCAATACGAGAGTCATAGAAACACACGTTGCAAAGTTGTATTATCGTATTTTTTTTTTTGTATGGAAAACAGCAACAACATTTTCACAACTATCGTATTATTTCACGACAATACAACAATACGACCGATACGAGACCCTTGTGAATTCCCTAAATATGACTTTATGAAAAATATTAGACTTTTGTGAACTACCTTATTATCTGCCGGGTTTGTATTACAAGTTTCTGAAGACACTTGGGATTCTGTGTTAGTTTGTAGTTTGGCCTGTTTATTTGAAGGTGTATCACCTTTAGACGAACTTTGACCTTCCGAACTTACTAATCGAGAATTGCACACATTGCATGTGCTCTTTCGTCCTGTGTCGTTACGACATTGCAATGAAAAAACAAAATAATAGACGAGAAAAAAATATCAAAACGATATCTAACCAAACGGAATATATAAGATACTGTAAATCGGTAACGGAAATAAATTAGTTGGATGTATGTTGTTTTCAGTATAATCCTACCAGGATAAAAAAAAATAGGTACATGAAAGAAAACCATTTGAATTTAAGATTGGATTTGTAGCTTAAAAAATACGAAAGTATTTACCCCCACACCCCCTTTCCAAAGGGTATAAAATTTGCTCCGCGACATCTAGCGAAAGACAATTTCAATTTTTAACTTGTAAAATCGATTAAATTTGAGTATCGTTTCAATAATTTTGAACTGAAAAATGATCCTCTGGGGGGTGTTGGAATTTCCAAAATCCCCCCTTGCGCACGGTCCTGTCGTCGGTAAAACTTTGAATTAAATCAACTAAGTTGTAATTTTCATACGAAATGAGTAGGTGAAAGTAATGAAATTCCTTAACATATCGTGGTCAAAATCCAGTAAATGTACTTAAAAATCTGCAATTCCAGTCAATATGAAAAAAATTAAAGAGAATAAAATTAGACAAGGTATTTATGACGGTTGAAAACAATTTTGGTTAAAAGCTTATGAAATTTCAGTGCATAATAACTTATCAACTGAAGGAAAAAAGAATAAGAAAAAAGGAAACAAAAAAAGAACGGAAGGAAACAACAAAAACAAGTGAGTAAGTTTCAGTCGGACAAAGCAGACTTATATATACCCTACACTAGGGATGTCAATTTTCGAGACCTTTGCAAATCCCGGGATTTGGATTTTTTTCAATTCAACTAAAATCTAGTATAAAAATGTTTTAATTCATCGAATTGAATTGCTTTTAATATACCCATACTTAATATTTTTGAAATTGTGAAAGAATCTAACAATTTCAAGGTTTTTATTGGATTTTTTTGGAATATTAGAAAAAAGTTTGAATAACTTTAAAATATGTAGAATAGAATACTGATTGGAATCGATTTGGTCTTTGGAATCTTGAGTTTTCGGTCAGAATAAGATGATTTTAAAAATGTGTCGTTTGATCCACATTTTTCGACCAACTCTTGACTGGAATATTTTGTCGAACATTTTAATATACGGAACTGGAACTTATATTTCATGTCCCGAACGATGTTCGATGTATTTTTTGATCCAATTTCCATTTAAACAAAATGGATTTGAGTACTTTATAGTCTACTAATTTGCAAACAGTTTGGAACAATTTTTTGCTTAAATTTGTTTATGTAATGAAAATATGCTTAAATTGCCTTCATGCGTTGGTACAAGTTTCTGCAATGCGTATTGCATATTTATACCCCCACACTCACTGTGGCAGGGTATACTAACTTTGACACAACGTTTGTAACGCCCATAAGGGGGCGTGTCCGGTATGGAAAAGAATATATATTCTTGATCAGCATCACCGCCGGAGTCAATTTAGCCATGTCCGTCTGTCTGTCCGTCTGTCCGTCCGCACGATAGCGGTCGCAGTTTTGGAAATATCGACTTGAAACTTTGGGTACATGTTTTTCTCGTGAATACTGAGATCAAGTTCGAGAATCAGCCAAATCGGACAAAAACTGGGCGTTGCTCCCATTTTTCAAGTCTTTTTTATTGCTGCATTCGATTGGAAATGTTTAGAAACGTATTTTTGACATGGTCCGAGGTTCCGAAACCACATATATAAGGGTAAAAATGGGGTCTTGAGACCAATTTTTTTTTTTGGTCGATTTGATTGGAAATTTTTCGAAACGGATTTTGGACATGGTCCGGGCTTTAAAACTATTTATAGGTAGCTCAAAATGGGGTCTTGAGACCACATAATCTTATTTTCGAGGTACTTCTTCCTACTGTGTGGGGGTATTTCAGCTTCGGTATAGCCGAAGATAGTCCACTCTCTAGATTTATATTTATTACTCGTATAGTTTATGTACGAGTATATCAATAAACCCTTCGGCAATTTTATTTAATTTTTATACCCCCACACTCACTGTGGCAGGGTATACTAACTTTGTCAAAACGTTTGTAACGCCCATAAGGAGGCGTGTCCGGTATGGAAAAGTATATATATTCTTGATCAGCATCACCGCCGGAGTCAATTTAGCGATGTCCGTCTGTCTGTCCGTCTGTCCGTCCGCACGATAGATGTTTTTCTCGTGAATACTGAGATCAAGTTCGTGAATCAGCCAAATCGGATAAAAACTGGGCGTGGCTCCCATACACCGAAAAAAAAGTTAACATTTTTCAAGTCTTTTTTATGGTTGTATTCGATTGGAAATGTTTAGAAACGTATTTTTGACATGGTCCGAGGTTCCTAAACCACATATATAAGGGTCAAAATGGGGTCTTGAGACCCATTTTTTTTTTCGGTGGATTTGATTGGAAATGTTTAGAAATGGATTTCGGACTTGGTCCGGGCTCCAAAACCACCTATAATTGGCTCAAAATAGGGTCTTGAGACCACGAAGATAGTCCACTCTCTAGTTTTCTTTAAAACCAAATAAATAATTTTTCTAAACCAATAAAATTAAATGAAACACATGAAACTTACAAAAAATATCCTACTTTTCAAAGTATTTTCCTGAATGCTTATCAAAATTTTTTCGATGAAAAACTATGGTCCTTGCTACAACTAAACTATTCAGAAAGAAATTATTCATGATAGAAAGAGTTCCTGAATTTATAACTTTTTTCAAACAAATAGAATTTAGGTGGTTAATGTTTTGCCATTATAAAAGGCACACTGAAAAAAAAGCGTACTCCAGTTAAGGAATGCCTTAATCCAAAGAAAAATAGGGTATGAAACTGCACTAAACTCATGATAGCTTTGAAATTAGGGAACACTTTTACTTAAGATGAGTATATGGTTTGATTTTAAATTTAATACTTATTTCTTTCATAAAAGGAATATTTTTTTGAAATTAGTAAGAAGTTCTTTAATTCTAAGAAAAATTTCTCCAAAAAATTTTTTTTTATTTTATTGGTAATTTATTTTAAATATTTTTTTACTTGTTATTATATATTTTTAAAATTAATATTTCATTTTATTAACTTAAATTGAATTTACAATTTATAGTGATAACAAATATGTACTTACGATTTCACTTCGGTGGGATTCGAACCTGCGACCTTTGGCGTTATGACAAGACCAATCAACAGACTGTGCTATAGACAGCATAATTGCGCTGGCGTCTTATTTTCACTACATTTAACACCAGCGGCGGCCGTGGTGCAGTGATTAGAACCTTTGCTTCACGATCAAAAGGTATCAGGTTCGACTCTCGCCTGGGGCAGGCCGAAATTTATATTCATGCCAAATATTTTCTTTTTTTATTATAACAATTCTATTTCTGGAAATTTCAAAAAAAATTTTTTTTCCTTGTATTAAAAACGAATTTCTTTAAATAAAGTTAAAATTTACTAAAATTAGTAAAATCATACATATCAGCAGCTGCTGTGGTCCAGTCGTTAAGACCTCTGCTTCACGATCAAAAGGTATCGGGTTCAACTCCCGCACGGTTTAATCAAACATTTTTATTTATGCGAAATATTTGTTTTTTAAATCAATTCTATTTTCACCAATTTCTATTTTGAAATACTCACTTTTTAAAAAAAGCTGAATCTTATAAAAATATCTTTCTTAAAAACAAAGATTATTACTAAAAGTAAGTATAATTTTCTTTGAATTTAAAATAGGAAAATGTTTCTTAAAATTGAGGAATAGATTTCTAGCATCTATGAGGACACGTATAATAAAAAAAAATATATTTTCCTTATATTAAAAACGAATTTCTTTAAATAAAGTTCAAATTTACTCACAATTAATAAAACCAGCTGTCTATGAAATAAAAGAAAAATGTAAATTTGTTTTAAAGAGGCGGAGATTTCCTTTTTAAGGCACTTTTACTGAAAATCAAGAAAAATTTCTTAAAATTAGGAAAAATTCCTTAAATTGAGGAAAAAATCTTAACCAAGGACCAAATTTACTTGGTTTTAAAGCTGTATTTTTTTCAGTATACTTTAGGCTGCAGCATAAAATATTTTGAAAAATATGCGAAAGAGTAAGAATCTTGGCAACATTGTTTCTTTACTTATTTTGATATTAATTTAATTTGTATGAAATCAATTTAATTAAAGGGTAAAACCAAAGGAAACCATTTTAAAATGTACAAGAAATTACTTAAGCCAAAAATCTAATTTGACATATCTTATCACAATAAAAATTAATTTTATATATTTTTGCTTCTTTTTATAAATATTTTGTAATTTTTAGTATTGAAGCATCATCTTTTTTATACCCTACACCTCATGAGGTATGGGTATATTCACTTTGGTCTGATGTTTGTAACACCAAGAATGAGACGTGTCCGGTATGGAAAAGTATATATATTCTTGATCAGCGTCACCTCCTGTACTATTTTCTTTTCGTCTGTCCGTACTCTTTTTGATGTCGGAATTCAAAAATTTGGCGCCGCTGATTTCGAATTAGATGTCTCATTATCAAAATTCAAGATGGCGGATCCAATATGGCCCAGTAGGTTTAGGGTATATAAAAGTCGGCTTGCCCGACTGAAACTTACTCACTTGTTTTCCATTCTCTTTATTCTATTTTTATATGATTTCCTTTTAATTTTTAATTCATATTAAGAATTTATTTTAATTTACAATGTGCACGAGGGCATCTTTTTATAAAATTTTGAATACTTTAATTTTCACTATGCTATATTTCGCCATTTTAACCATTTTTCTTACTTACTGCAACACGAGCCGATATGTCACTTATACCTGTTGCTTAATTATCATTCCAAATGATAGCGTGGGTGCATGGCTTAGTAATTGTTGGGTGGGCAAGAAAATTAATTGGGTACCAAATCGTTTTGTCTGGATTTGGCACCAGATACGAAATAAAGTTATGACAATCGAATTTTCCTAATATTAGGAAAAGGCTTTGACTCTACACTTACTTGTATAAAGTTAAACAAAATGTTAAATACTTTAGCATAGAAAAATTTCCATATTGTAGAATTTCCTAAAAAAATCAACTTTCTTTTAGGGATTGTTGCACATTGAAAGCTTAAGAAAATTTTAAGAAAACTTACTTGAAAAATTTACAAAATTTATTTGTTTTTTGTGTAGAAGTACAATATGAACTTAGTTAAATATATGTATATAAACAAGTACTGCTGCTGCCTAGGATGGTATTTAAAAGCAGGGACTGGAACCGAAAGGAATATCGGTTTCGGTTCCATAATTTTAAAATATTTCGGTTCCAGTTCCGGTTCTCAGATTTCCGAAAAAAAGCGGTCTCGGGTTCGGTTCCTAGATTGTAAAAATATCGGAGTATTTAGGAGAGACAACCCGCCAGCGAAATCAATATGTTACTTTAAAAATAATTTTTATCAGGGTTGGCAACCGAAACCGTAACTGAAACCGAATCATTTTAGGGAGCGAAACCTAAACCGAAACCGATTCGTCGTAACCGATTGAATGGGTTCAACCAAAACCAATTGAAAAGGTTACGGGTTTTTAATCGGTTTTCGTTCACAAAATTGACTTGAAGTTTTTTTTCCTAAGAGAAAATTCATCGTATTTCATTTATTTATTTCATGAATTTTTAAAATGTAGGAAATATTTTTTTTAAATATTCAATAAATCTTTTTATAAGGCCGGCGCACACAGAGGCGATATTCGCTATATAATTTCAGAACCATTTCCATATTTAAAAAATCTAGCTTCGAAAACGCAAAGTGCCTCACACAGGCGGCGATTTCACCGCAGTAGATTTTGTTTGTTTTTTATTATATTGATATGGAAACAATCAAAAAGTCTGACTGAAATGGTTCTGAAAATGACTATTTTGTTTGTTATTTATTAGACTACTATGGAAACAGTCAAAAGGTTTATTTTCAAACTGATTCGAATTGGTTTTGAAACTGACTTTTTGTGTTTGTTATTTATTGTATTGCTATGGAAACAGGCTGTATAAAAAACGCTATATTTTCAAAAATACAATTATTTGTGACAGTGTGGTTTTTGAAAAGACTTGGAAAATTTTCGCTATTTTTTCGTAGTTTTATATGGAAGCCTTTTTCGTCCGATTTAGCTGATTCTCGAACTTGATCTCAATTCGGAGATAAAAACGTAAACCCAAAGTTTCACATCGATGTCTCAAAAAAAAAAACATTCCAGCCTGTATGGTGACAGAAAGACGGGGATATGGCTAAATCTGTTTTCGATGCTGATCATGAATATATATACTTATCCATACCGGACATGGACGTTTCAAACGTTGTGTAGGGTATAAAAACTAAAAATTTAAGCAGAAATTTGTTTGAAAATGCGATTAGATAAGGAAATTCGGTAAATGTAGTTAGATTCAGCACCCTTGATTTATATTGAATTGATATAAAATTTCCTAATATTCCGTCTAGAAACCTTTTAAAACCTAAACCGAAACCTTTTCAATCGCTCCAACCAACCGAAACCTTTTCAAAATCAAGGAGCGAAACCGATAACCAAAACCGATTGGCAAATGTGAGTAAAACCGAAACCGAAACCTTTATTCGATTCGGTTGCCAACCCTGATTTTTATTAAGGGCACTTGCTCACAATCACGTTTTTAACAATTTTCCAAATTTTTATTAAATTAATTTACAAAATTTAAATTATCACAAAAAATGTTACTCTAAACTTAGAAAAAGACCAAAATAAACACGATAAGAATAAAGGAAATCTTTTTAGAATACTTTTTGCAACACTATAAAATTATTTTTTATGAGCATGACAAGAAAATTTCGTTTAATATTATAATTTTATTTTTGTATTTTTGACCTATACAATTAGGAACCAGAACCGATAAAATAATACTGGTTCGGTTCCGGTTCCAAAAGAAAAAAATTTCGGTTTCATTTCTAAAATTTTCAAAATATCGGTTTCGGTTCCATTAAATATAACGGTTCCGGTTAAGGTTCCGGAACCGGTTCTTGGCGGTCCCTGATTAAAAGAACGTACAATGATATAAAAATTCGCGCGGTACCGCGGAAATAGATTCATAGCAATATTTTGAGAATCGATATATATTGGCCAGACTGAGTGGTTTTTAGTACAGCTGCTGTACAACCCAGGGTGCTGGTGTATGGTAATTTTTATAATGGAAATTTTATTTATATTGTAAAATGTAATTTGGATGTTATTTATAAATTGTTTTGCTACAAGCGCCACTACAAATAGCGTCATTTTAGGGCATACATAAGCAGTTTCAATTACAAAATAGAGTCTTTTTAGGGCATACATAGGCATTTTCAATTACAATGACGCTGTGACGTGAAAATTACGTCACAATATTGTCAATGAACCGTCATACCGTGTGATCGTCATTTTTGGGACGTGTCATTCAGCCAAATTTCATTGACAACGAGAATGACAGCGGAAATGGCATGAGTTTTTCGACATGAACTAATGACCGTGTGATAACCACGGTAATGACAGTTGGGACTAATGTCACAAAAATTGACATGGCGCGAAAAAAAACATTTAAAAAAATTGATTTTCGCGCGCTTGTAAAAAGCGTTGAGAACTTCTGGGATTATGTTTGAAATGGCTGGCTGAGAAATGCGGAATAAGTACTTCGGCGAACTATAATTGTCGCCAGTGGCCAGGTAGCGCAACGTGAGCACCAATCGTGCCTCAGCGGAAATGCACTTTCGCACACTGGTGTTCGATTTTTGTATGTGAGGTTTCACCAATTGTAGCAAGTGATAAAATCAGGTATGATTCTTGAGTCGTTTCTTTAGAGCTGGAAACGAAGTTTAATGTTGCATTTATGTAACATTAAAAGTAACTTTTTTAAAATTTTTTTTTTATTGAATTTTCTTTGGTAAAGGCTTTATGAATTAAAGTATATGTAACTTGTTTACGTTTTTGAATATTAATAAACTTTTCTGTTCATATTTAAAACCATTTTTAGTTACAAAATTGGGACATTGATGTGTTGGTACTTTTTCGATAGATTTGGTACTATTTTTTTGCCTTTTTTTGTACAAAATGGAACAACCCAAACATCATCCCTGGATCAAATTGTTCGATCGACATGCGTAAGAAGTTTCTGTACAAATCCGATTCCTACGCACGCAACTCGCGTAGTAATTTTGCACAATTCTTGGTCCAGACACTGCGACGCTTTTGTTCCACAATAACCTAGTGATTGACATCGTCGGAGCTCTCCATCACATACGCCCCCAAAATTGACATCAAATCACTATCATCCATTATTATACCCCCACACTCACTGTGACAGGGTATAATAACTTTGACACAACGTTTGTAACGCCCTATATATATTCTTGATAATGTATTCTTGATAAGTATCGAAAACAGAATCGACATAGCCATGTCCGTCTGTCCGTCTGTCTACACGATTGCGGTCGCAGTTTTGAAGATATCGACTTGAAATTTTGGGAACATGTTTACTTCAAAAGTAAAAGCAAGTTCGAATATTAGCCAAATCGGCAAAAAAACTGGGGTGTGCTCCCATATAAAAAAAAAATGTTTCCAACTTTTTTTATATTGTTGTATTCGATTGGAAATATTTAGAAACGTATTATTGACATGGTCCGGGGTTCCGAAACCACATATAAAGGGTCAAAATGGGGTCTTGAGACCAAATTTTTTTTGTTGTGGATTCAATTGGAAATTTTTAGAAACGGATTTTGGACATGATCCGAGTTTCCAAAACCACCTATAAATGGCTCGAAATGGGGTATTGAGACCAAATATGTTTATGTTCGAGGTACTTCCTACTGTGTGGGGGTATCTCAGCTTCAGCATAGCCGAAGATAGTCCACTCTATAGTTTTTTTATTTTAAATATTTTTAAAAACAGCTGACAACAACCATCATTGCCGTGTGATTGCAAAATAGAATAATTGCAAAAATTAGGTATTGCCACTAAGTTGTCAATATAATGTGTGATCATAATTTGTTTGGTAATGACAAATGGCGAATAAACACCACAATGACGCATTTTTGCGTGACGTCAGAGCGTCATTGTAATGATGAAATTTAAGGACCGTGTAAAACTAGCTTAAGGGTCATGTCACAAACATACTCCCGCCGTTAATGATGTCGTCGTTAACTATTCAACGGAAACGGCAGAGTTTAGAAATTGAGTGCCTATAAAGGCTTGCCAACAGGGTCATTTTGACCCGGAGACTCCGGGTTTGGAAATCAATCTCCGGGCTCCGGGTTTAGCAGAACTTTCTCCGGGTTTCACAAGTTTTCATATATTTTGGGAACATTTTTTTAAAATGGAATAAAACTACACTGAACCAAAAAAGTAACAAAAATCAATGAAAAAATTCATTGTCCCAACGTAAAAATCATAAATTTTCGTCCAAACATTGCGTTCGTTGCGTCAATGTATCTCTGTTCATACTGCTATGAACTGTTCCTAGAAATTAAAGAACGATTCATTGAGACAATGAATGTATTCATGAATTTTTTAAAAAATAAGTGGATATTTTCTATGAAAATATTTATTGAATCAAAGAAAAAATTCATTACTTCAATGTAAAAATCATTAAATTTCATCCAAATATCTTGTTCATAGTTTCATGAGCTATGAAGTGTTCATAGAAATTTAAGAAAAGATTCATTGAGACAATGAATACATTCATGGATTTTTAAAGAACAAGTTCATATTCTCAATGAAAAGCTTCACTGAATCAAGGTACGAATCCTTATATGTTTTATGGATTCGTACATACTAATAATGAAACTATTTATTCAATCAATGTAAAAGTTCATAATGCCAAAGAATGAATTCTTATTTTTGTAAGAACAAATTCATATTTATTAAGAATGTTTCATTGGGGTAATGTATGTACTCATTGATTTTGGATGAACCATTTCTTTTTACCAATGAATCTTTTCATTACGTGAATGTAAATAGTTCATTGTGTCAAAGAACGAAGTCATGAAAATATGTTTTGGTTTCCCTAAAAATATATACCTTAATGTGCTTTTTAAACCAAATTTGATTTATTGTTAAATGTAATTTTACAAATAAATGTAATTGTATAAAGGACATGTTTAGTATACAAGTAAACATTCATACCTATGAATGTTCTCATCGATCCATATTTTTTACGAACACAAATGTGAAATCCTGGCTTTGCCTTTGGCACTATCCCATTTATGAGAAAACAATTTGGGTAAAAACTGATAATTTTGGCTTAAACCGTACTTCGTTTTAGTGAAATTTTTTCTATTTTTCTTCTAAAATTCGCTATTTTTCAGTTATCCGAAATCGCTTAAGTGGAAAACCCGCATAACGAAAACTAAAACTAATTTTTTACGATACGATTTTCTAGCCCACATCACATCTAAAGGGTCTTACTGATTTACTTGAAACTTGAATGTAAAATTGTGTAATTGATGGAATTTCCAATGGGACATAAGAGGTCCACAAAACAAAAAATATGATTAAAATTTAACTTAGTAATCATCGAATATTGAGTGAATCTCGCCTCAAATTGCGTGGCACAGGGTTACAGCTGCCACAAAGTACATCCTTGGACATTTTCTGGGTGGATTACTGAATTTGAAATATATATTTAGAAGCTTACTACTTGCTCTGATGTCTATGTTAAAAGGAGTCCTGGTAAACTGTATGAAATTTCAAATATAGGGGTAGGAGGCTCACGGAAGGATTCTACCTTTTAGAAATGTAGCCCAAATTGCTGCGCCAACAATTTACATTTAAAGTTCAAAGCTTCACAGGTGGTTTTTACCATCAACTAGAAAATCCTTTGCCCATCACCTGGCGGATTTGGGGAGTTCTTAAAAAATAGCTACTTAGATGGATTTATTCTTTGAAGAATTCTCTACCATTTCTACTAAATTCCCATTATTTTAAGCTTTACTCCAAATTTTTAAAAATGATTTTAAAAAAATTCAATTTTTCTTACTGTTAGTTTTGACCTAGGAGGCCCAAATTTGTTTGTGAATTCTTTTTTACTTTTATTATTTATTTAAATAAATTTTTAGTTCCTAAAAAAACTAAATGTGTATTTATATACTCGAATTTGAATGAAAATACACAAAAAAAACAGTTTTTAAAGGGTTTTTACTTAAGTATCGGCTTCGGCTTCGTCTTCGGTATAGGCCTTCGGCGTCGGCCGAAGTAATAGGCTGCCAATTGATCTTCGGCTTCGGCTTCGGCCTGAAAATGCTTAAAATCGATAATTTTAAGTTCAAATTATAAATTAGATGAATTTGTTTCTAAAATGCGTGGAAATCAATTGAAGGGACAGGGCTCTTACTTTTTTGCTACGGCGAGAGTAGTAGATATTCGATTTTAGGGGAGTAGATTTCAAGAAAGGGGAGTAGATTTAGTTGTTTACGTAGAGTAGTAGAATATCTACGAGAGTAGTAGAAATTGCTGTCAGGGTAGTGGTTTGTAGAAAGAGTAGCAGTTATGCATTGTATGAAACCCACATTTGTAGAAAGAGTAGCAGTTCTGCATTGTATGAAACCCACATAATAGAGAAGATTTCTTACAATATTAGTAGAAAATATCTTGAGGGAAGTAGAAAAATCTACTACCGTAGTAGAGTAGTAAAAATTTGAAAATCATCGCGAGAGTAGCAGATCTACTCTGATAAGAGAAGAGTGAGAACTAAGGCATTCAATCCCGAAGTGTTTTTGAAAATCCCGGGATTTCGGGATTTGAAATTACAATCCCGGGATCCCGGGATTTGTTCGGGATTTTCGGTATTTTCCAATTGAATACAATAGTTAATATAAAATTAAAGAAAAAATGGTTGCAACAATATTTTAAGTTTAATTCGACAAAGAAAACATATTTAATAAATATTACATTACACAAAACAAATAATATTTAAATAAATATAGTCAAACAAAAAGTAATTCTTTTGAGCCTATTTACACAGTCATTCCCATGACGCATGGGCATGCCGTTTTTAGAATTTACACTGACATGGACATGACGAAATTCGACAGTTTTTATATGAAAATGTAAATAAACGAAGCATGGAGTTGGCACCTTTTACGTTTTTTGTATGGATTTTCGGGGCAAAATGTTCTATCCCGTTTTCACTACCGCAGTTCTTTCTCAGATTTTTCGTCATGGTACTGATAGTGTAAATAGGCTCTTTTAAATTAGATTGATCGAACAAATTATTTTTTT
This sequence comes from Heteromyza rotundicornis, assembly GCA_951394025.1. Classification (NCBI taxonomy): domain Eukaryota; kingdom Metazoa; phylum Arthropoda; class Insecta; order Diptera; family Heleomyzidae; genus Heteromyza; species Heteromyza rotundicornis. The sequence goes on along the minus strand of OX596010.1, from coordinate 58,901,459 downwards.
TGCCGCGCTGAATCCGAATATACTCATAAAATTCTGCCAGCTCCATTTCATGCTAAACACGAAAAACTTACTTTCAGTAGTTTTAGTATTATAGCGGGAACGGATACACCAATTGTTGTTTAAAACTATTAAAATTGGTATTCATTCAAAAGTAAAACACACACAAAACATTTTATCCAAAAAAAATTTTTTAAATTGAAAAAATTTTTTCCAGATCAATAAAAATTGTTTTTTAACCTTTATTGACATAAATGTTGTAAATTTGTGTGTGTTTGTAGCACTAAATCTACAAAAGTGTGTTTTTGAAATTTACCAATTAGATTGAAAGTAAATGCACGAAAGTATTTTTGTGGAAAAACGTCAAAAATATCTTAAACAAAGCATAAAAAATGCATTTTTGAATCCCGGGATTCCGGACTCAAAATCCCGGGTTTCCGGGATTGAGAAAACTTCCGGGATCCCGGGATTTCGGGATTCGGGATCCCGGGATTGAATGCCTTAGTGAGAACGCTGTGAAGGGGTGAATGGATGAAGACGGTATGTAACATACAAATTCTTTCAAGAAAATAAGTTTCAAAGTTTTTAATTTTTCTTTTTTTAATACAAATGTGGGACTTGTCTTCTTTGTCGCTTCTGATTCTTCCAAACTATGATCAATACTTAAATTTGTGTTACATACCGCTTTTATCCACTTGGTTGTTCCTTATGTATTTTGTCACGCCAAATCGGAAAATAATAATGAAAATTGCACAAAAATTGCATTTTTGGTGCATGCTGTAAAAATTTCATTATTATTTTTGTATTCAGCGTGGCAAAATACATAAGAATTTGTCTATCAAGTATATCACACAAAAAGTTCAGTTTTGTCGATCTGTGTAATCTTTGTTATTTATTTGTTACATTTTTCGTATCAAACCGAAATTTTCGGCGGAAATATCGAAATTTCGGCCGAAAACGAAATTTGGCCGTAAACGATATTTTAATTTTCGGCCGAATCCGAAACACGGCCGAAACAGCTTTTTTTGGCCGAAAAACCGAATTTCGGTCGGTCTCTACTTGAAACGATATATATACAAATTTCAGTTTCTACAACATAAGACAACAATTTGTGGTCTTTCCATGTAATAGTATGTAACAGGGATGATATTTGGGTTGTTTCATTTTGTACAAAAAGGCAAAAATACCAACACTTCAATGTCCAAATTTTATAATCAAAAATAGTTTGTAATATCGATACCTTAAAGCACAACCATACTATGAAAAAAGCTGGAGGATTTACAGATGAAGTTGAGTCGAAAAATGGATTTCAGAAGTGTCATCACCTTTTAAGCCATAAATATTGAACAACTGTAGCTTTTATAAATGATGCAGTTTTGTTCTTTGGAAAATTCTCTATAAAATACTTGTTAATAATTATTTCTCTCCGACCAATAGTTTATCCTACAAATTCGATTTTGTGAACATTTGTCATACAAAAATTTCAACTTAACTGAGCGAAATAAGTTTCGCTTTGTTGCATTTTTCTAGTCGCAATACCGGTAGAAATACATATAACTGTAAATATAAGTAAATCTAAGGTTCTATGATTTTGTACTTTATCTGTATGAACATATTCATACTATTTTTTTTAGAAATAACTGCCAATTAAAATCTATGAAAGTGTGCATACTCTTATTATTTTGTCTGTATTAACATATTCATACTATTTTTTTTTAGAAATAACTGACAATTTAAATCTATGAAATTGTACATTGGGTGTAAGTTTGTGTTCATTGGCTTTAAGCGTGTGCACCTATGAACTGATGCCACAGAGTTTTTGAATGCGTTTTCATACAGACAATGATTTGTTCATAAGCGACCAAATTTTTGTATGAATTTGTTCATTGGGCCAATGAAAAAATCCTTGTAGCCAATGCTGTATGATCGCTGTTCATTGGCATTATGAACAATTTTTGGTTCAGTGTAGGATGAATTTTTAAAATTGACATGAAATTGACTTTATTTAAAAGATAATCTTTTGTCATTATAATTTAAATATGATTTCTGGCATATGACCGCCACGGCTGGCTCGGACGTAATCTAATCTGGAGGTCAAATTTTCAATCACTTTTTCTAACATATATTTAAGTGGTCAATCGTTTCGGGCTTATCGACGTAGACTAGCGACTTCACATATCCCCACAGAAAGTAGTTTATCGGATCTTGGAGGCCAATTCGCGGTTACCAAACGTTTCCTTCAGTAAATCAATTGTGGCACGACCTGTGTGACATGTTGCGCCGACTGAAACCACAGCTCCTGCACATTATGAAATGCCAAACCAATCTAAGCACAAGACACTTGACAGCTGACAAAATGGCCGCCAGGTAAAACAGTGTTGCCAACTTAAAGTTCTATTCCTCTAAAAAAACACCCTTTATAAATATTTTAAAAGATATAAATCATATAATGCATTTAAAAAACTTTTCTGTCAGCATTTTATATTGCTGCATTTTGATTTATTGGTGTTCAATAAGTGCAAGTTTCAAATTATCAAAGTATTAATGATATCTTCGCCTGAGGTCCTAAAATATGATAAAATTAAGTTTTTGCCAAAAATCGGGGGGCAATAAACTATTGACCTGCCAGGATGACCCAACATTTTCGGATTCGATAACAACAAAGGAAGGACTGGATAACCATGAAAGGCGGTCTATTTGAGGCAAATCTCCAACCCTTTAGCCTAACCGAACTTTCAGAAACATTTTTTTTCGACACCATTGAGTCATATTCAAATTAAATTATATTGCACACAGAACAACTATAATTTAAAAAATGTATGGGATAACATTATCGCATGATAAGAAAATGTGCGGGTGTAATTGGATCCAAATCGCATTCGAAATGTAGACACAGTGGGCACTAATTGACGCAAGCTTCAATTTGGGACGATTCAATAAATTCTTCGAATGTGAATGAGGTTGTACCCATTACTCGATGAAGATGAAATTTTGTGGTCTTAACCGCAGCCTCCCCCAGTCCTCCAAAGAGTGGAGAATTGGTGGTGAGAAGTGTCACCCAATTCCTCGTGTGGTCGTCTCTTCAATTATCGTTTTTTGTTGTGGATAGCGGCGATGTAAATTCGTGATCTCTCGTAGACATGGACGTAACCAGGTAGGAGGTTTGCCCGGGCGCAGTATAGATGAATGGCGTCATATCTCGTGAGAACGGGGAAGTGGGGCGTAGTATTCTATGGTGTAGCTAATGAGAGAGGTGGTATGTATGCGTGTGTCCGTGTATCATCATCTCCGGGCCGGCAGCGGAGGAGTGTGTACTTCTGCGTACCAACGGTGGCGGCCACAGCCTTAGTTAGAGTGGGTAACGCGGCATAAAACAGCGTCTGCTCACCAGGTTAGGTGCGGCTGTAAGCGGGCGTCTGCACTTGTATCAAGCGGCTCGTTATATATAAATGTGACTACGAACTAAACCCTGTCTGGAGGCTTAACTGGCAGCCCCAGCACCAGACTCGGATGCGGAAGGCCAGGCTCGGATGCTTTTTCTTGGTTTATGCGAAATCAGATGGCCTCACAACGGTGAAACCACTACAGACTGTGGCCTGACATTCCTTTACTCTGGAAAACCTGATGGACAGCAAAGCGCTTATCAGCTGAAAACCGCATTTCGACCGTGTTATATCAGCACGATTTGGTACACGTGCAAGGAACATCACATGCATACAATGTTATGCGCCTACTGAAACATCAAAGTACTCTGAAAAAGAGGACTTCTATAGTCTCTTGACTCGAGTTACATCAACTGTAAACAAAGGTGACATTATGCTGCTTATGGGAGACTTCAGCGCGCAGGTTAGCCCGAGTAACGTAACATTGGAACACGTAATGGGTCACCACGGAGTTGGTAGAATGACCGAAAATGGTGATTTGTTTACTGAGTTGTGTTCCAACAATAACCTTGTCATCGTTGCGATATGGGCGAAATACTACGCGGACATGCTATCCAAACCTACTGATAGTGTGGATGATTGTATTGTGCACGAAGAGCGAAGCGACATCCCTGATCTTAAAGAAGGTGTAATTGTTAACATTCCGAAGAAAGGTAATCTTTCGGAGTGCAAGAACTGGAGAGGAATTACACTGATAAGCATGGTTAATAAAGTGATAGCGCACATTATCAACAAGCGCATTTCTTTTGCATTACAGCCGGAGCTCCGAAACGAGCAAGCTGGATTTAGGCCGAGCCGTTCTTGTGTCGACCACGTCAACAGTTTGCGAGTTATTATGAGCAATCAGTCGAGTGGCGGTCGCCGCTATATCTTGTATTCATCGATTTCCAGAAGGCCTTCGATACACTGCACCACCATGCAATCCGTAGCGCTTTTATGTGTAAAGGTGTCCCTCGTAAACTGGTTCAACTTATTGGTGCACTTTATGACAATGTTAGCTGTCGTATACTTCACGGAAAATTTCAAATCGACGGTATCGAACTCGAAGAAATGGAATCTTTCTGCTATCTCGGCTGCACTTGAAATTCGAGCTCTGCAAGTTTTTATTAACCGCTGCTTGCGTAAAATACTGCGTGTGTTCTGGCCAAAGACAATCTCCAATTCTGCCTTGTGGGAAAAAACACAGCAAATCCCGATAGAATTGGAAATCCGAAAGAGAAAGTGGGGTTGGATTGGCCATATCCTGCGTCGACCACCCACTGATACTTCCATAGTCGCAATCGACTGGAATCCGCAGGGTAGCCGCAGAAGAGGAAGACCTTCCAATACTTGGAGACGACTTCTGGACACCGAAACATAATTTTAAAAAAAAGATTTTTACTCTCAACGTATTTTTTGTTCGTAAGAAACGAAAAATTAGACAAACATACATTCGTTTGTTGTTTCGTTTGCAAACAACGTTTGATACCACGAAAAAAACCACGTGAGGTTTATAAGTTCAGCACATATACGCTGTGCCACTGAGCTACTTTCGTTCTGGTCGATAAAAACAAAGCTTATATCGATTTTAACAATGTAAACGTTTATTAGAACTTAGTTTTTAGTTTACAGCAATTTTAGTGCGTTTCCAGTAAAAGTAAAATACCATACTTTTATTGGAAACTTTTTTAAATTGTTGTAAATTTATTTTTTTTTTTTTGCGGCAAAACGACTTAATTTCGAGCAAATGTTTTTTGTTTGTTTTTTCGTTTAAGTTTGTATTCAAAAGTAATATATTTGAAGAAAACGTTCTCCAAACATATTAATTCATTGAGTGTACTGTAATTTTTTTATATTGAAGTACTGGATCATACTGAGTGGGGGTATTTCAGCTTCAGCATAGCGAAGAAAGTTCACTCTCTAGTTTTTTGTTTATTTTCATTCATTTAAACAATTTTTCATTAAAAATATATGATTTTATTGAATTTCAAATATATGGGAAAATTAGAGGCATGTTGACAAAATCGAATTTATAGGATAAACCAAAGCTGGGCATAGTTAATCGAGAATTTAACTTCGTTAACCCGGTAATAGTTACCAAAAATGTAACTTCGTTAAATTAAAAAGATAATTTCGTTGAAAAGTTAACTTCGTTAAAAGTTAAATTAAATAGTTAAATTTTCTATAGAAAACAAAAATTTTCTTTACAAAAAAAACATTTTAACTATATAGGATTGAGTGCCAGCACTTTTATGCAAATATGAAATTTTTATCAAAAAACGAAATTTTGTGTATGAAACAATTTATTTATATTTATATAAAGGAATACAAATTTTATTAGAATATTAAAAAATAATAATGAAATCACAAGCCATTCTAAACGCAATGGCGTTCTCAGTTTTTCGCCATTTTGAGAAATTTGAGAAATGGAAAATACGATGTATGTAAACATCCTGACGATGGCTGAGAACGCCATTGTGTTTAGAATAGTCCATTCATACATAAAAATGGAATATAAAATACTTCGAAATATAGCAAGTGTATTTAATTGTTTTGTGAAATAATTTTTAAATTAGTCAGTTAAAAATAGTTAAAATTCTTAATTTCAATGTTTTGTTTTACATTTAATAATAAAAAAAAATTTTTTGTTTCAAAGTTAACTAATGCTAGTTACCCGAAGAAATTTAACTTAACTAAATGAAAAAGTTAATGGTTTTCGAAATTAACTGCACAGGAATCCGCACCCTAATGATCAGTAAAGCTAAAAAAAAGGAAAAAAATTCCACAAACAAGCAAGCAAATCAGCACAAAATTCGGGGGAAATAAGCGCGAAATAAATAAAACAAAAAAATAATAAATTGAAGGCTAGTGAACATTTATACCTTGATTAAGAACCAGATTGTTGGTCTGTTTCAAAAAATTTGCCACTAATATAATAATATAAAACATGAAAATCAAAACTGAATAAAATTGGGAAAATGTTTGAAATGCAAGAATTGTGAAAATCACCAAAATACAAGAATTGCAAATTGCTTAGAAAACCCAAAACCGGTTTGCATAATCAAAACAAAAGCTCAAAACCAACCAATTCACAAACATGAAGGAGAACTAGAAAAAACCACCACCTTTTGGTTACGTTCTTTTTTTCTTACTTTTTTTGGTTTCATTCTTTCCATTTCTGTTTGAACCGAACATCAAAATCCAGTCGAACTTAAAAAAATATTTGATCGATGTTCGACTGGAAGTTCCTCAAAAATCTGGCCCAAAATTCCAACCACAATTTAACAGAAATTCCTTTATGCACCTTCTCTATAATTAACATTCTCTGAACTCAAAAACAAGCACATAAAAAAAAACAAGCACACAAATAAATAAACATAAACATTAATGTCAATTTATTAAAGGCATTTTTTTATTTTCAGTATTTGGGTTTCCGTGTCTTTAGGAAAGACACAATCCAATTCAAAATATGCTTGAATAAGGTTTCTGAAATTACTTTTGCATCAGTTTTCAGTTTTAAGACTGAAAACTGCGTTCGCTAAGACTGAAAATATCAATTTTCTTCTGAAATAAATATAAATTTATTTTTTCTTAAAGAAAAAATTTCAAGCACAAACAATTGTATATGTAATTTTTTCTAATAAATTAAAAATTTTTAAGTTTTGTGTTTTCTAACTAACTTTTTTTTCATTTTGGGGTTGTATAAATGTTGTCAAAAACTAAAAGCTTACACGATTTTTTTTATATTTTATGAGCGATGAAAAGTTGTATTTTTCTTGTATTAAACTTTTTTTATGGACTAATTCATTTAAAATGTAGTCCCGAAAATCCCGGGATTAAGGAAGAAATATCCCGGGATTTTCGGGACTAAAAGTGGACCGGGATACCGGGATCCCGGGATCGAAAGCCCTAGTTAACTTTATGAATGTCAGTCGGATTTTATCGCTTTTAACTTTACTTAACTTTTTCAGGTTTAAGAATATATCGGTTACATTTCTAAGATTTTAAAAATATCAGTTTTTGTTCCGGTTTTGGTTCGCAGACTTTCCAAAATATTAGTTTCGGGGTCATGAATTGAAACGGTTCCAGTTCCAAAAACGGATCCCTGATTCAAATAAATACGAAATCGCTTGGTAGTGACATTTAAATTTTGCCTGTTGCCTGTTTAGTTTTACACGAAAAGTCCATGTTGCTACAGCATCGAAATATTGCCATTCGAAATAAAAGACCCTTAAATTTTTTTTTTAAATTAGAATTAAAGAAACATCTTATATTGTTTTTCCCCTGACATTTATTTATCTCACAAATTTCATCAAAATCAGAGACATCGAGTGTAATTTATTTCAAAAATCTCGTCCATTTGACTTATACTTTGAATAAGTGATATTTATGTACATGTTAATACAAGTTTCAGCTTAGCAATACCGATTTAATGTTTATATCTGTGTACTCAAAAATGAGATATCAAATATTATACCTACTATATTTACACAGGACTTGAATTTGTGGATTAATTCTTTTACTCCGCACTTGGTGCTTTCTCCATATTAAAACATAATTACAATCGAATTTACAAATATTATACAAAATTCCTTACAACTGAGTACACATAAAATACATAATAAAAAATTGTACAATTAACTACACAATTTGGTATTTTGACGAATTACGGTCGCACTAAGATTTTATCTATGTCTGCTAGGTTCGTGTCGCGATATTTGGTCATATTCAGTACTTCAGCAGGCGGATTTTTTTTTGTTTGGGTGTGCCATGTAAGAATCTAAAATGTGAAAGAAGTAAAGGCGTTAATGTTAAAAAATTACACTATCCGACAAATTTAAAATATCTGTGATCTTGATTACAATTTATTTTGTAAAATTCTTAACTATAATATAGTTTTCATGACTGTTGGTCAGACATGGGAAGCATAAGTTAAATGTTGCAATGATTAACTCGCTCAAATTCCATTACATATAATTTCAATTGAATTTTTTTTACATTTTAGTGATAACACCACATTACAGTCACCATGAACTTGGGGCGCACACTGGTCTGAAATTCGATTGTAGGTGGACTAAGGTACATGGAGTTGAATAGGAGTTAAATAGTTGTTTAAAATGTGTTTCAATGAAGGAATTTATATACAGCTGCGGGCAAAAAAATAGTAGTAGTCGAAATTTTGATTTGTTTGCGAACATTTTATGGTATTTTAATTGGTACCATTGGAAAGGTCTCTTGAAGAGGTACTGGAATGAGTACCTGTACATTTTTATCCATAAAGTACTTATCGAGAAGATCCATTTTAAAAATTTACTTACTGTTCAAACTTTTTTCTTGGGTGTTATTCAATTTTTTTTTTATGCAAAAAGTTTTTTTTATCCAAAAAAAATGTATTTTACTAAAGACAGTTTTGTGATAAAAATTCCCCCTGAATTTTGCGAATTTTTTGAAAAATTTGTTATTTTTTAGGAAAAAATGTAAAACTGAAAAAAAAATAGTCGATACAATTTTTTTATACAAAGTAAATCCCAACCCATTACAAAACTGTTAAGACTATTTAAAAAAAATAGTTATGAACAACAATATTTTAAATTAAATTTTTTTTTTCGTAAAAATCAAATATTTTGAAAAATTCTCAAAATTTAGGGAATTTTTTTATCACAAAACAACCTTTAGTAAAATAGTTTTTATTTTTTCCAGCGCAACTTTTAGCATCCAAAAAAAATTGTATAACCCCCAGGAAAATGGCCCTAATATCGATACTATAAAATGTTTGAAAACAAATCAAAATTTCATATTTCGACCGCTACTATTTTTTTGACCGCAACTATACAAATTAATGTGGAATAATTTTTAAGACTCTCTGATGTTTCCCAAAATAATTGGGCAATATTAAAAAACTGGGCGTGGCAGCTTTCATAAAAAAAGCTGCCAGTGCACCTGTTAGGGAACAACTATTTTTATACCCTACACCTCATGAGGTATGGGTATATTCACTTTGGTCTGCTGTTTGTAACACCAAGAAGGAGACGTATCAGGTATGGAAAAGTATATATATTCTTGATCAGCGTCACCTCCTGAGTTGATTTAGCCCTATCCGTCTGTCCGTATATCCGTCTGTCCGTCCTCTTTTCATGTAAACACGATTGCAAGAGCTAGAAGAAAGCTAGGGATCCCAAATTTTGGATTTAAACTTTTTAGGCCCTAGAAGGAGTTGGTATTGCAAATGGGCGAAATCGGTCGACTGCCACGCCTACCACCCTGTCTGTCCGTCTATCCGTCCTCTTTTCATGTAAACACGATTGCAAGAGCTAGAAGAAAGCTAGGGATCCCAAATTTTGGATTTATTCTTTTTAGGTCCTAGAAGGAGTTTCCAAAATATTAGTTTCGGGGTCATGAATTGAAACGGTTCCAGTTCCAAAAACGGATCCCTGATTCAAATAAATACGAAATCGCTTGGTAGTGACATTTAAATTTTGCCTGTTGCCTGTTTAGTTTTACACGAAAAACATTCTTGCGCTGGTTGTTCCATGTTGCTACAGCATCGAAATATTGTCATTCGAAATAAAAGACCCTTAAATTTTTTTTTAAAATTAGAATTAAAGAAACATCTTATATTGTTTTTCCCCTGACATTTATTTATCTCACAAATTTCATCAAAATCAGAGACATCGAGTGTAATTTATTTCAAAAATCTCGTCCATTTGACTTATACTTTGAATAAGTGATATTTATGTACATGTTAATACAAGTTTCAGCTTAGCAATACCGATTTAATGTTGTTTCAAAGTTAACTAATGCTAGTTACCCGAAGAAATTTAACTTAACTAAATGAAAAAGTTAATGGTTTTCGAAATTAACTGCACAGGAATCCGCACCCTAATGATCAGTAAAGCTAACAAAAAGGAAAAAAATTCCACAAACAAGCAAGCAAATCAGCACAAAATTCGGGGGAAATAAGCGCGAAATAAATAAAACAAAAAAATAATAAATTGAAGGCTAGTGAACATTTATACCTTGATTAAGAACCAGATTGTTGGTCTGTTTCAAAAAATTTGCCACTAATATAATAATATAAAACATGAAAATCAAAACTGAATAAAATTGGGAAAATGTTTGAAATGCAAGAATTGTGAAAATCACCAAAATACAAGAATTGCAAATTGCTTAGAAAACCCAAAACCGGTTTGCATAATCAAAACAAAAGCTCAAAACCAACCAATTCACAAACATGAAGGAGAACTAGAAAAAACCACCACCTTTTGGTTACGTTCTTTTTTTCTTACTTTTTTTGGTTTCATTCTTTCCATTTCTGTTTGAACCGAACACCAAAATCCAGTCGAACTTAAAAAAATATTTGATCGATGTTCGACTGGAAGTTCCTCAAAAATCTGGCCCAAAATTCCAACCACAATTTAACAGAAATTCCTTTATGCACCTTCTCTATAATTAACATTCTCTGAAAAAACTCAAAAACAAGCACATAAAAAAAAACGGTAAAATAAGCAAAACAAGCATGAATCCAGCGCGACCTGGTTTTTTCGAGCTCTAATGATCAGTTTACACTAGGGCTTTCAAGCCCGAAGGCTTTTCGCAATCCCGGGATTTTCGGGTCTGAAAATTGCAATCCCGGGATCCCGGAATTTTTCGGGATTTGATATTTTCACAAGCAAAATGCATTTTAAAAAAGAAAAAAATGTTTTTTATAGGTTTTATTGCAAAACTGATAGTTTTAGCTCAAATAAATAAACATAAACATTAATGTCAATTTATTAAAGGCATTTTTTTATTTTCAGTATTTGGGTTTCCGTGTCTTTAGGAAAGACACAATCCAATTCAAAATATGCTTGAATAAGGTTTCTGAAATTACTTTTGCATCAGTTTTCAGTTTTAAGACTGAAAACTGCGTTCGCTAAGACTGAAAATATCAATTTTCTTCTGAAATAAATATAAATTTATTTTTTCTTAAAGAAAAAATTTCAAGCACAAACAATTGTATATGTAATTTTTTCTAATAAATTAAAAATTTTTAAGTTTTGTGTTTTCTAACTAACTTTTTTTTCATTTTGGGGTTGTATAAATGTTGTCAAAAACTAAAAGCTTACACGATTTTTTTTATATTTTATGAGCGATGAAAAGTTGTATTTTTCTTGTATTAAACTTTTTTTATGGACTAATTCATTTAAAATGTAGTCCCGAAAATCCCGGGATTAAGGAAGAAATATCCCGGGATTTTCGGGACTAAAAGTGGACCGGGATACCGGGATCCCGGGATCGAAAGCCCTAGTTAACTTTATGTATGTCAGTCGGATTTTATCGCTTTTAACTTTACTTAACTTTTTCAGGTTTAAGAATATATCGGTTACATTTCTAAGATTTTAAAAATATCAGTTTTTGTTCCGGTTTTGGTTCGCAGACTTTCCAAAATATTAGTTTCGGGGTCATGAATTGAAACGGTTCCAGTTCCAAAAACGGATCCCTGATTCAAATAAATACGAAATCGCTTGGTAGTGACATTTAAATTTTGCCTGTTGCCTGTTTAGTTTTACACGAAAAACATTCTTGCGCTGGTTGTTCCATGTTGCTACAGCATCGAAATATTGCCATTCGAAATAAAAGACCCTTAAATTTTTTTTTTAAATTAGAATTAAAGAAACATCTTATATTGTTTTTCCCCTGACATTTATTTATCTCACAAATTTCATCAAAATCAGAGACATCGAGTGTAATTTATTTCAAAAATCTCGTCCATTTGACTTATACTTTGAATAAGTGATATTTATGTACATGTTAATACAAGTTTCAGCTTAGCAATACCGATTTAATGTTTATATCTGTGTACTCAAAAATGAGATATCAAATATTATACCTACTATATTTACACAGGACTTGAATTTGTGGATTAATTCTTTTACTCCGCACTTGGTGCTTTCTCCATATTAAAACATAATTACAATCGAATTTACAAATATTATACAAAATTCCTTACAACTGAGTACACATAAAATACATAATAAAAAATTGTACAATTAACTACACAATTTGGTATTTTGACGAATTACGGTCGCACTAAGATTTTATCTATGTCTGCTAGGTTCGTGTCGCGATATTTGGTCATATTCAGTACTTCAGCAGGCGGATTTTTTTTTGTTTGGGTGTGCCATGTAAGAATCTAAAATGTGAAAGAAGTAAAGGCGTTAATGTTAAAAAATTACACTATCCGAGAAATTTAAAATATCTGTGATCTTGATTACAATTTATTTTGTAAAATTCTTAACTATAATATAGTTTTCATGACTGTTGGTCAGACATGGGAAGCATAAGTTAAATGTTGCAATGATTAACTCGCTCAAATTCCATTACATATAATTTCAATTGAATTTTTTTACATTTTAGTGATAACACCACATTACAGTCACCATGAACTTGGGGCGCACACTGGTCTGAAATTCGATTGTAGGTGGACTAAGGTACATGGAGTTGAATAGGAGTTAAATAGTTGTTTAAAATGTGTTTCAATGAAGGAATTTATATACAGCTGCGGGCAAAAAAATAGTAGTAGTCGAAATTTTGATTTGTTTGCGAACATTTTATGGTATTTTAATTGGTACCATTGGAAAGGTCTCTTGAAGAGGTACTGGAATGAGTACCTGTACATTTTTATCCATAAAGTACTTATCGAGAAGATCCATTTTAAAAATTTACTTACTGTTCAAACTTTTTTCTTGGGTGTTATTCAATTTTTTTTTTATGCAAAAAGTTTTTTTATCCAAAAAAAATGTATTTTACTAAAGACAGTTTTGTGATAAAAATTCCCCCTGAATTTTGCGAATTTTTTGAAAAATTTGTTATTTTTTAGGAAAAAATGTAAAACTGAAAAAAAAATAGTCGATACAATTTTTTTATACAAAGTAAATCCCAACCCATTACAAAACTGTTAAGACTGTTTAAAAAAAATAGTTATGAACAACAATATTATAATTTAAATTTTTTTTTTCGTAAAAATCAAATATTTTGAAAAATTCTCAAAATTCAGGGAATTTTTTTATCACAAAACAACTGTTAGTAAAATAGTTTTTATTTTTTCCAGCGCAACTTTTAGCATCCAAAAAAAATTGTATAACCCCCAGGAAAATGGCCCTAATATCGATACTATAAAATGTTTGAAAACAAATCAAAATTTCATATTTCGACCGCTACTATTTTTTTGACCGCAACTATACAAATTAATGTGGAATAATTTTTAAGACTCTCTGATGTTTCCCAAAATAATTGGGCAATATTAAAAAACTGGGCGTGGCAGCTTTCATAAAAAATTAAGTGCACCTGTTAGGGAACAACTATTTTTATACCCTACACCTCATGAGGTATGGGTATATTCACTTTGGTCTGCTGTTTGTAACACCAAGAAGGAGACGTATCAGGTATGGAAAAGTATATATATTCTTGATCAGCGTCACATCCTGAGTTGATTTAGCCCTATCCGTCTGTCCGTATATCCGTCTGTCCGTCCTCTTTTCATGTAAACACGATTGCAAGAGCTAGAAGAAAGCTAGGGATCCCAAATTTTGGATTTAAACTTTTTAGGCCCTAGAAGGAGTTGGTATTGCAAATGGGCGAAATCGGTCGACTGCCACGCCTACCACCCTGTCTGTCCGTCTATCCGTCCTCTTTTCATGTAAACACGATTGCAAGAGCTAGAAGAAAGCTAGGGATCCCAAATTTTGGATTTATTCTTTTTAGGTCCTAGAAGGAGTTGGTATTCCCATATAAGTGAAAATCGTATTTTTACCGGAATTTTAAGATTTCATCAAAACAGTATGAAATTTTGTATAGGGGGGTTTTTGGGGTCGCTGATTTCGAATTTGATGTCGCATTTACAAAATTCAAGATGGCGGATCCAATATGGCCCAGTAGGTGTAGGGTATATATAAGTCGGCTTGCCCGACTGAAACTTACTCACTTGTTATGTTTGAGCTTGAGCAAAGCTGAGCCACAATTTTCCCGGTCTATGGTATAAGAGAGTAAGTAATGGAAAAAATATTTACCAGAAAACTCTCTTTTTTTCCCAGAAAATATATTTTTTCAATACCAGTGTGAGTCGCCCCATTCTGCATGTTGTAGGTCTCCTAAAATAAAATAAAACTGCATACAAGGAATTCCGAATACACCCACAAAATCTGAGGCTAGGTAAAAACTAGTAGGAGAATTATCTTCGGCCTGAACGAAGCCAAATTACCCTGCATATGCGAGTACTATACATTCTTGGCAGGCCTGTGCGCACGAATTTCCTCGGGGCGGTTTTATACAAATTTAAATTTTTTCAAAACTTAATTTAACATTTGTATCAGGGTTGGGAAATGACAGTTTCGAAATTGTATTAAACCGACCAAAAAATTGTACTTTTCGGCATAAAATTGTACTAAAATAATTCGTGAAAAATAAAACATTTTTTTGGAAATATACATTATATCAAAGCTGGGCATAGTTAATCGAGAATTTAACTTAAGGAATACAAATTTTATTAGAATATTAAATAATAATAATGAAACGAATGAAGTTTGGTTAAGAACAAATATCACAGGCCATTCTAAACACAATGGCGTTCTCAGTTTTTCGACTTTTTGAGAAATGGAAAATACGATGTAAACATCCTGACGATGTAAACCTCACGTGATGGCTGAGAACGCCATTGTGTTTAGAATGGTCCATTCATACATAAAAATGGAATATAAATACTTCGAAATATATCGGTAGGTGTATTTAATTGTTTTGTGAAATAATTTTTAAATTAGTCAGTTAATAAAAAAGAGTTAAAAACAAGTTTTTTAAAATATAAAACTTTAACCGACTAAAAAGTAGAAAATAAATTTCCTTTAAATTAATTTCCGCAATTTCGATTTAAAATTAAGGGTTTTTGGCTACTTTCTTCCTAATATCATTGCATATTTTGAAGTCGCCAAAAACCCTTAATTTTAAATCGAAATTGCGGAAATTAATTTAAAGGAAATAATTTTCTACTTTTTAGTCGGTTAAAGGGTTATATTTTAAAAAAACTTGTTTTTAACTCTTTTTTATTTTTTATTTTCTATTTTTTTTTTTTTTAATTTTTCCTTTTTTTCTCCCTTTCCCCCCCATTTTCCCCTCTTTTATAAATTTTTTTTTCCGAATGCGAACCTAAGTACAAAATTTCAGACCTGTAGCTTAAATAATACGAAAGCTAGAACATTAAATTGGCTCCATCCCGCTCCCCTTTGCCCCCACACCACCTTTCCACAAGGTATAAAATTTCATTTTGCCAATAAGAACTCACCTACCAAATTTCATCATTGTAGCTTGAAGGAATTGAAAGTTATGCCATGTTTAAAAAAGGGGTTTGAGCCCCCCACGGCCCCCTACGCCTCTGATGAACCCCAAAATATAATAGAATGCATTGTCAACCGAGTTCTATCAGTGTACCAGCTCTCTAGCTTATGTGGAAGTGTATGAAAAAGCTCGCCGCAGATTTGAGGATATATATATATATATATATTAGAGCCCGACCGATAAGCATTTTCAGGCCGAAGCCGATGCCGAAGATCAATTGGCAACCTATTACTTCGGCCGACGCCGAAGGCCTATACCGAAGCCGAAGCCGAAGCCGATACTCAAGTAAAAACCCTTTAAAAACTGTTTTTTTGTGTATTTTCATTCAAATTCGAGTATATAAATACACATTTAGTTTTTTTAGGAACTAAAAATTTATTTAAATAAATAATAAAAGTAAAAAAGAATTCACAAACAAATTTGGGCCTCCTAGGTCAAAACTAACAGTAAGATAAATTGGATTTTTTTAAAATCATTTTTAAAAATTTGGAGTAAAGCTTTAAATAATGGGAATTTAGTAGAAATGGTAGAGAATTCTTCAAAGAATAAATCCATCTAAGTAGCTTTTTTTTAAGAACTCCCCAAATCCGCCAGGTGATGGGCAAAGGATTTTCTAGTTGATGGTAAAAACCACCTGCGAAGCTTTGAACTTGTAGAATCCTTCCGTGAGCCTCCTACCCCTATATTTGAAATTTCATACAGTTTACCAGGACGTCTTTTAACATAGACATCAGAGCAAGTAGTAAGCTTCTAAATATATATTTAAAATTCAGTAATACACCCAGAAAATGTCCAAGGATGTACTTTGTGGCAGCTGTAACCCCGTGCCACGCAATTTGAGGCGAGATTCACTCAATATTCGATGATTACTAAGCTAAATATTAATCATATTTTTTGTTCTTATGTCCCATTGCAAATTCCATCCATTACACAATTTTACATTGAAGTTTCAAGGAAATCAGTAAGGCCGTTTAGATGTGATGTGGGCTAGAAAATCGTATCGTAAAAAATTAGTTTTGGTTTTCAATGTCGCAAAAATAAGAAAAAAAATTTAAAAAGCTTCGGCCAAAACTTCGGCCATTTTATGGAAAAACCGAAGCCGAAGCCAAATGTGCATTTTTGGCCGATAACGGCCGAAGCCGATGCCGAAGCCGATTAATCGGTCGGGCTCTAATATATAGATATATATATATATCCTCAAATCCTAGTCCACCCAAAGCAAGTTAATATAAGGGTTATAATAAAAAATAGTATAAATTCTAAATTTTGACTTTATTTTACAATAAAAAATAAAAAATTTTTTTTTGATTTAAAGTTAACTAATTCTAGTTAATCGAAGAAATTTAACTTAACTAAATGAAAAAGTTAATGGTTTTCGAAATTAACTGAAACGTTAAAAGTTAACCAAAAATTCGTTAATTAACTATTAACTAATTAACTAGTTAATGCCCAGCTTTGCATTATATAAGTATTATTTATTTAACAAAAATAACAATTACCAAAAATTCATAAAAAAAAATTAAAATTCAACAAAGTTAGTCATAAATATGTACACTTAGAGAAATATTCCTCGTTTGAGGAAAAATGGGATTGTTTTTGCGCCATAGAAACGTTTCCTCATTTGAAAGACAAAATTCTATAATTTAAGGAAAATTTATTACATTTAAGGATTCTTTGCCCTTTTTTTTCTTTGCCCTTTCTTTTAACGAAGAAATTGAGTCAATTTGCAGACGATTTCTGCACCAAGTTATACACCCCCACACACTGTGGCAGGGTATACTAACTTTGACACAGCGTTTGTAGGGCCCATAATGAGGTATGTAAAAGTATATATCGTCGTCGTTCAGTGAAAAGTTACTAAGTGGGTTACTAAGTTACTAAGTAGGGCGAAAACGAGATAACGAGATAGGTTAAATTAACCAAGAAACGTGGTAATTAAACTATTTTTTATTTTATATGGAACACACAAACAACAACTACTATTTTTGTGGTTAATCTAATCGTCAAAACATTTTTAAATGATTTTTAACTATACTGAAAAAAAAGACAGATTTAAAACCAAGTAAAATTGGTGCTTGATTAAAGGACAAATTTTTTCCTTAATTTAAGGAATTTTTCCTAATTTTAAGGAATTATTCTTGAATTTAAGTAAAAGTACCTTAAAACGGAAATCACCACCTCTTTAAAACAAATTTACATTTTTCTTTATTTTAAAGACAGCTGATTTTATCAATTGTAAGTAAATTTGAACTTTATTTAAAGAAATTCGTTTTTAATATATGGAAAAAATATTTTTTTTAGTATACGTGTCCTCAATTCTAGTATTTATTCCTCAATTTTTATAAATATTTTCCTATTTTAAATTCAAAGAAAATTGTACTTACTTTTAGTAAAAATCTTTGTTTTTAAGAAAGATATTTTTATAAATTGAAAGTAAGATTCAGGTTTTTTTTAAAAAGTGAGTATTTCAAAATAGAAATTGCTAAAAATAGAATTGATTTAAATAATAAAAAACAAATATTTCGCATAAATATAAATTTTTGAATACCCGTGCGGGAGTTGGACCCGATACCTTTTGATAGTGAAGCGGAGGTCTTAACCATTGCACCACAGCAGCTGCTGATTTTACTAATTTTAGTAAATTTTTACTTTATTTAAAGAAGTTTGTTTTTAATACAAGGAAAAAAAATTGTTTTGTATACGTCTAATGTAGTTTTCCAAAATTTTTAGAAATTTCTAAAAATAGAATTGATATAAATAAAAAAAAATATTTGGCATGAATATAAATTTCCCAGGCGAGAGTCGAACCTGATACCTTTTGATCGGGAAGCAAAGGTCCTAGCCACTGCACCACGGCCGCCGCTGGTGTGAAACGTAGTGAAAATTAGACGCCAACGCAATTATGCTGTCTATAGCACAGTCTGTTGATTGGTCTTGTCATAACGCCAAAGGTCGCAGGTTCGAATCCCACCGAAGTGAAATCGTAAGTACATATTTGTTATCACTATAAATTGTAAATTTAATTTAACTTAATAAAATGAAATATGATTTTAAAAAATATAAAATAAAAAGAAAAAGAAAATATAAAAAAATGAACAAATACAATAAAAAAAAAAATTTTTTGAGAAATTTTTGTCTTAAAAACGAAGAAAAACTTCTTAGAATTAAAGAACTTTTTACTAAATTCAAAGAAATATTTCTGTTATGAAAGAAATAAGTATTAAATTTAAAGTCAAAATATATACTCATCTTAAGTAAAAGTGTTCCCTAATTTCAAAGCTATCATGACTTTAGTGCTGTTTCATTTCCCTTTTTTCTTTGGATTAAGGCATTTTTCCTTAACTGGAGTACACTTTTTTTTCAGTGTATTAAAAGAGGTTAGCTAATCAAAAAAGTGGTAACAGCTCAATTTTAACCAAAAAATTAGTAAAGCGAACCAATAACGTTGTTCCTAAACAATTTTTGTTAGTTGACCAACCAAAAAAATTGTAACAACCACACAACTCAGCTGAGTTTGGTTGCTTGACATACAATACATACAACAGCAACAATTTTTGTTTTTTCATTCGAGTATTAGGATCAGTGCGTTAAGTATGGTCAAAGAGTGAAGTACATAAAAAGCTAAGTGAATATTTATATTTTATTTTTACATTTTTCCATATTTTTTTTTTTCAAAGATTTTTGTATATCTTTTTTTTATTTTTACCATTTTCAGATTTCTATTTAGTAATTTTAAATTTGTTTCTATTTTCTTTTTTTAAAGTTTTTTATTTAAAAAAAATTTTTTTAAGATAATACGTAATCAAAAATTGTGTTTTGGTTGCAAACAAATAAAAAAAATTTTTCATGGTACGCGAACAATTTTTCATGGGACGCTAACAACCCTGAGTTGGTTCCATTTACCACGTTTTTTGGTTGCTGTATTTTTTATCGTCTTTTTTGGTTAGATTTACCTACTTGTTTTTTTGCGTTATGTCTCAACCGAAAAGCTATATGTATTACCAACCCGAAGATATAGAGAATGAAAAGTACGTAACTACAAATATCTTAAAATTCTGCTCAGTGAAAAGTTACTCAGTCCACAATATGTCACTTCTATTACGCAAAAAATGCTCGGACCACGACAATTCAATAGAAGGTAGTCCAAACTATAGTGTCTCATAAAAAATTACATGCGACTGAGATAAAGTACATTAACTAAGTTATACGCACGCAAAGAATTTTTTCGTTTGTAAGAAACGAAAAATTAGACATACATTCGTTTGTTGTTTCGTTTGCATATAACATAGGATTTGAACGCGGGACGTAAGGTTTATAAGTTCCGCACATACTCCCTGTGCCACTGAGCTACTTTCGTTCTGGTCGATAAAAACAAAGCTTATGCCGAATTCGATCTAAACAATGTAAACGTTTATTAGAAATTAATTTTTAATTTTTCAGCAATTTAAGTGAGTTTCCAATAAAAGTGAAATGCATTACTTTTATTGGAAACCACATCTATATGTATATCGTACACCTCATGAGGTATGGGTATATTCACTTTGGTCTGATGTTTGTAACACCAAGAAGGAGACGTGTCCGGTATAGAAAACTTCTTGATCAGCGTCACTTCCTGAGTTGATTTAGCCCTATCCGTCTGTTCGTCCTCTTTTCTTGTAAACACGATTGCAGGAGCTTGAAGAAAGCTAGCGATCTCGAATTTTGGATTTATCTTTTTAGGAGTTTAGAAGGAGTTGGTATTGGGCAGAATCGGTTGACTGCCACGCCTACCTCCCGTTTGCGTTTGCACTTATATTCGCTGATTTCGAATTTGATGTAGAAATTTCCAAACTCAAGATGGCGGAGCCCCAGTGTTATACATCATTTTGGACGATTTCATGAAAATAACAATACAAAACCAAACCTTATTTGAGGCGTTTGGAAGCAAAGTGGTCCACATCGAGGTAAAACGGAGATAAATGGATTTTAAAATTTGCAATATTTTGAAAAAGTGTTTAAAAATAGTTTCCTGTTTCACAATACATATTTTCTGTCATTTTTATTTGTGAAAAGGAATTCTCTTTCAAATATTATAAAAAAAAAAATTTTGTGGGTTGGACCACTTTTGCACTGTGCAATTTTCTAATAGATCTAACAAACATGTGGGTTACACGGTCGAAAATTTAGGTTTAATTTTTCAACCTTCTTCAACTTTTTCAGGTTTAAATTCAAATTTTCAACTATTTTGGGTTGAGATTTTAAACTTTACAGGTTGAAAAAAGTATATAATCAAAATGTAAGATATTTTATTTTTTCGACCTTAACTGTATATGATGATTTTTGGTTACTTGTTCGGGCTCTAGGTCATGTTTCCACTAAATTTTTAAAAAACTCTTTTTATGTTTTTAAAAAATTTTTGTATTTATTTTCTATATTTCGGACCCCTTTGGTGTCCGTCTTCAGGAAAAATCTAAAAATGATAACAATAAACAATAACAAGTAACCAAAAATCATCATATATAATCAAAATTTCAACTTAAAGGTTGAAATTCTCAACCTTAAGGTTGAAATTTTAAACCCTGAGGTTGAAAAACTCAACCCAAAAAGTTGAGAATTTATTTCCGTAAAAAATTTCAACTTTTAAGGTTGAAAAAGCCTAGTTGCGGATGCGGAGGCTGATGCGGATGTTTGAAAATGACATCCGCGGATGCGGAGCCGGGTGCGGATGCGGGGGTTTCCAACAACTTTTTCTAAAAAATTTAATTTTTTGCGCTTTTTTAATTTTTGTGTTGGGTATTTTGACGTTCTGAAACTGAATGTGACAAAATTTTGCACAGATCGCCTATAGTTTCTGAAAAAAAACCAAAAACACAGTAAAAAAATCAGCGGAGCTCCGTCACATCCCTACAAATTATACAAAAACATGGTAAGTGTTATTCATAAATCACCTGTTTACAATCTGACGCCAACAGTTCAATGTCAGTATTATTTAATGGTGCCAGACTTTTTAAGAACCCATCTTCCTCGTACCCCGGCTTAAAGGGCATTTTCGCTGCCGGTCTTTCGTGCAGAAATTTTACGCTAACCGCAAATCCAGCCATATCTACGGGGTATTTACGTCCTCCAATCCAACCGTCGTAGAAACCATCGATTTTCCCTTTACGTATGATCGGGCTGCTCACTCCGAATTTGGTTACCAGGCCCACTGGCCACATCGCGACCTTTTTTATATAGCGCATCTGTGGATATTCAATTGATAAAAATTACTGTCTTAGTTTAAAATTCAATCAGTTCCCTATTTTTTTACAAGTCTACACATAATAAGAAAACTTTTTTATTCAAATATTTACAATATAACCCAGCCGGCACCAAATTTCATATTTTACGATATTCGTAAATTACAAACTTTTCTATAAAAATATTTAAACAAAAATTTGTTTGAAATTTCTATCAAAAAAATATTAGAAAATTTTCTCAAACATTTACAAAAAAAAAAAGCAAAAGCAGGAACTTTTTGGAAGCAGCAACAGAAATCCGGGTTTCGACGATTTCCGGGCTCTAGATTTTGTAAGTATTTATGCGTCTTTATTGTGTTTTTATTACATTGTAATTTTGCCTAATTTCGTTTGTTTCAGTTACCGCAAAAACCATGTTCTGCTCACAGACCGCCATGTTCGGACAGTATTTTTCGGAGTCTTGTAAAAGTAATTATGTAACTATCTTTAAAGCGTTTTGCATAAAATAAAAAAATATTTTACATTTCAAAAGAGTGGTTTCGTTTGTATTTAATGAAAGATCGATAAAAGGTGCGAGATTCAATACGAGAATTCATTCGTAAACGATATAAAAACATCGTAAATTACGAGTAAATTTCGATAATAATAATCGATATTTGTTATCGCTTACGGAGAAAAAATGTTCATAAACGAACTCGAAAACGAACTCGTAAACGACTGTTTTTTATTCGTTTTCGAATGTTCGTTTCAGTGGACAAATTAAAAGCGACATCGGATTCGTATTTGTGTCGTTTTCGAATATCGTTTACGATTGTTTTCTTCGAGAATTACGAAGAAATGCTTTCGTTTTGGAACTCGTTTACGAACTATTGGCCGGCTGGGAAATGTCAAACTACATACAAAACAAGTGAGTAAGTTTCAGTCGGTCAAAGCCATCGTATATATACGCTTCACCAGGCATGATATTTGGGTTATTCCTTTAGTACAAGTTTTTTAATATTCAAAAACATAAACAAAACATATATTAATTAGCATACTTTAATTCAAAAAGCATTTAACAAATAAGTTTTAAAACAAAAATCACTTCAAATTATTTTACTTTTAACGTTACAATTATTTTTGTGTAGTTGCATTTAATGTAACTTTAAGTCTTTAACCAATAAAAATATTTGAGAAACAAAAAAATAAAATAGAATACCAAGCTCACTTTCTGAGAGATCATAGGCTATATCAATGTTTAATAAGTCTTTCGATTTCTACATTTACTTTTAATCAAATTCTGTACGGAAAAAAAAACTCTTTCTACAATGGCAGAAGAATGTGGGATTACGCAATTTTATAAACATTTCTTATTCTGATCTCTTCATAAAAGTCGCATAAATACGCATAATATATTATATTGTACCAAAAATGTCGCACCAATCTAATTTTGTCTTTTTTTTGTCCTAAAAAGTACAATTGTACCACAAAAATCATCCCTGCACCTATTGGATTAGTCATCTTGAATTTAGAAATTTCAACATCAAATTAGAAATCAGCGACCCCAAAAACTACCAGGACAAAAAACTTTGTATGGCAAACTTGTAGAGAATTTTTCAAAGAATAACACAATAGCAAACATTTTAACAATACAAACACAGTTTTTTTTTTTAAATTGAACGGAAAGTTCATAAAATTCGATTTGTTGACTTTAAGCTAATAGTTCTTTCGGAAATACTATAGAGAATATAGAAGTAATCAACACTTCAAAATATATATATATATATTTTTTTTAATTTTATATTTAAAAACTAAATGGCTGAAAGTAATTCAATTTTTACTTTTAAGTAACATGAGATATCGAAAAAGTTTAAGTACATTAAAAAGATAGTAAGAAAAAAAATCAAATAATTCGGTACTTCAGTATTTTGTAAGACCTCCATTACTACGCATACTTTTTATCAACACAACTCTTCTTCTTCGCTTCCTTTAATGCCTTGCGGGACATTGGGCATCAACAACACCTACACGCCATCCTGTATGGTTTTTGGCGACCTCCTTCAATTCGCTCCAGCTCTTTCCAAGCGTCGCCCTCGCCACCGTTTCAAACATTAGGGACTATTGAAAATGAAAAGAACCACATTTACAGGTGAATTCTGACATTGAATCTCAGTTGATTGTGACTTAGCTTTTTGGGACTTTTCTTGTGATCGGATCTTGTGACTGATTCTGAATCAGCGATGATAAGAAAAAAGCTCTGAAATTCACCACATTGAGGTGTAAACATGATCAGCTGAATCATCTTCTTCTTCAAACAAAACAAAGGATAGTGTTGTATAAGTTCGAGAGCTTTCGAAATTCGGAATTACATGAATATTTTTTGTGCATACTTGATACGTTTACTCGATGCATTGATATATTTCTATAAAATGTACGAAACATAGTTGTTCCCCAAACTAATCATTTAAAAAAATTGCGCTGATGTCATTTGATACCAGTGTTGCCAGAGACTTATCTTCAAAAATCCCACTTTCATCTTCAAAACGCCCTTTTTATCCAATTTTAAGAATGAAATATCTAGGGAAAAAATCACTTTAGCAAATAATGATTTAAAAACATGTTTTAATAACAGTTGAAGGAATGCGTGGATGAAGAAGGTATGTAACAAAAAATATATTTGGAGTCAATACTCCTTAAAGTTTTTCATTTAGTATTTTCACCATTGATTAACTTGGTACAATATTTTCGATGGAGCGTGTAGTGAATAGGTACAAACAGGGGCGGATTAACCCCTTATCTTATAAGGCTAACCAACCATAATGGGCCAAATATAAAATATGTCCAAAAACCAATTGAAAACGAAAAACTATTTTTACGAACTGATGTTCGCGTCGTTTGAGTATTTGTAAGGTACTGATTTTATTTTAATAAAACACCTAAATATATAGGCACAAAAATGCACTTAAAACTAGACAGAATTAGAATATAATCAGCAGAGGCACGATAAGCGTCCCCGCATAGGCTATAAACTATTTATTACTTGTGTGTGTACTTTTCTAAATAGCGATAATAATAGAATACATTAGAATTGTAAATGGCCACACAGCCTCAACTCAAACTGAGTGTTACTAAACATAGATTATGATGTGTGAGAAACATCTTCTGTTTGACATTTTTTATTACTAGCGATAATTATAGATAATATTTGAAATGTAAAAGTGTTCATAAGTATTTTGAACATTCTGCCGGGGGACAGAAAAGACGATAGTTGCAATAGAAAGTGTTCATAAGTATTTTGAACATTCTGCCGGGGAATAGAAAAGACGATAGATGCAATCGATCTCTTGACAATAATTTTTCTTACGATAACTATATCTATTATAATAATAAACAAAACTACCAGAATAAAAAAGTAGATGTGATGAAATTTTATCTTTCCAACGTTTCCACCATTTCCAAGAGTGACTTTTAATTTGTGGAATTATTTTCCTTCAGAATTTAAAATACGTATTTCATTGTTTGTGCCGACTGAATCCATATGACCGAGGTGTTGGTACTCCCGCATGAATTTTACATATTCCGTTTTTAATGCATTTTTTGCTTGTAACTTTTTCTCTAAATTCAGGAATCTCGCCATTGCTTGCTTTCGAGAATCTCCGAGGGCGTTATCTTCTTTAAACGGCAAGTTATCGATGAATCTGCCATCTCTATCTGGTTTCGTTGTAGCTTTGTATTGCCGTAGACATAAATCATCATCATCTGAAGGAATAACCGAATCATTTATCTCCTCCAACTCCCAAAATCGCTCCAACCCAGTTGTTACGGCTGCTGTTAATTGCTTACTCCTACTTTCTACGTTGAGTACTCCGGATAATATCCACCCAAGCTTTGTTGATTGACCCAGGATTTTATCCAATTTCAATATGCCTTCCTCTAAGATCTCTGGATACAAGTCGCCGCCGATTACTATATCAATTCGGTCTGATTTGTTAAAATTAGGATCGGCCAACGTATGATTTTTCAACTGATTGATATCATACTTAAATGATGTGTCCGGATGCGCCTTGGCCAGTTTTGGCAATACTAATGCCTCAATTACGAACAATTCGTCGCTCATAAACCTTGGTCGGATTTCCAACTTTACTTTCGACTTTGCTACTCCAACCACCGTGCTTCCAAGACCAACTAGTTCCAAATTCACCTTCTTCTTTGGTAAATTCAATATTTGCGCAGCTTCTTCTGACAATGCGGTTTTTTGTGACCCTTGGTCAATTAGTGCTCTCAAGGTCAGAAATTCTCCATGCGCTGTTTTTACTCGTACCTGTGCCGTTGCCAAAAGTACAGTCGGTGATGCATCGTCATTTGTCATCATTGAAGTCGCTGACTCCTGCCTTGGTTCATTTTTTGTTTTATTTAAACCATACGTTGTTGCTCCATTACTGCATTTCTTGTCTATCTTATGATATAGACATACATAACACGCGTTTCTTTTCTTTGCCCAGCTGTGTCGATCTGCCACTGATAGCGTAAGGAATTTCCTGCAATTGTTCACACTATGTCCTACTGTGTTACAATATGCGCAGCTTAGTTGTCCCGTATAAAACGAATTTGTAGATTGTTGATTGCTTCTTTGCCTACTGCTTCCACTATTTCCAATCAGCTTCTTTCCTTTTACAGCTTCTAACGCTTGATATTGTAGCTCTAAAAACTGCATCACATCGCTCAGAGTTTGTATCTCCCTAGTTTTCTTCTCGTTCTGCTCATATAACCGCAGACCGTCTCTGTCCACCTTTCTTATGATGATACGAGCAATTAGTGGCTCCGCATCATCCAATTTGATATTCATCCCTTTCAGAGCATGAACACATTCATTTGTTGTATCGAGAAGCTGCTTTATACTCGATGCTGCCTCGCTGTTGACTTCAGGCTGGTCCAACATTTTGTCCACCAACTTTGTAAACAGAAACCGCCGATTAGCGTACCGATGTGTTAACATTTCCCACGCTGCATCATAACTTGCATCAACAACATTGAAATGTTGAATTAGCCTTCCAGCTTCTCCCTTTACTAATGACTTCAATCGGTACATTTTCTCAACATTTGAATAATGGCTGACCTCATGTACCAATTTTTTGAATATATCGTAAAAAGAGGACCATTCGTTTATATCACCAAAAAATGTTGGGATTTTGATATCCTCCAGTTTAAGAGTGGCTGGCCTTTTCACTATCTCCAGTGATTGCATCTTCTTTGCTAAGTCCATTGAAGCATCGTTATACGACCTGTCCACTTGGTCTTTTTGCTCTTCTACATCGTCATCGTCCTCTCCCATATCAAATGTCAATTTTGTATAAATTGCATTTATGAGTTGCATTTTCTGCTCCCAACAAGATTTTCTGCATTCCAATTCCTTCATCTAACAATAATTTCATGTTGTTCACTTGACGGAAAAATTTTCTTATCAGAATGTCTGCCGGCTTGCCTTCCAGATGTGCCCTTCTTGCTGCTGTCCTTCACTAGACCCAGCTGCCTCAGTTGCCTGCTTCGGCATAGTAAGGTCGACATCTGCATTTTTTATGTGTGTACGAATTCCGTACACTATTTTCTCAATCTCTTCGAAATATCTGCTCTCAAAATAACTTTCATCTGTTATTCCCATCGACAGCAGTTTCAAGTTGATCCTCTGGAACTCATCCCAGATTTTTTCCAAGTGGGAAGTTGTCTCATCCAACGTAGTTTGACGCAGCTTTTTCTGCTGCATCTTATCATTCATGGCGATGATCATCTCGCCAATCTCATTTTGGCGTTTCAACAATTTTCGCTTTTCATTCGACATTTTGTATTCGAAAATAAAAACTTGTATTTGTTAACTGTATACAACCGCTGTTTAAGCCTCGGTTACGCTTATCTCACTGTTTAGGCCGTGAGAAACGCCACTTATTTAAAATTTTAAAATTTCGTTCGCACTTTAGCGAGTTAGACAATTTTAAAAATTTTACAACGACTGTGTTTCCAATTGCACTAGCTCGTTTCCTCGAAGGACCAATGCACGAATATATTTCAACTCGCTTTGGCCTTTCTATACCACTATACCATTCTATACTTCTGAGATACTCTCGAATTAAGTATTTGTATGATACTCGAAGGTTCGAAGGACCAATGCACGAACTGATGTTCGCGTCGTTTGAGCATTTGTAAGGTACTGATTTTATTTTAATAAAACACCTAAATATATAGGCACAAAAATGCACTTAAAACTAGACAGAATTAGAATATTATCAGCAGAGGCACGATAAGCGTCCCCGCATAGGCTATACTATTTATTACTTGTGTGTGTACTTTTCTAAATAGCGATAATAATTGAATACATTAGAATTGTAAATGGCCACACAGCCTCAACTCAAGCTGAGTGTTACTAAACATAGATTATGATGTGTGAGAAACATCTTCTGTTTGACATTTTTCATTACTAGCGATAATTATAGATAATATTTGAAATGTAAAAGTGTTCATAAGTATTTTGAACACTATTTGTAATTGAAATGTTACAAAAACTAGAAATTGATATTGTGAAATAACCGCACACAATATCACCCATTTAGAAGTACTGTTGCTTACAGTAAGCAAAAAATGTATTTTTGAAATACTTTGCTTACTTTAAGCATTTTAGAAAATACCTTCCGAAATATAAAGAATTTTAACTTAGGTACTACTGAAAACACCGTTCGAATGAGTACCAGGGCACCTTAAACGAGAAAATCATATTTAAAAATTTAACTACTTTTCGACCTTTTTCCTGGAGGAAAACCATTCCATAACAAAACATTTTGCAAAAGTAATTTTTGTTATAAAAATGCTCATACATTTTTAAAATTAAAAAGATAACGAACTTGCCGCATAAAAATTGGAGATTTAACAATAATATTAAACCTAATTTTTTAGTTTTCAAACCGCCAATTTACATTTCCTTTACGGTTTCAGAAGAAAATGGAGCAGCCGAATTTTTTTTCTTGTTAAATTGTTCACAATGGCAGAACAAAATTGAGATTTCAAGTGAAAAATGTAGCTTCTCTTGTTATTATGTGTTACACGGAGGGAAATGCTTGCTGAAATCATGCGTTATAGGAATCAATTAAGTAAAAATTAGTCACGATATTGATCCATTATTCTTAATCATAAGAACTGTTAAAAGTGAAAATCATGGTTTGTGATTTGTGTTTGCTTGATTTGTTCCACTTAAACATGAATTATTATTTTCCCTTTTGACATAATCAATGACCAGATGGAATAAATTGTGTAAACAGAAATCATAAATTATGATTAAAAATTCATAATTTTAGGCTTAAGGGGGAATAAATAAATCATTCGTAATAATAATTTGAGCGCATATTTCCAATTAAATAAATTAAAAATTTTTTTATTTGCTAATTTTTTACTTAATTATTTATTTAATTTTACTTTTTTATTTGCCAACTTGCTTAGAATAATTTGTAATAACTTTTTCACAAATTCAGTTTTCCCGGAATTCGAACCGACATCATCCTCTCCAATCCGGACGCCTAACCGATTCGGCTACCCTGGCATTATTGTAAAAGCGTCTAAATGTATTGTATATTGCTCAGCAATTCATGACAATCAACCCAGTTACTCATAATTCATGATAATACGTGCAGTTTCATGACCTAGTTAATCATCAATTATTCTTCAAGAATAATAAAGTAAATCACAAAATTCATAAACCCTTATCATAATGTATTCACAATCCATATGCATAGTGTATGTACGAATTCGCATAATTTGTGACTAATATTCACAATTAATGATTGTAGTTAGTAATTAAGTAACAATAATTTTATGGACTCCATAATCGTAAGTCATGAGCCAACATTTCTCTCTGTGTACAAGATCTTCAGTTACTCCAAAATTTTATCGAGATAAGAATACATTTGCAGAAAAATCAGAGTATATTTGAATTTATTTTGTAAAAATCTGTAAAATCTGTTACATTTAAAAAAAATCTGTGGTTTTTGGGAGAAAATCTGACAAAGCTCAAAAAATCTATAAAAAAAAAGATTAATCTGTAAATATGGTAACACTGAGTGTGCCTTTGGATGTTTTTGTTGGGTGATTCATGTCTTTAAAATTTTCTTGGGTGATTCATGTCAGATGGGACTATATCAGCTCCAGACAGTTCCGTGTCAGTTGGGATTACAGAAGCCACCACGTGCGTTCTTGGACATTTATTGGGCGATTCGTTTCAGTTGAGATCGCTAGTAATAAAAAATGTCAAACAGAAGATGTGTCTCACACATCATAATCTATGTTTAGTAGCACTCAGTTTGAGTTGAGGCTGTGTGGCCATTTACAATTATAATGTATTCTATTATTGTCGCCATTAAGAGAAGTGCACACACAAGTAATAAATAGTTTATAGCCTGTGCGGGGATCGCTTATCGTGCCTCTGCTGATAATATTCTAATTCTGTCTAGTTTTAAGAGATTTTTTGTGCCTATATATTTAGGTGTTTTATTAAAATAAAGTCAGTACCTTACAAACACTCAAAAGAAGCGAATGTAATATTCGTGCATTGGTCCTTCGAGGAAACGATCTAGTGAAATTGGAGACACAGTCGTAGTAAAATTTTTAAAATTGTCTAAATCGCTAAAGTGCGAACGAAATTTTAAAATTTTAAATAAGTGGCGTTCCTCATGGCCCAAACAGTGAGATAAGCTTGTATACAGTAAAGTAATACAAGTTATTATTTTCGAATACAAAATGTCGAATGAAAAGCGAAAATTGTTGGAACGCCAGAAGGAGATTGGCGAGATGATCATCGTCATGAATGATAAGGTGCAGCAAAAAAAGCTGAGTCAAACTACGTTGGATGAGACAACTTCCCACTTGGAAAAAATCTGGGATGAGTTCCAGAGGATCAACTTCAAACTAATGTCGATGGGAATAACAGATGAAAGTTATTTCGAGTGCAGATATTTCGAAGAGATTGAAAAAATAGTGTACGGAATTCGTACACACATAAAAAATGCAGATGTCGACCTTACTATGCCGAAGCAGGCAACTGAGGCAGCTGGGTCTAGTGAAGGTCATCGGAAAGAAGCAGGGGCTAAGAGCACACAGCGACAAGAAGGGCACAAGAGGGAACATCTGGAAGTCAAGCCGGCAGACATTCTGATAAGAAAAATTTTCCGTCAAGTGAAGAACATGAAATTATTGTTGGATGCCGGCAGAGCGGAATTGGAATGCAGAAAATCTTGTTATATTAAATTGACATTTGATATGGGAGAGGACGATGACGATGTAGAAGAGCAAAAAGACCAAGTGGACAGGTCGTATAACGATGCTTCAATGGACTTAGCAAAGAAGATGCAGTCACTGGAGATAGTGAAAAGGCCAGCCACTCTTAAACTGGAGGATATCAAAATCCCAACATTTTTTGGTGATATAAACGAATGGTCCTCTTTTTACGATATATTCAAAAAATTGGTACATGAGGTCAGCCATTATTCAAATGTTGAGAAAATGTACCGATTGAAGTCATTAGTAAAGGGAGAAGCTGGAAGGCTAATTCAACATTTCAATGTTGTTGATGCAAGTTATGATGCAGCGTGGGAAATGTTAACACATCGGTACGCTAACCGGCGGTTTCTGTTTACAAAGTTGGTTGACAAAATGTTGGACCAGCCTGAAGTCAACAGCGAGGCAGCATCGAGTATAAAGCAGCTTCTCGATACAACAAATGAATGTGTTCATGCTCTGAAAGGGATGAATATCAAATTGGATGATGCGGAGCCACTAATTGCTCGTATCATCATAAGAAAGGTGGACAGAGACGGGCTGCGGTTATATGAGCAGAACGAGAAGAAAACTAGGGAGATACAAACTCTGAGCGATGTGATGCAGTTTTTAGAGCTACAATATCAAGCGTTAGAAGCTGTAAAAGGAAAGAAGCTGATTGGAAATAGTGGAAGCAGTAGGCAAAGAAGCAATCAACAATCTACAAATTCGTTTTATACGGGACAACTAAGCTGCGCATATTGTAACACAGTAGGACATAGTGTGAACAATTGCAGGAAATTCCTTACGCTATCAGTGGCAGATCGACACAGCTGGGCAAAGAAAAGCAACGCGTGTTATGTATGTCTATATCATAAGATAGACAAGAAATGCAGTAATGGAGCTTCCAAATGCAAAAAGTGTGGTAAAAATCATCACATTCTGCTGCATTGGGAAACAACGTATGGTTTAAATAAAACAAAAAATGAACCAAGGCAGGAGTCAGCGACTTCAATGATGACAAATGACGATGCATCACCGACTGTACTTTTGGCAACGGCACAGGTACGAGTAAAAACAGCGCATGGAGAATTTCTGACCTTGAGAGCACTAATTGACCAAGGGTCACAAAAAACCGCATTGTCAGAAGAAGCTGCGCAAATATTGAATTTACCAAAGAAGAAGGTGAATTTGGAACTAGTTGGTCTTGGAAGCACGGTGGATGGAGTAGCAAAGTCGAAAGTAAAGTTGGAAATCCGACCAAGGTTTATGAGCGACGAATTTTTCGTAATTGAGGCATTAGTATTGCCAAAACTGGCCAAGGCGCATCCGGACACATCATTTAAGTATGATATCAATCAGTTGAAAAATCATACGTTGGCCGATCCTAATTTTAACAAATCAGACCGAATTGATATAGTAATCGGCGGCGACTTGTATCCAGAGATCTTAGAGGAAGGCATATTGAAATTGGATAAAATCCTGGGTCAATCAACAAAGCTTGGGTGGATATTATCCGGAGTACTCAACGTAGAAAGTAGGAGTAAGCAATTAACAGCAGCCGTAACAACTGGGTTGGAGCGATTTTGGGAGTTGGAGGAGATAAATGATTCGGTTATTCCTTCAGATGATGATGATTTATGTCTACGGCAATACAAAGCTACAACGAAACCAGATAGAGATGGCAGATTCATCGTTAACTTGCAGTTTAAAGAAGATAACGCCCTCGGAGATTCTCGAAAGCAAGCAATGGCGAGATTCCTGAATTTGGAGAAAAAGTTACAAGCAAATAATGCATTAAAAACGGAATATGTTAAATTTATGCGGGAGTACCAACACCTCGGTCATATGGAAGAAGTCAACGACAATCTGCTTGGAAAATATTATCTTCCTCATCAAGCGATGGTTCGTGAGAGCAGTATTAAGACTAAGGTTAGAGCTGTTTTTGATGCTTCGGCGAAAATATCAAATGGCAAAAGCCTCAACGATGTGTTACATGTGTGGCCAATGCTACAGAAAGATATATTTAATATCATAGTGAAGTGGCGAGTTTGGAAAAATATAATGATGGCAGACGTAGAGAAAATGTACCGTCAGGTAAAAGTCGCGAAAGAACACCAGAGTTACCAATACATACTTTGGAGATAGAATAAGGCGGAACCGATAAAGCAGTATGAACTAACAACTGTTACATATGGAACAACTTCAGTACCATTCCTTGCCATTAGAACATTGCACGAGATAGCAAATCAATGCGACGATGCAGACATAGCTAAAATCATCAAGAAAGATTTTTATATGGACGATGTGATGACTGGAGCAGATACCATCGAAGAGTGCAGGCGAATTCGTGGTAAAATTTCACATCAATTGGATAAATTGGGATTCCATTTGAGAAAATGGAGTTCTAATACCGAAGACATTATCGCTGACATTCCTAATACCAGTGAAAATGAAGTTCTGCAGATTCAAGAGGACGAGAGGATAAATACTCTGGGTTTACAATGGAATCCAAAAACCGACGAGTTTATGTTTAGCATAGCTACTACCGAAGGAAGAACAGTGGCAAAACGGCAAGCATTATCATATCTTGCTCGAATATTTGATCCATTGGGATGATTGGCACCTATAACAATCGTTGCCAAGTTGTTTATACAAAACTTGTGGAAAATTAAAACAGAGTGGGATGACAAGTTAGACGACTTTTTGACGAAGGAATGGAATAACTTCATACAACATTTGCCAGCAATAAAAACGATTAGAATTTCTCGATGGATGTTCCTAACGAAGAATGCAACGTTTCAGCTACACGGATTTGCAGACGCATCGGAGAAAGCATATGCAGAGGTGGTTTATGTGAAGGCAGGTTCCGCGGTAGAAATTGTAGCAGCAAAAAGTAAAGTCAATCCAGTAAAAAATAAAAAAACGCTGCCAAAATTAGAACTGTGTGCGGCTCATTTGTTGGCAAGGTTGTTGAACAAAGTCACAGACATCATCAAACGAAACTGCCAGATTTACGCTTGGAGCGATTCGATGATAACATTGGGCTGGATTAGAAAAAAAAGAAGTAAGGATAAATTCGTGAGAACAAGGACAACGGTAATTGGCGCTTTGATTCCCACAGCTAAATGTGTCAGTATAAAGGAGAACCCAGCTGACATCGCATCAAGAGGAAATTCACCATCTAAGCTAGAACAAAATATTTATGGTGGAAAGGTCCGGCATGGTTGGTGCAAGATGAATATGATTGACCAAAAGAAGCAGTTGCAGAAAATAGTGTATTAGTAGCGACTACAACACTGACAGAGCAGCAAAATATACTACTTCAGTTGCAAGAAAAGTTGCAGCTTATAATCTGAGGTTTAAAGGAGTATTGAAAGGAGAAAAGTTTCCGGCATATTTAAAGGCAGACGAACTGCGACCAGTTGAAACAATGTTAATATAAACTAGTAAGAGAATTATCTTCGGTCTGGCCGAAGCTATAATACCCTGCCCATGCGATTACAATACATTCTGAGACCATATGTTAGTAATTCTATAGAAAATCGGTATTTTTTTGATAGTTTTTCGATATTTTATTCATAGTTTTTCGATATTTTATCGATAATTTTTCGATCATTTATCGATAATTTTTCAATAATTTATCGATTTATTATCGATAATTTATCGATTTTTTACTATCGATAATTTTTTGACAATTTATCGATAATTTTTCTATTTTTTATCGATAATTTTTAAATTTTTTATCGATATTTTTTCGATTTTTTATTGATATTTTTTCGATTTTTTATTGATATTTTTTCGAATTTTTTTTCGATAATTTTTCGATTTTTTATCGATAATTTTTCAATATTTACCCAAATTTGTCCAATATTTATCGATAATTTTAGTTTCCTGATCCATTTAAAAATTTTGTTGCAATTCCATTTCGTTACGGTCTAATTCCATTTCGTTCCAGTTTCATTCCAATTTCGTTCCCGACCTCATTTCCAACCCATTGCAAAAAACCGCATCCAAATCGGTTCAGTATTTCTTAACTTTACAACGAAATATTATTGAATGTAAAAAAAAATTTAAATTAAATTTTAATTTAATTTAAAAATTATTTCACTAAACAATTACATACCAGGCCCGTATATTTCGAAGTGTTCTATTTTAATGTATGAATGGACCTTTCTAAACACAATCTAAACTCATCACGTGAGGTTTACATCGTCAGGATGTTTACATCGTATTTTCCATTTCTCAAATTTCTCAAAATGGCGAAAAACTAAGAACGCCATTGTGTATAGAATGGCCTGTGACATTTGTTTTTAACCAAACTTCATTCGTTTCATTACTATTATTTAATATTGTAATAAAATTTGTATGCTTTTATATGAATTATATTCATTGTTTTATACACAAAATTTCACTTTTGATAAAAATTTTTATCATTTATTTTAAAGCAAATTTTCATATAGAAGGCTGAAACCGATCGGAAAAAGGGTCTGTGAGTGGAGGCATTTGAATTGAATATAGTTAAAATGTTTTTTAAAGTGCTTTATGTAAAAAAAATAGAAAATTTAACTATTTAATTTAACGAAGTTAAATTTTTGATTAACTATTACCGGGTTAACGAAGTTAAATTTTCGATTAACTTTGCCCAGCTTTGTACTTTGCAAAAGAAAGTTTTGTGATAAAAAAATTCCCCGCAATTTGGAGAATTTTTCAAAAACATGAATTTTGGGCTAAAAATTAAAACATTTTACAAAACCAACCTTTTTTTTTGCGGCCCAAAAAAAATTGTATAGCCCCAGGAAACAAATTCGGAAAATAGATAATTTTTTAACCCTGGTTTTCTCGAAGTGTACTTATCGGATTATTGTGATAGTCATTCGAAAGCCGATGTCGAATTCTTTTTTGGGTCACGGTACACGTTTGGGGTGCACGAAATAAGCTGTAAGCTACTGTAAAAATGTGAAGTATAAATTTCTTTGTTATTATTTTATTTTTGTTTGATTGGAAATTTTTTTTTATTGAAAATTGTCTCTAATTATAAAAAGCCAAGCCTAAAAAATTTATTTATTTAATTATTTTATTTTGAAAATCTCCGGTTTTTGGGCTTCTTCAAGTGTGGCAAGCCTATGCGCGGGCGTCCACAAAATTGTGTTCGTAATGTTTGACGCAGAAACAAAGTTAGTCGAAGAGGGTAAGTATTGAAATCAATTTATGTGTATTTCACAGCTATATTTCTACATTTTCGCGCAGAAGCAAAAACAAAGTGCGAAGTGGTGGTGCGCGGTTTTGCCAGAACAATCGCGAAGCACCCCTTCGCACATTTCCTTTTGTTTGGTGCTGGTGCGCAGTTTGCCATTCGCGGCCTTTTGCTTCGCATCTGCGCGAAAATGAGATATCTAAAATACACTTGTAACTAAATAGTGTTGGTGGCGCATAGACTGCCTGAGTTCCAAGTCGATGCGTTTTGTTTACTTAAAACTAGCAGGGCCCGGTCTGCTTTGCTGGCCCTAAAAAAGTTGTTTTTGCCTATGGTTATAATAAATGAATGAAACCAATTATTAAATATTTTTATTGGTAGCATTTTGAAATATTGAATTGTAAGAAAAGTGCCACGCCCGCTGTCCAATTCCGACCATATGTAACATTGAACTTAGAATTTAAAGCATAAAACCATGTCCCGTTGAAAAAGGTTCATTGGGAGTCCAAGTGTAACATTTTTTAAAATATTGAATTGTATGGGAAGTGCCACGCCCCGCTGTCCAATTCCAATATGTTGTTTAAGAAAATTCAATGGGAGCCCAAGAATGGCACTTTGAAGTATTGAATTGTATGGGCGGTGCCACGCCCCTTTGTCCAATTACGTCGATATGTTGCATTTAGCTTAGAGTTGAAAACATGAAACCATTTGCCAAATTTTGTTGGAAAACATTAAATGAGAGGCCAGTTACAGCACTTTCAAATATTGGTTTGTATGGGCGGTACCACGCCCCTTTGCCTTATTACGCAGATATGTAGCATTTAGCTTAGAGTTGAAACCATGAAACCATTTGCTAATTTTTGTTGGAAAACATTAAGTGAGAGGCCAGTTACAGCACTTTCAAATATTGACTTGTATGGGCGGTGCCACGCCCCATTGTCTAATCCCGACCATTTGTAGCCCAGAATAGGGTTGCGGTCTTATAGTATGTCAAATTTCATTTTCTTGTGATCAAACACGTCTGAGATATAGCAGTTTTTACTAACTTGTGGGCGGTAAAAGTGGGCGTGTCAAAACCTATCCTATGTCACGACTCACGACCCCTAGAACACATATAAATTTTGGTGAGAACCGGTGCTGTAGTTTTCGCGTCTACTGGTGACAAACATACAAGTCTCTTTTATATATATAGATTTTAAGAAATTTTCAGTTCGCAGGTCTTGTTTGCGTCAGCCAGACGTTTCATTTTCGGGATTGGCGCAGAGTCGCTGGCTGTGGCGCAAAGGCAACGAACTGAATAAGGTTTTTGGGCTGCAGCTGTCCGTGGCTCGATTCGGAAGAACCGTGCATGTGTGGGTGATGCAGCCAATTTAATTATACCAAGGAAACACCGCTATTAGCAGGGTTGGAAAACAAACTTTACTGAACTTTTCATTTTCTTTGAATCGTGCATTCGCGGCGGATTTACACTTTTCAATTTTTTTTTGCCGATTTGTTCTTTGCACTTTTCCTTCATTCGTAAAATACACATACGAGCGATTCAGCAGGGCAATTAATTTCGCTCGTTTTCAAAAATTCAAACTTTACTTTTGTATTCAATAGTTTTGATCGGGGACAAAACAAAACGAAAATTTTATTTCGTTTTGTGTATTCTCCTTGGATTTTTTTTGGAAAATTTTTTGATATTTGTAATTTTGAGCCTTATTCAAGCAATAATACATTATATTTTCTGCAATAAATAATTTGAAAATGCATTATAGTATAAAAAATTTTTGACTATGCAAAACAAAACAGATGCGTAGTTTGTTGTAACCCTCCCAAATTTGCGTGTGGACTTGTGTTAGCTACAATGTGCGTTGCACTGCTTTGTTTTGTTTTTTGTCCAGCTTCACTTTCTGTTTGTGCGTTGTTGTTAGAAAATTGGAGCCCACTTCTCTGTTCTACATGCAAACAGGTCGTCTACGCATGCGACATGATCACCGAGATCAAATCGCGCCGCAGTAAGAAAGTACCTCCTACTTGCACACAAAAATAAGGGTGGTTTTCAGACACCCCACATTTTTGGTTCGCGCATTGTTTTCATTCTGAAATTTCTTACGGTCATTCGCTGCGCCAACATTGAGCATCGACTGGAAAATAGGAATTGGGTCGGGTTCGGCAGTGCGACGCACATTGTAGCTAACACAAGTGTAAACGCATATTTTGAAGGGTATACTGTCGCGCTTACAACAAACTATGTATCTGTTATTTTTGCATAGTCAAACATTTTTTATACTATAATGCATTTTTTAATTATTTATTGCAGAAAAAATAAATATTCATAATCAATAATTTGAGAAATACATGCGCTTCAGAACATCAGAAATTGTCTTATTCTACCAACAAAAGTGACAACAAAAATTTTCTATAAACTAAATAGAAGGTGACAAGACTTGTCATTGATTTGTCATTGTTTCTTATTGCTTGAATAAGGCTCAAAATTACAAATATCTAAAAAATTTTCCAAAAAAAATCCAAGCCGAATGCACAAAACGAAAAAAAAAATTCGTTTTGTTTTGTCCGCGATCAAAACTATTGAATGCAAAAGTAAAGTTTAAATTTTTGAAAACGAGCGAAATTAATTGCCCTGCTGAATCGCTCGTATGTGTATTTTACGAATGAAAGAAAAGTGCAAAGAACAAATCGGCAAAAAAAATTTAAAAGTTTATTTGCCTTTGGTGTAGCGATATTGTAGAACTCCGTAACTTTTCCCACCCTGCCAATTGCTAAACGAAACAAAGAACTAAAATACATATTTTTCAGGTTGGATGCAGCGGAACATCAATCCATCTGGCATTATTGTCGACAAGAGGGACGGAAATTACATTTGGGTTGAGCTGTTTTTCCTTTCCTGGTTGTCACGTATGTATTAGTGCGATGTTAATTTTTTGTATACTAATATCAAATTTTGGTTGCAGTTATGCCTGGCTTTCATTATGTCATACTATTGGCAACTGTTGTCATATGTTGTGAGAACAGGTTGGCATTTCGTTGTCAATTTAACGAACTGATGTAAAATATCGGAAAATGAATATGAGGTGACGTCACCGTTTGTCATATACGTTGGTATTTGCCAACATGCTGGCAAATTTATTTGCATATGGCACGGGCCAGCAAATTCAGCACTTTGCTACATCGTTGTCAGTTTGTGATGCCATTGATTTTGACATAATGAAAACCAGACTTTACTTTCATTGCTACCTGGGTCATTTGGGCCTATGACAAGAAGACCAAAGGGAACTTGCACATGTCTCATTCTCAGCGCATCGAATAAGCTAACGCAATGCATGTTAAGTTCCACACGTTTTTGGTTTTATATTAATTTTACATTCTTTGTCTACTCGATATTAAATTCTCTATAACAATTGATACTCATTCTAAAAGTAACTTTATTCTTATTGTGATTATTCAATTTTAATTTAACTTTTAATAATTAAATAAATAAAATACATGGCTGCAACCATATAAATGTTCAGT
This sequence comes from Heteromyza rotundicornis, assembly GCA_951394025.1. Classification (NCBI taxonomy): domain Eukaryota; kingdom Metazoa; phylum Arthropoda; class Insecta; order Diptera; family Heleomyzidae; genus Heteromyza; species Heteromyza rotundicornis. Next base: position 58,861,476 of record OX596010.1, on the reverse strand, counting down.
TTCCAACCATGTGGATGGTTGGCTGCAACCATGTACTTGATCAGTTTCCAATCATGTCGATGGTTGGGACAATAATTTCGCCAATCATAATATGGTCCCCTTAAAATATGATTGGGTCAACCATGTTTTTTCTCTGCGTGTACCAAATTGTATCAAATTGACACAAAAGTCTTTAGTGATACTGTGGTGACTATTGATAATACGCTAGAATAGACCTGTTAGTCCACAAATTAGAAACAATGTCTAAAATATTTAACCAATTTTTGGAGCAATTTTGTTTGAAAAAATATTTGGGTAATTTTTTATATTTGTTTTTGGGCTATATTGTTTTAAATCAACATACTTATCTCAAAAAATTTTTACACACCTGCTCAAATATGGAAATATCGTAAGTATTATCGTCGTCAGCAAAGTAGAACACACCCTCGGTTGCATTTTCTCGCAACCACGCTATACCACGATTGCGATTAGAGACCCCGCGCGGTTTCGCCTTTTTAGTCTTTTTATACTCGTCGGGCATGGGCGCTAGAGTGAAGAAAATAAATCAGAGCAACTTATCAGTAAGTGCATGGCCAGTGCGTTCGTTACGTACCCACGAAATACTCATACCGCACGTCAATTCGATTGAGCGTTTGCGTCACAAGCTCAGATGTTTTGTTGGCATCTTCAATAACGAGCCAGAGTAGATTAGCCACGTGCTTTAAGGTATAGCCTAATCGTGTCAATTCGGCCAGTTGCTCAGGTCGGCGATATGTGGGGGTGATAATGTACAAAGGAGGCTGAAAAGAAAAATTTATATGATTATGGAAATGTTTCATTGAAAATAAGCAATTTAAAAAGAGAAGAATAATGAATAACATGCAAAAAATTTTGATTTGTTAACTTATCATAATGTTATACAGTATCCTGTTCAATATTAACAAAGCTGGGCAATAACTAGTTAATTAACGAAGTTAAATTTTTGGTTAACTTTTAACGTTTCAGTTAATTTCGAAAACCAAGTTAAATTTCTTCGATTAACTTGCATTAGTTAACTTTAAAACGAAAAAAAAGTTTATTATTGAATGTAAAAAAAAGTAAAAATTAAGTATTCATACTAAACTGATATTGAAATTACACAAAACAATTAAATACACAGGCCGATATATTTATAAGTGTTTCTATTTTTATAACCCTTATATTAGCTTGCTTTGGGCGAACTATATATATATATATATATATATATCCTCAAATCTGCGGCGAGCTTTTTCATACACTTCCACATAAGCTAGAGAGCTGAAATTTGGAACACTGATAGAACTCCGGTGACAATGCATTCTATTAATTTGGGGTCCATCAGAGGCGTAGGGGGCCGTGGGGGGACTCAAACCTTTTTTTTTTAGACATGGCATAATTTCCGATTCCTTCAAGCTATGGGTTCTTATTGACGAAATGATTTTTTATACCCTTTGGAAAGGGGGGTGTGGGGGCAAAGGGGAGCGGAATGGAGCCAATTTAAAGTTCTAACTTTCGTATTTTTTAAGCTACAGGGCTGAAATTTTTCACTTAGGCTAGCATTGGGGAAAAAGAGTAAAAAAGAAAAAAAAGGGGGGAAAAAGGGGAGAACAATTTTTTTTTTAAATCAAAAAAAATTTTTTAAATGTAAAAATTGAAGAAGAAAAACTATACGGGCAAAATATAAATTAGAAAGAAATATACCGAAAAAAAAAATTTTTTTAAAAAAAAGGGGAAAATAAAAAAAGAGTTAAAAACAAGTTTTTTAAAATATAACCCTTTAACCGACTAAAAAGCAGAAAATAAATTTCCTTTAAATTAATTTCCGCAATTTCGATTTAAAATTAAGGGTTTTTGGCTACTTTGTTCCTAATATCACTGCAAATTTTGAAGTCGCCAAAAACCCTTAATTTTAAATCGAAATTGCGGAAATTAATTTAAAGGAAATTTATTTTCTGCTTTTTAGTCGGTTAAAGGGTTATATTTTAAAAAACTTGTTTTTTACTCTTTTTTTTTATGTATGAATGGAGCAATCTAAACACAATGAGGTTTACATCGTCAGGATGTTTACATCGTATTTTCCATTTCTCAAATTTCTCCAAATGGCGAAAAGCTGAGAACGCCATTGTGTTTAGAATGGCTTGTGATTTTTGTTCTTAATCAAACTTGATTCGTTTCATTATTATTATTTAATGTTCTAATAAAATTTGTATGCCTTTATACACTGAGAGGAAAATGTTTTAAAATTAAACTTAAATGTTTTAAAATTGAACGATTTTATTTTTCAAACCGAGCTTTGCACGCCTACGGAGTTTGTATGGCGCGCTAAACGCTCAACAGGTTGGTCTACTATTAACATTATTTAACAGAGTCTAAATGTATTATATATACATATGTTGTACTAAAAGTATGCTTTGTATTAAAAAAAAACGCTTTTAAATTTTGCTTTGATTTTTTGAAATATACTATGATTTTTTGAAATAGAAAAGAACAACAGTATTATCAATTTCAAACGACTAACGAAAGAGAAAGACGATTGAAATTGAAAACATTTGTTTTAAAAATGAAAACGTAAATGTACTGCAGAAAAAAACTATGTTTTAAATTGAAAATTAAAAAAAAATTTTTAATTTTTAAACATGTTTTTTCTTGCAGTGTATGAATATAAATAGATTGTTTCATACACGAAATTTCGCTTTTGATAAAAATTTGTATCATTTACTTCAAAGCGAATTTGCATATAGAAGGCTGAAACCAATTGGAAAAAGGGTCTGTGAGTGCATTCAATTGAAATGTTTTTAATTTGTTTTTTGTAAAAAAATTTTTCTTTTTGGTTTTTTATAGAAAATTTAACTATTTAATTTAACTTATAACGAAGTTAACTTTTCAACAAAATTAACTATTTAATTTAACGAAGTTAAATTTTTGATTAATTTTTACCGGGTTAACGAAGTTAAAGCTTTGAATATTAAAAAACCCGGATGGATGAGTGTCGGGATGAGAAACAAAATCATATTATGAGGTCAATCCGTCTCAAAACTGAATTACATAAGTATAAGCGAAGTTATATTGAAAAATAAAATTCAGAGGTGTTATCATATCTTAAGCCAAAAATATCGGATTACAAGCAAATTTTGTCCTTGATAAGCGGAATTATCAATTTTAAGAAATTTTTCCACATTTTAAGGACAATTTAAATAAACATCCCATAAAACAGAAGTCACCGCCTCCTTAAAACCTAATTTCAAAAGAAATATTATGTAAGACATATGTAAGTATTAAAAATTTACTCATCTTAAGTAAAATTGTTCCTAATTTCGGCAGCAGAATAGTTTCACAATCCACTTTTTTTGTAGCTCTGATTTTTCTAGGAGAACTGTTTAACAAATTTTTTAGTTTATTAATTTTGATTCACACACTGAAAAAAAAGACAGCTTTAAAACCAAGTAAATTTGGTGCTTGATTAAAGGACAAATTTTTTCCTTGATTTAAGGAATTTTTCCTAATTTTAAGGAATTATTCTTGAATTTAAGTAAAAGTACCTTAAAACGGAAATCACCGCCTCTTTAAAACAAATTTACATTTTTCTTTATTTTAAAGACAGCTAATTTTATCAATTGTGAGTAAATTTGAACTTTATTTTAATATATGGAAAAAATATTTTTTTTAGTATACGTGTCCTCAATTCTAGTATTTATTCCTCAATTTTTATAAATATTTTCCTATTTTAAATTCAAAGAAAATTGTACTTACTTTTAGTAAAAATCTTTGTTTTTAAGAAAGATATTTTTATAAATTGAAAGTAAGATTCAGGTTTTTTTTAAAAAGTGAGTATTTCAAAATAGAAATTGCTAAAAATAGAATTGATTTAAATAATAAAAAACAAATATTTCGCATAAATATAAATTTTTGAATACCCGTGCGGGAGTTGGACCCGATACCTTTTGATAGTGAAGCGGAGGTCTTAACCACTGCACCACAGCAGCTGCTGATTTTACTAATTTTAGTAAATTTTTACTTTATTTAAAGAAGTTTGTTTTTAATACAAGGAAAAAAAATTGTTTTGTATACGTCTAATGTAGTTTTCCAAAATTTTTAGAAATTTCTAGAAATAGAATTGATATAAATAAAAAAAAATATTTGGCATGAATATAAATTTCTGCTTGTCCCAGGCGAGAGTCGAACCTGATACCTTTTGATCGGGAAGCAAAGATCCTAGCCACTGCACCACGGCCGCCGCTGGTGTGAAACGTAGTGAAAATTAGACGCCAACGCAATTATGCTGTCTATAGCACAGTCTGTTGATTGGTCTTGTCATAACGCCAAAGGTCGCAGGTTCGAATCCCACCGAAGTGAAATCGTAAGTACATATTTGTTATCACTATAAATTGTAAATTTAATTTAACTTAATAAAATGAAATATGATTTTAAAAAATACAAAATAAAAAGAAAAAGAAAATATAAAAAAATGAACAAATACAATAAAATAAAAAATTTTTTGAGAAATTTTTGTCTTAAAAACGAAGAAAAACTTCTTAGAATTAAAGAACTTTTTACTAAATGCAAAGAAATATTTCTGTTATGAAATATTTCAGTCAGATGTCAGATGTTTGGCAACCCTGTTCAACTTGATCATAAGTGAATTTTTGCTGCGATTTTAATAAATATTTTTAAATAGTTATACCGTGTTAATTATTTTGAAAACCTTTTAAATAAATTAAATAAATTAAATTCTGGCTAAGTGTAATAAGTTTTGTGCAAATAACAAAGTTTTGTGCTATATTTCCGTGAATTCCTGTCAGCTAAGTATCACTACAACAAAAATTGCAAATTTTTTTTGTTTTTGCTTATACTGTCCACTTTGACATTTCTTGTGTCACCAGCTTTATATAGATTCCACATTCTCAGACTGATCATATTTTCAGAGCATACTTTCAGGCACTTGTTTTAATATAATTTGAAAGTGCCTTTTCCCAGTCAACATTTTGTCTCGTTACAATTTACACTTTTTTACACTTTTTGTATTTTTTTTTTTATAAATTTTGTATTTAAATATGACTTGCTCTTTCCGTAAGTGTGCCATTAAAGTCGATAATGAACGCATGGTCTCTTGTTGGCTATGTGATGGTTTTTGTCACGTCAAATGTGCATCCCTTACGGGTAGAGTAGTAGATCTGATCGAGGGTAAAAAAGGACTTCGTTGGTTCTGTGAAGATTGCCGCGGTACTGAGTGGACATCTGCAAATTGGTACGTCAAGCCCGAAAGGTCTTTAATGAAGTATCAAAGGACTTAGCAGCTGCCCAGTCTAAATTGAAGGAGTATGAAACTAACTTTCAGAAGTATAAATATTTGTATGAAACAGCTCCTAAACAAACTATTTCAGTTGGGCTTTTACCACCTGCCCCAAAGCCAATTTCAACTCCATCCTTTTCCGATCTATTTGCATCACCGGTATCATTTTATTCTCCTGATCCTGCGGTTTCGGAGACGAGGGTAGATAACGTTCCTGAGAAAAATATGAATGGAAACTCAAGTATTGATAAAAATGTTTGTCCTTCCATAAATATTATTTCTCCAATGGATTGTTTGCGGGAAGTACAAGAAACGAGAACCCCAAAAAGGCTTGTTGTTGTGCAACCTAAAAAATCTATTTTCGTGTCTAGATTTTCACCGGACACAGTATCTGATGACATTATATTTTATGTTGATTCTAAACTCAATAGAACCGGAAATAATATAAATGCTTTTAAATTTAACTTTTCATACGTTAGAAACATTTCATCCTTCAAATTATCTGTTCCTACAGAATTCATTGATGAGATTGTTAATAAAAATGTTTTCCCGGATAATACTTTAGTTCGCGAATTTGTTTATAAAGAGAAATCAAATATAGTCAATTCCGTTCGACTTCCTCAAAGAAACTTAAATTCTAATCAAAAAAACTAAACAAAATCCAGAATAATGTTGTTTGTCTTCTGTATCAATATGTCCGAGGGCTAAATACAAAGTTGAGTGATATTTATATTAAAAGTTTCGATTGTATTCATAATGTGTTAGTATTTACCGAAACTTGGCTTAAATCAAATATTTTGAATTCAGAAATTCTGTGTGCTGGGTATATGGCTTTCAATCCCGAAGGCTTTTCGCAATCCCGGCTTTTCGCATTGTTGTTGTATCACAACAACAATGGATTTCTTGTGTCACCAGTGTCCACATAGATTCCACATTCAGGCTGATCCTATTTTCAGAGCATACTTTCGGGCATTTATTGTTTTATACCGTAAAGTGCCTTAATTTTCCTAGTGAATATTTTCTATTATTATTATTTACATTTTTTTTCTATTTTTTCATCTTATTTTTATAAATTTTATTATTTCACTATGAATTGCTCTTTCCGTAAGTGTGCCATTAAAGCTGATAACGAACGCATGGTCTCTTGTTGGCTATGTGATGGTTTTTGTCACGTCAAATGTGCATCCCTTACTGGTAGAGTAGTCGATCTGATCGAGGATAAAAAAGGTCTTCGTTGGTCCTGCGAAGATTGCCGCGATACAGAGCTGGACATCTGTAAATTGGTACGTCAAGCCCGAAAGGGATTTAATGATGTATCAAAGGACTTAGCAGCTGCCCAGTCTAAACTGAAGGAGTACGAAATTAACTTTCAGAAGTATAAAGGTTTGGATGAAACAGCTCCGAAACAAAATACTTCTGTTGGGCTTTTACCACCTACCCCAAAGCCAATTTCAACTCCGACAACTCCATCCTTTTCCGATATGTTTGCTTCACCAGTTACATTTTATTCTCCTGATCCTGCGGTTTTGGAAACGAGGGTAGATGACGCTCCTGAGAAAAATATGAATGGAATCTCAAATATTGATAAAAATGTTTGTCCTTCCATAAATATTATTTCTCCAAAGGATTGTTTGCGGGAAGTACAAGAAACGAGAACCCCAAAAAGGCTTGTTGTTGTGCAACCTAAAAAATCTATTTTCGTGTCCAGATTTGCACCAGACACATTAACTGAAGATATTATATTTTATATCGATTCTAAACTCAATAAAACCGGTAATAATATAAATGCTTTTAAATTCAACTTTTCATACGCTAGAAACATTTCATCTTTCAAATTATCTGTTCCTGCAGAATTGTTTGATGAGATTGTAAATAAAAATTTTTGGCCGGATAAAACTTTAGTTCGTGAATTTGTTTATAAAGAGAAATCAAATCTAGTAAATCCAGTTCAACTTCCTCAAAGAAAATTAAATTCTAATCAAAAAAACTAAATAAAATCCCGAATAATGTTGTTTGTCTTCTGTACCAAAATGTTCGAGGGCTAAATACAAAGTTGAACGATATTTATTAAAAGTTTCGATTGTAGTCATAATGTCTTGGTATTTACCGAAACTTGACTTAAACCAAATATTTTTGATTCAGAAATTCTGTGTGCTGGGTATCAAATTTTTCGGAGGGATCGTAAATGCAGGACTGGTGGTGGAGTCCTCATTGCAGTAAAAAACCTTTTTTGATCTGAGGAAATCATACTTTCAGATGTCTCTGACTTGGAATTTATTTGTGTACGAATTCGAGTTTTTAGTATCGATATTTTCGTTACTTGCTCGTATATCCCACCGAATTCCGATATTACCGTTTATCTAAGACATGTGTCGCTTATATCATTGGTTTACTCAAATGTTAAACCTGCCGATTCCATTGTTGTTTTTGGAGACTTTAATTTACCGAATATATCTTGGAATTTTTGTGGCGATTCAAACCAGTTTCTTCCGTATTCTTCTCGTGACTGTTTAAATGACTTTCTGGATTCATTTTCAGATATGAGTTTACAACAAGTAAACGGGATTGAAAATAAGAATAGTAGAATTTTGGATTTAATTTATGTTGATGACTCTTCGAAGTTTTCAGTGCAACGCTGTGATGCTTTTGCATGTCCAGAAGATAACCATCACCCAACACTTGAATTATCTTTCGAATTTGTTCAAAACAACTTAGAACCAGTTTCTACACCGTTGAAGTCATTTTTTTGCTTCAAGAATACAAATTTTGTTAAAATGAACCAACTCTTATCTGAAACTATTTGGGACATGAACTTTGAAGATGTTGACGACTGTGTATCAATTTTCAATTGTACGCTCAGCAAAATCTTCGAGATATGTGTTCCAAAGAACATTAAAAAGAATTCGAATGAACTTGGTGCTGTATAGTTTACAAAAGAATTGAGGAAACTAAAAACTTCGAAAACTCTTGCATTTAAAACATATAAAAGAACTTTAAACCTTCAAGATTATTCAAAATATTCGCTTCTGAGACATAAATATCAAGTACTTAATAAAAAATGCTATGATGAATATTTGAACGATTTGAAATCCAAAATCAAATACGATTCTAAAACTTTTTATAACTTTGTAAATTCAAAAAGGAAAAACACTGGTTTTCCAACTACAATGAAATGGAATGATCGTGAGTCCAACAATCCTACTGAGATTTCCAATATGTTTGCTGACTTCTTCAAAACGACATATTCTGATAATACTTATGGCAACACATCGTATCCATATAACATCCCCACTTATAATTCCATTCTCAATCCTGTTATATAATCTGATGATGTCTTACAACACCTAAAATCGTTGAAATATTCATATAGTACTGGTCCAGATAATATTCCTAGCTGTATTTTGAAAGTTTGTGCAGAAAATTTATACATTCCACTTTCAAATATATTTAATGCCTCTATTGAAAGAGATTATTTTCCGAATTCATGGAAAGAGTCATACATTATTCCTCTTTATAAAAGTGGAACCAAATCATTCGTATCTAACTATAGAGGTATTGCTAAACTTAGCACAATACCAAAGTTATTTGAACAAGTTGTCACAAAGCAATTGGTTCACTCGGTCACAACTTTAATATCTCCTTCACAGCATGGTTTTCTGAGAGGTAGATCAACATCTACAAATTTATTGGAATTTTCTTCATTAACAATAAAGGGATTTTCAAAGAATCTTCAAACAGATGTCATATATACTGATTTTAGTAAAGCTTTTGATAAAGTTAATCATTATTTGTTGATTGAAAAGCTTAAAAGATACGGACTCCCAGATCTTCTTTTAAAATGGGTAGAATCGTATCTGACAAATCGGAAGCAACAGGTGTTATTCGAATCATCAACATCAAAAACTATAGATGTCACCTCTGGAGTTCCTCAAGGAAGTCACTTAGGTCCTATTCTGTTTAATCTTTTTATAAATGACCTTCCTTCTGTCATTAAACATTCGAATGTACTGTTGTATGCTGATGACGTTAAATTGTTTCTATCCTATGACATCTTAGATCAACATAAGTTGTTACAATCAGATCTGACCAGTATAGCTATCTGGTGTGATAATAACTTAATGGAACTGAACCTGAAAAAATGTAAATTTATGACATTTGCTAGAAGACACCAACTTTCATCGCTGTATCATATAAATAACTGTAATCTAGAAAAGGTTTTTACTTTCGTGGACCTGGGTGTTACTATGGATCCAAAACTTCGCTTTCATCTACATACATCTCAAAAGAATTTAATGACCCATTCGTTACCAAAAGTCTTTACATATCACTTGTAAGACCAATTTTGGAATATGCATCAGTCTTGTGGAATCCACAATACAACTGCCACTCTGATAGAATTGAATCGGTTCAAAAACAATTTTTATTATTTGCTTTAAGAAACCTTCGTTGGAATCCGAATCAGAACCTACCTCCATACGAAAATCGTTTAAAACTCTTGGACATCCCTACTCTAAAAAATAGAAGAACGATGCTTAATGTAACATTTTTGATTAAATTGATAAATGGCTCTCTGAATTCTACATTTTTGCTTCAAGAAATTGATTTTAATATCCCAACCCGTCGTTCCAGATCTTTCATTCCTTTGATATTAAGTATGTGCCGCTCTAATTACGCGCAGAATGAACCTTTTCGTTGTATTTGTAGCGATTTTAATAGCCTGTATTCTGTCTTTGACCTGTCAGATTCACTTAATAAAACTAAAACTTTTATTTTAAATGCACTTGATCACACTTAAGCCTTTGTTGTTCTTTGAGTTTTTGGACCGCTTAGGGTCTAACGAAATGACAGGGTTGCCATACTCCACAAAGATCGGAATTGTCGATTTTTTGAAAGTGTTGTATTTTTGTTGTATTTTATATTTATATTTCAGCAGAATTTTGTTTTGATTGTGAGAGTTTCACAATCAAATTTGTGTAGCTCTCACTTTAGGTAAAATTGTATGAAGGACTCTGATAAACATCAGCGCAAAAACAAAACGAATAGCATTTGCACTGAAAAAAAAGTGTACTCCAGTTAAGGAAAAATGCCTTAATCCAAAGAAAAAAGGGGAATGAAACAGCACTAAAGTCATGATAGCTTTAAAATTAGGGAACACTTTTACTTAAGATGAGTATATATTTTGACTTTAAATTTAATACTTATTTCTTTCATAACAGGAATATTTCTTTGAATTTAGTAAAAAAGTTCTTTAATTCTAAGAAGTTTTTCTTCGTTTTTAAGACAAAAATTTCTCAAAAAATTTTTTTTTTATTGTATTTGTTAATTTTTTTATATTTTCTTTTTATTTTTATTTTATATTTTTTAAAATCATATTTCATTTTATTAACTTAAATTAAATTTACAATTTATAGTGATAACAAATATGTACTTACGATTTCACTTCGGTGGGATTCGAACCTGCGACCTTTGGCGTTATGACAAGACCAATCAACAGACTGTGCTATAGACAGCATAATTGCGTTGGCGTCTAATTTTCACTACGTTTCACACCAGCGGCGGCCGTGGTGCAGTGGCTAGGATCTTTGCTTCCCGATCAAAAGGTATCAGGTTCGACTCTCGCCTGGGACAAGCAGAAATTTATATTCATGCCAAATATTTTTTTTTATTTATATCAATTCTATTTCTAGAAATTTCTAAAAATTTTGGAAAACTACATTAGACGTATACAAAACAATTTTTTTTCCTTGTATTAAAAACAATCTTCTTTAAATAAAGTAAAAATGTACTAAAATTAGTAAAATCAGCAGCTGCTGTGGTGCAGTGGTTAAGACCTCCGCTTCACTATCAAAAGGTATCGGGTTCAACTCCCGCACGGGGTATTCAAAAATTTATATTTATGCGAAATATTTGTTTTTTATTATTTAAATCAATTCTATTTTTAGCAATTTCTATTTTGAAATACTCACTTTTTAAAAAAACCTGAATCTTACTTTCAATTTATAAAAATATCTTTCTTAAATACAAAGATTTTTACTAAAAGTAAGTACAATTTTCTTTGAATTTAAAATAGGAAAATATTTATTAAAATTGAGTAATAAATACTAGAATTGAGTACACGTATACTAAAAAAAATATTTTTTACATATATTAAAAACGAATTTCTTTAAATGAAGTTCAAATTTACTCACAATTAGTAAAATCAGCTGTCTTTAAAATAAAGAAAAATGTAAATTTGTTTTAAAGAGGAGGTGATTTCCGTTTTAAGGTACTTTTACTTAAATTCAAGAATAATTCCTTAAAATTAGGAAAAATTCCTTAAATTAAGGAAAAAATTTGTCCTTTAATCAAGCACCAAATTTACTTGGTTTTAAAGCTGTCTTTTTTTTCAGTGAGGTATGGAAAAGTATATATATTATATATATAATTAAATGAAACTTACAAAAAATATCCTACTTTTCGAAGTATTTTCCTGAATGCTTATCAACATTTTTTTGATGAGTGCAATTGAATGAGTAAAATTGAACAATAGTCAAGCATTAGACAAAAAACCAAACACCCAAATTTTGATTAAAAAAAATGTTTGTACAAAGTAAGTATATGTCCGAGCAGCGCCGGGGTATTCAACTAGTCAATTCTATTTCTAGAAATTTCTAAAAATTTCGGAAAACTGCTTTAGACGTATACTAAAACAATTTTATTTTCCTTATATTAAAGACGAATTTCTTTAAATAAAGTTAAAATTTACTAAAATTAGTAAAATCAGACATATCAGCAGCTGCTGTGGTGCAGTGGTTTAGACCTCTCGCACGGGGTAATCAAAAATTTATATTTATGCGAAATATTAAATTGGTTTTTTTTTTTTTAAACAATTCTATTTTTACCAATTTCTATTTTGAAAAATTCACTTTTTAAAAAAAGCTGAATCTTACTTTCAATTTATAAAAATAACTTTCTTAAAAACAAAGATTTTTACTAAAAGTAAGTATAATTTTCTTTGAATTTTGAATAGGAAAATGTCGAGCCCGCTTAAGTGGAACCCGTTTAAGTGAAAACCCCGCTTAAGTGAAACAAAAATTGAATCCCCATGATTTTTTTCCTTTCATACAAAATATTTCGCTTTACTGAAACACGCTTAACTGAAAAATCCGGTTAACTGAAACAAAATTTCATTCCCAAATCAATAATTTATACCAATTTAGCTCCGCATAAATGAAACACGTCCTAAAAATTAAATTTTAGTTGAAATTTATATTTTTCAATACAAAATTAGGTTTAAGAAAATTTAAAGTGTAAGTCAAAGAAAAAACGCTGGGTTCTCATCGATCCATATTTTTTACGAACACAAATGTGAAATCCTGGCACTATCCCATTTATGAGAAAACAATTTGGGTAAAAACTGATAATTTTGGCTTAATCCGTACTTCGTTTTAGTGAAATATTTTCTATTATGCAAAATTTGCTTAAGTGAAATATTTTTCAGTTATCCGAAATCGCTTAAGTGAAAAACCCGCATAACTGCAACGAAATGTCTGACAAATTCGTGTTTCAGTTAAGCGGGTTCGACTGTACATAAATGAAAATAAAGAAATTTGAACGGACGTTTCGTATGGGAGATAATGCTGGCAGTCATAATAAACTTTCCTTATTACAAGTGAAAATTTGCTTTAAAACGATCCTATGATTTCTGTTCTAAGTGGAAGTATGGTGTTGTACTGATATTAAGGTAATTATTTTTCCTTAAATTAAGTAACTATTTACATAAATTGGGTAAAAATTTACTCCTTTTTATAACCCTTATATTAACTTGCTTTGGCTTGACTATATATATATATATATATATATATATAAATGTCGGTATATATATCCTCAAATCTGCGGCGAGCTTTTTCATACACTTCCAGAGAAAGAGAGCTAAAGAGCTGAAATTTGGAACACTGATAGAACTCCGGTGACAATGCATTCTATTAATTTTTGGCGTAGGGGGCCGTGGGGGGACTCAAACCCCTTTTTCTTAAACATGGCATAACTTCCGATTCCTTCAGGGTACAATGATGAAATGATGGTAGGTGAGTTCTTATTGACAACATTAAATTTTGTACCCTTGGAAAGGGGGGTGTGGGGGCAAAGGGGAGCGGGATGGAGCCAATTTAAAGTTCTAACTTTCGTATTTTGTAAGCTACAAGTCTGAAATTTTTTACTTAGGTTCCATTCGGGAAAAAAAGTAAAAAAAAGGGAAAAAAGAGGGGGAGAAAAATTTTTTTTTTTAAAAAAAAGAAAAAAATAAAAAAGAGTAAAAAACAAGTTTTTTAAAATATAACTATATTTTTACTCTTTTTTATTATTTGTCTTTTAATTTAAAAAAATTTGTATACCTTGCACACTAGTGTCCAAGGGTATATTGTTTTTGTCACACCGTTTGTAACGCCCATAAGGAGGCGTATCCGGTATGGAAAAGTATATATATTCTTGATCAACATCACCTCCTGAGTCGAAAAAAAACCACCGTGCTCATTTAGCATTTAGCGAGCGACAGGATCTGTGAGCTTTAATGAAGGTCACTCTAAAACCCAAATAAGGTTGAAGTTTGACAGTTGACACCCTAAGATTGAAACCCTGAACAAAATGTGTTTGCGAAAAAGCCGTGGAAAAAATTATGCATGAAGATGCCGTGCAAAGTGAACGATATTGTTGTTGTTTTCCTTCAGCCACGCGTATTTGGTTTTTTCATTTTGTTTTAATACGCACAACTGAAAGGGTTTCTATGCGCGTAGTAAAACCAGAGAAGAAAGTCTTGTGGATGCAGTTATGTATACACAAAACTTCAATAATTCACAATTTATTGTTAAATGGTTGTGATCACATGAAATGCTATTTGCAGGAAGTTTAAAAATTATATAAATACATCGATACACCTTAAAACACACATGCTATGTTCCCAAAATTGTAGAAAGTAAAAAACCAAATAGCTTCTGTATTTTACGTAAAAAACCAAAAAAAATTCTCTGCGAACAATACAAACAAAAATTGCAGCTAACAAACTTGAGTTTCCATTTTTCACAAAATCGATAATATTAATATATCTAAATTTTAAATAAACTTCGAAATAAAATTAAGCCGTAAAATTATGAACAAATATTCAGCTCAAAATTTCTTCAAAATAATGTTTTGTACAAAATTCTTATGAAAAATGCTTTTTGAAAAAAAATCTGCATAACAAAATTTTTCACCGAAAATCAATAAAAAGCTTTTTAGCGTAAAAGTGTGATGGCCGCTCCATCAGTGTTTCAAACTAAGTTTTCTTGCACCAAAATTCGTTCTCGTTCACTTTGCACGGCTTCTTCATGCAAAATTTTTTCCACGGCTTTTTCGCAAACACATTTTGTTCAGGGTTTTTTTCAATCTTAGGGTGTCAGTTGTGACACAATTTTTCGAATTCCCATTCAGCAGGGTTCCATTTATTTTTTAAAACTAAATTCAAATATCTTTAAAAATTATTTTGTAAACAAAAATCAAAACATAAAATGAAATACTAATGAATTTTAAATTATTACATTTTGATTGAATTTTGAAATTTTTAGTATTTATTATATAGCTCGATTTGCATTTTGTAAGAATTCAATGAAGTGCATTCCTCTGTTTTCACACTCAAAGCATTAATATGTTTGGAGAATGTTTGCTTCAAATATGAATACAAACTTAAACTTAAAAACAAACAAAAAACATTAGCTCTA
Source organism: Heteromyza rotundicornis (assembly GCA_951394025.1). Taxonomy (NCBI): domain Eukaryota; kingdom Metazoa; phylum Arthropoda; class Insecta; order Diptera; family Heleomyzidae; genus Heteromyza; species Heteromyza rotundicornis. Next base: position 58,846,458 of record OX596010.1, on the reverse strand, counting down.
AATAATTCGTTTTGCCGCAAATAATAAATAAATTTGCAACAATTTAAATAAGTTTCCAATAAAAGTATTGCATTTTACTTTTATTGGAAACGTTTTTAAATTGCTGCAAATTAAAAACTAATTTCTAATAAACGTTTACATTGTTTAAATCGAATTCGATATAAGCTTTGTTTTTATCGGCCAGAACGAAAGTAGCACAGAGGCACAGCGTGTATGTGCGGAACTTATAAACCGTACGTCCCGCGTTGAAATTTTTTTCGTTTATTAAACGTTGGTCGCAAACGAAACAACAAACGAGGTTATGTTTGTCTAATTTTTCGTTTCTTACGAACGAAAAAATTCTTTGAGTGTACTTCTATATTTGTGATATGTCAGAATTTTCGTTTTCACTTCTAAACATATACCAATTGGCACAGATCCTCTATTGAACAAGCAATTATATGTTTAGTATATTCAAAAAATGATAAAAAAAAGAGTAAAAAACAAGTTTTTTAAAATATAACCCTTTAACCGAATAAAAAGCAGAAATAAATTTACTTTAAATAAATTTCCGCAATTTCGATTTAAATTAAGGGTTTTTGGCGACTTCAAAATTTGCAATGATATTGGGAACAAAGTAGCCAAAAACCCTTAATGTAAGATATTTTATTTTTTCGACCTTAATTGTATATGATGATTTTTTGTTACTTGTTCGGGCTTTAGGTCATGTTTCCACTAAATTTTTAAAAAAAACTCTTTTTATGTTATTTAAAAAAAATTTTTTTAATTTATTTTCGATATTTCGGACCCCTTTGGTGTCCGTCTTCAGGAAAAATCTAAAAATTATAACAATAAACAATAATAACAACATTAAAACACCGAAAACAATTTAACTAACTAACAATTTCCAAAATATCTTACGAGTATCCAATGTCAGTCCACTTGTTGTGATTGTCAAGCTAATACTAAATATATGTTCTGTCTATGTTTTCTTATTATGTTTTCTAATTATGTGTCTGTAAATATGCGCGCATTTTTCTGTGTCCGTTTTGTAATTAATTCGTTTTTCCGTCGGAGTGTTTATAATATGTAACATTTCTATTGTGTATCGTTTTCTGTAATTTGTTTCTTGTTGTAATATTCGCGCATTCTCCAAATTCGGTGAGTGTCCAGTAAACACACAGTGAGCTGCTAATGCTGTTTTGTTGTCCATTGCTCCTTTTCTTGTTTTGTAGTCAGATTTGTGTGCGGCTAATCTTGTCCGGAATTTAGATTTTGTCGTTCCAACATATATTTTTTTACATATGCTGGATCCGTCTCCATTGCATGGTATTTTATAAATTACATTAGCTTTGTCTAATTTATCTAATTTTGTTTTTGTATTTGAATATAATTGATTTAATGTGTTGTTGGTTTTTAGAGCTATGTTAAATTTATTTTTGTCGTATATGTCTGAGTAGACGATTCTATTGGAAAAACCTGGAACGTGTGACATTGCTTTGTATATTTTTGCAGTTTTTTCAGAGTTTCCCTCATCTAGTTTCTTGATCGCGTTTTTGATTATGTCCATCGTGGTTTTGTGAGAAAAGCTATTTTTTTGTAATATTTTTTGTATCTTTTTAATGTTATCTTCATGATATTGTGCATCGCTTATTTTTAGCACTCTTCTAGCAAAGTTCTGAGCCGTATTCATGATCACATGTTTCGGGTGGTTCGAATGGAAATTAATAATTCGTCCTGATGCTGACGGTTTTTGGTACCAGTCTATTTTAATTGTGTTTTGCGTCTTTGTTATCATTGTGTCTAAATATGGTAATTTTTTGTCTTTTTCCATTTCTTGTGTGAATTGTATTTGTCTATGGAATTTGTTTAATGTTTTTAGCGTGTCATTCACTTTGTTCTTCTTTATGATGCAAAATAAATCGTCCACATATTTTGTAACCCCTCTCGGTTTTTGGTCCAAGTTACCCATCGTCGTGTCCAATAGTTCTTCCATCACTATGTCTGCGATAACCGGTGACGCTGGTGATCCCATTGGCATTCCTTTGAGTTGTTCGTAAATTTTGTCTCTATGTTTAAAATATCGGTTCTCCTTGATGCAAAAAGTTAATATGTCGAAAAATAATTCCTTCGGTATGTCGGTATAATTTGTTATTTTGTCCCACTTCTTCCTTATAATGTCCATGGCTATGTTTACCGGAATGCTCGGAAACAAAGAAACAACGTCGAATGATATTAATGTTTCATCATCATGTATATGTGTGTTGTTAACCCTTGTTTTAAACTCGACCGCGTCCTTCACATTGTATTCTGAGTCTTTTGTCAAGTGTTTTAAAAT